>JAVDPK010000448.1:149150-165454 GCA_034780415.1 Cichlasoma orientale | reverse complement strand
ATAGGGGGTCGTTTTGACTGTTGGGTTTTCTCTGTATTATTGTAGGGTCTTTACCTACAATATAAAGCACCTTGATGCGACTGTTTGTTGTGATTTGGCGCTGTATAAATAAAACTGAATTGAATTGAATACTGTATGTGGCACGTATGTAATTCACTGTTAAAGACAGATGTGACCGCTCGTGCAGGAGCGAGCTGTCACTCACAGCTGCTTCAGCGGCTGCAAACTGGTGAACGTAACACACGTTAAAGTCCGAACACGTGCGGTCATAAAACGACAGCTTCATGGAAGGACTGTAGCTCAACATTCAAAACAAGCCTTTCTTCCTGTTTCTTTCTCCCTGATTGTTCACGTTATCGCTATCAAACACTCGCTAAAACAACATTAGTTGATTAGCCCAACTGCTAAGAGGCAGATATTCATCAGCACCGCTCTAATGTCCTCTGGGGCTGATTGAATCTCGTTCAATTTCCACCCAAAACAATCACACACTGAAACCAAGCACTCCCCTTTCAAACAGAAATACCACCATTTGCAATTCCAGTGGCGCAGAGGCATTCATTATTTTCATCAGCTTCTTACCCCCCAAAGGGGATCTGCAGCGGGCAGGGTGTAATTGAATTAGCCAAGTTCCAACCAGCAGTAAGATTGATACAGGAGTCCCCATGTTATTTGGTCATAGATCTGAAGCTGGTGCCAGGGTCTAAGTGAACCATAACTAAAAGCTTATTGACCCTCTGCAGCTGCCATATTGGTTAATATCTCATGTGCTGCACGACGGTGACTAAATGGAGCTTGTGGACAGCAGCAGTGTGGAGCGAATATAATACTGAGAAAAGCATTTGTATTCTTTCTACTTCAATATCTTACAATAGATATAACAACACAGACAGCTCCTAATGAGTTATAGAGTCAGTTAGCTCATAACACAAAATAACAAGTGTTAGCAGTAGGGCCGGCATTTTTATTGAATCTGAAATCAGTGATACAGCTGCTTGCTAAATGTAACCATTTTGAATCCATTAACGAATATAGAAGTTTGCATCCAACATCACAACTACGTGGACAAAGATGTTTTATTGGTAACATTGTAAACACTGTACCAGCAAGTTCATTCTAATCAATCTTGAAAACGAGACGCAGCAGGGAGATGAGAGCAGCCTCCTGGCTTCATCAGTCAGTTAAAATGACGTCATTCTTTCAGTCGGACATTAATCAGGCCCAAGGCTTCATTCAGACATAGAACCAGCGAGCTAACATACCTGTGACATTATGTGCTTCACACAAGATTTTAGGAGCTCTGTTATAACGCACGAGGTCAGGTCAGAGATAGAGGACGTCTCATGTTACAAGCGCTGCACTGTTTTCCAAGTGATTGCTGTTCATGTGATACCACGCATCCAGACAGGTGTCGCATTAAAATCAATACAGAAATATTAGTCAGTCCAACCCAGAAAGACTGCCGCTATGACGGACAGAAAGGAGTGAAAGAGGCCGAATGTCGTTCTTCTGTCAGATCCCAGTGAAGCTGCAGAGATCTGCACAAGTTGTCCTTTGGCACGAGTGCTTTAGCATTCTGGATCCTGCAATACTGAAACAAATTTGTCAGCCGCGAGACTGTTTTCGGTTTGGGAGCTTTGTGCTTTGTTTTCACTCAGCTTTTTTCTCTTTTTTCACTTTTTACTTGTTTGCGGTTTCGGTTACCTTTAGGAAAAGAGTGTGTTGTGTTAAAATACACAACTTCACAGCATTAACCCTGGACAATGAAAAACAATGCATTTAAATGTGATAGCTTGTCTTTTATAGGCCCATATATGAGGAGTTTTACAAGACTCGTCTCATTCTTAGTCAGTATAAAACATGGAAGTAGCTCCCGGGTTGGAAAAATGAAGCCGGTGCAGAAGTGCCTAAAAACCTGCACTCTATATGAAGGCCACCAGATGGCGCTAGCTGTGGCTGCAAACAGCTTTCTGTCCTGACTTCTGTAAACACTGGCCTGATGAGTTTATGGCCTCGGTCACTCGGTTTAGGTCATACTGAATAAAAAATTAATCTGTTTTGTAAATCTTGGTTAAACCATGTTTCAAAATGAAAGAATATCTGTTGTGTGAAACTGCACACTTATTGGCTAACGAGCTCATTGGCTAACGAGCTCACTGACTAACGAGCTCAGTGGTTAACGAGCTACAGTCAGACCCGCCCCTCCTCATCATATTTGTTTTTTGTTTTTTTTTACAACCAAGATGGTGATGATGGAAACACTCATCTCGAGGCTTAAGAACAAGACTTCAATAACCAGTGAGTGACATCACTTACATAGTTATGTCCACCTCTTATAATATCCATGCTCTCAGTATTATTCTCAGCCATAAAACAAACGCACCTGCCATACACCATAATACCACCAAACACATTGTGCATATCTGATTCCTTGCATACAATTACTTGATCTGTTTCCTTCGTTTACAAGCATTTTAAATATTTTTCTCTACAGTGTGACTGCAGAGTGATTTCATTTTTCCAAATAACAGTGAAAGCTGCAACTAGGCTGAGACCAAAACAGAGCTTAAAGTAAGTACCATAAATATTAAATTATATTTGTCAAGTGGAATGAAACTGACTCAAAATAGGCCACTATTTACTAAACAAGCATGCCAGTGTTATGTTAAATATTAATTTAACATGTTAAAATTCATAATTGTGACCCTCTTTGCATCTGGTGTGGGATCTTTGCGTTTTGCTGACCTTTATTCCGTCATCTCCTTCCTTCTGCTCGTCCAGTAAAGCCAAAAAAAAAAACTTTAAAAATGTCCATTAAACATGAATCATTGAGACAGCTCAATTAGACTGCTTTCAGCTCAGTGACCCTTTAATAACAAAATAGCCAAAGGCTGCCGGGAATCAACATAATAATGAGCTACAAGTGATAAAGCCTAATCCACCTTCGGGGATGTTTGCCATTTGGCCTTATGAAAGTGATCGTCTGGACAGGACATGTTTTCTGATTATTTTATTTAATTTTTATATTAGAAAAATGCTCTGATGTTCAGATTTGGCCCCAAATATGGTTAGAAAGAAACAAAACTGGGAGAAGACACTGAACCAAACAGGCCGGTCCAGAAAAGCCAACAAACAGGGAAGCAGACTGGGAATAAGCCACGCCCCCTGCTGGAGAACAGGCAGGTGAACAGATGGAAAAACAGAACATACTCATAACTAATATGGGCACGCATGAAATAACTACCAAAATAAAACAGGAAGTGACTAAACAGAGAAGAGGTGACCACAGGAGACAGGAACTTCAAACGCAGCACAGATTACTGGAACAGTCGCCGAACCTCAAAACCACAACAGAGAGAGGATGAATACAAAGATCCACTTGTTGTGTCAGAGCTTAGTGAATCTGGAATGAGATCTAAAAGTGGAGCAGGCCATCAGATCCTGAGCCGTGCACACCGTTCAGTTTTTTCATCAGAGATTCTCTTTCAGAGGTTTTTAGGGAATTGGGGGGTTTGGGGGGTGAGCTCAACTAAAAATATTCTCGCTGACTCTCGTTACTTCTATCGTCCATCAGTTATTAGCTGCCGTGCCAAAAATGAACAACTAAAGCTGTGCTGCTCTAATTATCTGTGACAAAATCCTTTATTACACTGTCTGTCACTGTTCTTTTAATCAAGCAGCTGTTCTAATCTTGTTAGAGATCCACCTGCCAAGACATTTATATCCTCTCCTATCATATGTCCGCTCTTGGGTGATATTGTGCAGATGTATATAACTGCTAAGATCGGGGTCTCCGAGGAATAATCCCTATCTGTTCCATCTGGCCACGGCTTCGCTCCTCTGCAGCAGCGCGCCTTTGATTCCTTCTCCTAGTCCTGGGACTGTGCTTATTTGCCTGTTACACTTCTATCTGCTGTGTAATTGGTGCACGCTCCCCGCCACCTGAGACTCACTTTAACCTCCGCAAAAACAAGAGAAGAGCGAAAGGAAGGGGATGAGATTCTTTCTCCACAAAATCAGCTTGCTGAAAGGTGGGCCACAGAGCCGGCTGGCACCTTTGTGAGCGGCTGGAATTCAATAGAACGGTTTTAAACGTATGTGTTATGAAATCTAATGTGCAACAGGCCTTTTTGTTCTGGAAACTTCAAAACTTCCTGCTTTTTTAATCCTAATAAAATCAGTGCACTCAGATTTACTGAATGTGTTGTTATGGGATTTGTGTACTTTTTTTTTGACCCATAACTATAAATTTTAAATAATATATTTACTGTGGATAAGAGCAATGCAAACAATGTGTTTATTCATAATATTCTATAATCTAAAAATGTTGAAACTAAGAAAGCGATCTTGGGAAAACATGCTCGTTTCTATTTTGATGGCATCAACACGTTTTTTAAAAAGCAGAGACGGGGGCAGGTTTACCGCTGTGTTGCATCACATCTTTTTTACAGCTACACTCTGGCGAGAAGACCAGGTCTGAAAGCATAACAGAGGATTACACTATACACTAGAGTTTGGGGCCTCCTTTGTCAGAGTTTGGCATGTAATTATAAAAATGTCAGGTAGGCCAGTTTAGTGCTGGTACCATGGAATCATGAGGTCAGAATAAGTACAGAGTATGTTTTGGCATCGACTCGCTGTATCAAGCAAGGCCTTCCCTGAAAAAGATGTCATTTAGATGCCAGCAGACGGTTCTCCACAATCTCGAGGTGCAGTCATGGTTAAAATAAAGTACACCCTCAATAAGTTCTAGATTTTAGGTGTCAGGACATGAAAATCGGGTCTAGCGCGTGTCTTAAAATGAGGTAAAAACATTCTCAGGTAAAATAAAAAGCATTACTTGCTACACTGTTTGGTTACTGTCTTAAGCCAAAAGTCAGAAGCAGTACGTGAAAAAGTAGATTAAGAAACCGCTTCCATAGGACAGTAGCAGCCAGGTGCTGATAATCATACTTCTCGAACTCTACGGGCCTCAGTTAGCATTTAAAATGTTAAAGTTCATAGTAGCACACGGTACAATGGTGGTATGAGGTACAAGCACCTCATACCATCTGTTAGCTTGGTGGTAGAAGGCTGATGATTTGGGCACTTTGCAGTCATTGAGTCAACCATGAACTCGTTTGTATACCAAAGTATACGAGAGTCAGATATGAGGCCATCAGTGAGACAGCTAAAGCTTGACTGAAATTGGGTCATGCAATAATGATCCCAATAATCACCATAACCCTCCACCAGCAGATCTACAACTGGATGTGTGAAAAAGAAAGGAGTCGAGGTGCTGCAGCGGTTCAGTCAAAGTCCAGACCTCAACCTGGCTGAAGTGCTGCGGTGGGACCGTGAGAAGAGAGCCGTGCATAAATGACTGCCCACAAACCTCGATGAGTGGGCTAAGATTCCCCCACAATAATAATTTACTTAATTTTACGACCTGCTAAGGACCAGAAATTATTTCATTATGTCCTGATGTGTAACACCTTAGAACTGGCAGTGCTTTCTTTATCACGTTATGATGGTATAGAATAATGTAGCACAGAGCCTTCACAGATGTGCACGTTGGTTACGGATGCTCCCCCTGCCCATGATTTCCACTGAGGATTTCACATTTAATAGTTTTTCCCAGGTAATTAACTTCAAAGCATCAAACAGCTTCTCCAGTCCTTCGTCGCCCCCGTTCAAAACGAGCATTTGACAATAAAAGTTTTCTGTTGTGACATTTGATAAGTTGTCTTTGTGCTGTTTTTAATTAAATAAGATATGTGAGTGGTTACATTCTGGGGATTTATTCTCATTATCTCGCCATCGTAAACATATTTTCTGGGACAAAGTTGCAAATTGTGCCCTGTGGGTGTTACTTTGCCTCAGAGGAACATTATAAGTTTTCCAAAGCCAATAAAGTCGTCAACTAGGAGCTGATTTCTGTACCTATTCCCCACTCCCTGTGACAGCCTGAAGGGGCAGTGAATACGGCATGTTTAGGATTGATTAATGGTATGTGTTGAAGTGTAGGGGTGTCAGCTGAGGCAAAAAGGAGTAATGACTCCCACAAACCGAGCATCTCAATTAGCTGTGGAGCTAACAATTCAGTGATGCACTTTAGTCTTTACTGTCAACAGTAAATCACATTTAAAGGAGGACGAGTTTCAACCTGAGCTGGGATCAGTTTATTAGGAAGTGAAACTCTGGCATTCAGCAGTGACAACGGGAAAGACCCCGTTACAATGTGCAGACTCATGTTTATGGATATGCATAAACGCACTGTCACATCCAGAGTCACTCGCAAACGAGCCTTGAGAAGAAATGCACCTTCTCAACCTTGACAATGATTGTCCATTGCACCAAACGAGACACATTAGAGCTGCGGGTCATTATAAGCGTTCGTAATCAGCCAGACCGAACAGACATCATCAGTGGTGGGAAAAAAATCGTGGAAAATATGAGATAATGAGGACCTGGAGGTAAGGGGACGACCTCAGAGGCTGCGGTCAACCAGAGTGATTGGCGATGAGGTGATGAAGGCGGGCCGGACGTGCTGAACCACATCCTCTTCAGTGAGCTGGATGGAGGAGGCAGACGGCTACTGTGTGTTCATGCTGCTCCGTGGATGTGTGGAGATATGCGGCGTGGTGTGTGCACAAACCAGATAGTGACGGCAGTGGGTTGATGGAAGATTCGGGCCAAAGTGATAAACGCAGCAAGGTGACCTTTCTCGGCTTAGACAAATGTGTTTAATGCAAAATGTACACAAAAATCTGTTTTGAGATGATACATAACGAAAACCCAGTGTTATGCAGTCTATATGTCGCCTCTTTAGTGCGCTGTAATACGCGCGGTTGCACTATTTTCCCTCAGTGATTCATGTGTCCGGTACCTGATCGAAATATAGTCCTGAAGAGGCACAGACCGCTGCTTTTTATTGTTCTATCAGTGCTTTCTGTCCCACAAAGACAAATTAATGCCCCATTAATAACACTCTGAGATAAATCTGAATAAGAGTGATTAATTTTAAAGCCCCCTTTGTGCCTTTATTTTAAATTACTGTTAAAGCAAGAAATTCTTGGAGTTTGGTTTATTTATTACTTTCACTTTAAATGTTCTCATATTCATGAAATCCTGCGCACAGGGAAATAAAGGGACACAGGATTTTGTTTCTGTTTTTGCAAATATATGATGGAAGCATCAGAATAAATCAGTGGCAAATGGTGAGGATGGAGCTTTATTGCTTTGAAAAAAAAAAAACAACTCAACTGCAGACGTAACACCAGCTTTTTTCCATTTCTACTTCAAGTATTTGCTGATACTGCGCAGTGATCAAATACTTGTGTCCAATTGAGACTTTAGGAAGAGACTGAGAATCATTCTATTCAGATAATTACTGTTTGAGTAGCCAAAACATGGAAAGCAACTTAGCTCAATGACATATATATATCCATCCATCCATCCTCTGCCACTTATCTGGGTCCGGGTTACAGAACCAACAGTCTAAGCAGAGACACAGACCTCCCTCTCCCACATTAAAAATAATGATAATCTCCCTCTCACCCCCTGGGGGTATGTGGGTGTTTCTCAAGCTCACGTCCTCTACCAGAGGCCGGGGAGTTCGAGGGTTTTGCACAGTATCTTGGTCGTTCTTAGGACTGCACTCTTCTGGACTGAGACCTCTGATGTGCCTGGAATCTGCTGGAGCCACTCTTTCAGAGCTCCTAATGCTCCTATCACCACTGGGACCACTTTGGACTTGTTACTATGTGTCGGATAGTCTCAACTCCACCTTTGCAGTCTGCAACTTGGGTCCTGTCAGCTGTGGTTCCTGTTTAAATGGATCTGGTGCTTAGGGCCTGTTCTTGTGCTGCCATGATCAGAGCCTCTGTGTCGTCCTTTTCTAGCCACTGGTGGGATTTCTTGATGTCAGCCACTTCCTCTGTCAGCGGTGCATCCCATGCAGGGGCCTGATAGTTCCTCTTCCTGTTCCTCATCACCATCTGTCTTCAGCTGCCTGAGCTCATCATGAGGTGCCGTCTTCCTGATGTATTCATGGATGCTCCATGTTTCATCCCAGATTGTGGCTCTGACACTCACTGATCCTCTTTCCATTGCTCATAGAGCCTCGGGGTTCTGGGCTTCAGGTGGACACTTCAGTGCAACGTGAGGAGGTTTTGTGTCTTGACATCAGTGGCATCTAACTCCTCTTTTGTCCATCTTATAAATCCAGCTGGGTATCTGATGACTGGTAGGGAGTATGTATTGATGGCTTGGATCTTATTCCTGCTTCTCAGCACCTGTCTTACCTTCTGGAGGTATTTGTCTGTGGCTGGTCTTCGTGCGACATGATTCCCATTAGCCTGTGGGATCCCAGGTACTTGTAGCTGTCCTGTAAGTCTTCTATTCTGCCTTCTGGTAGCTCCACCTCTTTGTGATCACGTTCTCTCTCTTTGCAACCATTTGGCCACACGTGGGCATCCCAGTGTCCTCGCTGAGATCCTGGTGAGGAGGATCAGTGAGTTGAGGTCTCGCTCACTCCTAGAGTACAGCTTGATCTCATCCATGTACAAGAGGTGGCTGATGGTCACTTCACTCCTTAATCTATATCAGTATCTGGTCTGACTTAGGAGAGTGAGGCCTATACAGAACAGCAGTGGGGATAGTGCATGGCCTTGGTATATTCCCCACTTGATGGTAATTTGTGTGATTTTTTCCACATTGAGTTCCTGATGAATGTTATTAGTGCACTGTTAGCCTTGTACAGTACCAAGCACTCCAGTGTGGGGCAGTGAGTAGAAGGATTCCTTTAGTCAATCCAGGCAGTGCTCAGGTTGGTCTCCCTGGTCTCAGAGTCCTGGTGTACTGCTCAATCAATCAGGAGCTGGTGCTTTGTCCCTGTGGTGCTATTTTCAATGTGCCCACTCAGCTTGATTGCTAAGACGCCTGAGAAGAGCTTCCACATGGAACAGATTCCACATTGTGGAGAGGCAGGTAATCTGCAAGTAGTTTGATGGTGGCATACCTTTATGGGGATCCATCATGATCAGGATTGCTCTCACCTGTGTTATTTGTGCTGCCAGATGATCATGGATTGCCATTAGGTTCTTCAGCCAGTAGGCATGGATCATGTCAGGTCCTGGTGCTCTTCGATCTGGATGTCTGCCTCTGTGGTGTTGACTGGTTCTTGTTCTGGGAGGTTGCTGTGGTCTGCTCTTAGGTCCACCAGCCACTCGGCATCAATTCTGGGTGGGGCTGTCCTTGTGCCATTTTCCCTTGTAGCTGAGAGTACACCCTGGATGGATCTTTGGAGAACAGGCAGTTTATTCTCTTGGCCTCTGCTTCTCTGGTATATCTCTTCAGCCTAGCGTCCAAAGCTGTGACATCTTATTGTACCTCTTTTTGATCGAGGACCCGTCCTCATGACTAATTCTCCCACTGCGTTGTAGTCTCTGGATCTCCAGCTTCGACAGTAACTGTCTTCTATTAATGTTATTGCACTGAACGACCGGGTGCTTCTTGGTCAGTGTGGATGCTGGTTTTTGATTCATCCATAGTTCCCACTTGCATTTCATAAATAAAGTATTTTTTTATCCTGTTTATTATACCCTGACATATTCCAGTGATTAGCAATTAGTTTTATGTGTTGGCTAGTCTTTTTTTAGCACAAATGTTATCAGTTTGTTTCACTTTTGGCCCGGTTTAATTCTTTTAATCAAGTTTAATAACTCAAAACAGCTACAAAGCACCTTGCATTTTTACATTTCATATTTAGAGCAGCAGTTTATTCTACCTGTAGGACTCATAAAATCCTACACGTTCATGATTCTGTTTTCTGATATTAAGAAAATGTAAGACTCAAACTTGTTGAAAGTACTGACCGGATCACCCATTACTAAAATCTTTAAAATCTAAAACTACTAAAATGTTTTGACTATTAAATACTAAAATACATCAGATGAAGCCCCTGAAATGAGATCTGCAGGTAAAGTCGATTCAGTGGGGACACAAAACAACAAAGAAATAATAGAAATGACCAGAAGAGAACTGCTACATTTTATTGATGGTAAATTACAGTTTTTAAAGACCACTTTTACTCGAGTGGTCAGACCTGACCAGTGTCATAATTGAGGGAACTACACTTACTTAATGAAGACAGTAACAGGATAAGTAATAATGCTTGATAGTCAGGCTATTGCAGTGTTTTGGACACATTTTTCTTCAATTAGCTAACAGACTCGTATAAAGATGCACAGTTTATATGCCTGTAAAAAAAATAAATAAAACAACTTTATGTTCATTTAGTAGATTGGATTTTAAACTCGTTATTCTCCGCGTGCTGGGGAGTGATGTGCTGAGCAGATTTCCACTATAAATATCAAGACGTCTGTTGTGTTTGATGTCTTTGATTTAAAAAAGGCTGACAGGCCTCCACAGGCAGCGAGATGCGCTTCCACGCAAGTGGAGGAATCTAACGACGGAGGCAGGTGAGTCACTTCCTTTCCATGCTTCCTACTTCTCTTCTTCGAACCCACTCACCCCCCCACACAGTCTCTCAATCTCGCTCTGTCTTTGTTGATTCGTGTCTGTGATGAATGATTCCGAGCTGTAACTAACAGACAGACTGTGACAGATGCTCACAGCCAATTCATCCCTCTACATAATTACTCTCTTGCCACCAACCGAGGCCATGCATGTAAAGTACATACAGGCGCACACCCCTCACGTATACTCGGTCCTCACAGTAGTCAGTGAGACCCTGTGTGCATACAAAATGGCAAAGCTCAAATTTGACTACGGTCGAATGCCTCTAGGTGGCGCTCTTCTTAATATTGCAATGTTCATGCAAGCAGAAAGTACAGGATTGTGTAGAAGGCGATCATGTGTCGGGTAACAGGGTAACAGTTGCCCACTTCTTTTAAATTCCCTGGGCCTGGGCCATAGACCACACAGAACGAGATGAATGACTCCACCATGACATCACCCATTGGTTTATGGACTATTTTTTATAGACCACAAGTTTGATATGACGTTTTTTTTTTTTTAGCTGAGTGTGACCATATTTGAACGGGGTGGGGGGTGGGGGGGGGGGGTTGGAGCATCATTGCGAGTAGCACTGGCTAGCTAGCTTGGTTGGCAAGCTGCAGTGGTCATTCACGGTGAGATTAAATGTGACTCTTTGCCTAGCCAAAAAAGGCTTTCATAAAAGTGTTTAAGTGTCTTTTAGTACAGCTGTCACTCAAAGCAGCCAGCCCTGTAATCATGAATACTGTAAATGTTAATATGATTTAAATGTCACATGCCCATCACACGTTTGACCTGGCAGTTTGTGAATTTATGTTTCTGGCCTTTCCCTTGCTAAGTGAATATGTAAACCACTACACTATGGAGACACATCTTAATACAATTTAAATATGTGACTTATGTAAAAATGTACTTTAGATATTAAAACTGTTTTAGTTGTTTTTTGGTACTTCTGTTTAATTTTTTAGCCCCCCCAAGCCTTGAAGCTGAGGACTTTGTCGTTGGACAAACCCACTTTTTGAAGGACCACGGACAGTTTAGGAGATGGACGTAGCTACTGTGATGTCATCCACTGGTTGCTGAAGTCCCATTTTGAAGCCTCGTGATTGTTTTCACCGTTGCTACTTTGATAGGGGAAAAAAACGGAGGCGTGAGTCTGACTGTTAAATTGTTTGCTTATTGGCCAACGACTTGCCAGTCTCAAGTTGTTAGCCAATGAGATCCCACGGATGCCTTCTGGTGGCTTTCAGATAGAATCCAGGTTTATTGCACTTCCACATTGGTTTCATTTTTTTTACCCTGGGAGCTACATCCATGTGTTACAGTGCGTTTGAAACTGACTCACTTTTGGAGTGAGCCTTAAGTGGCAATTTGAACTGCTCTTCTTTTGGTTTCACTTTCAACCTTTGAACCTGCAGCTAGGTCCGATTTCGTGATTTCATTAGTATGTGGTGTTGCTCATTGGAATGTAGCCATCCGATGGAAGTTAAACTATATTCCCAAACAAAAGCGCCCCTTTCTGCCCTGCACCAGACTGAAGTGGTTATTAAACCTCAGCCTGACTTTACTTTTAAAAGGCTGCCAAGCATTGGAAATTTCAGCTTTGACTGAAATTGCATGGTTTTGCTTAATTTCTGCTGTATTCAATTTGGTAGCATTAGAACAAGTAATAGTAAGTGTGCTGTAATAACAAGTTAATAAGGCTTGTGTAACTCCCAAGTATTCTCTTTGCTATTCTTCAGGCTACAGTACATACTGCCTTTCTCTGAATTTGACCTCACCCAGCAGCATCACCCTTCCTCTCACCCAAGGTGACTGTGTGAACCGAGGCAGATGAAATATCTCCAGCATTTATTTCCCTGCCTCTGCTGCTTGCTGTCACATATTCAGGAATGGCGCTGCTGGCGCACGAGACACCTGACATCTTTTATCTGGGCCCGCACAAGGTCATCCCATATCATGAGAATGTGCCTTGTTGCTTGCCCTTGGAGATTTTCTTCTCTGGCTTTAGGGCAGAAAATGAGTCAAGCGGCAGTGCAGGCACCCTCAGTCGCATATTCCAGCTGGAGTGAGCCCTCCTTCCTTCTCATACGTTACACGTCAATATACATCAACCTGAAGGTGACAGAGAGCCGTGAATCAAGATAACAGGGCCGGGGTTGCTGTGTGTGTCATGCACTGTAGACACGGCAAACCACTATTGATTATATGTAATTCCCCTTGGAAAGGACACGCACACACACACACAGAGTGAGGTTATGTTGGGTGTGACAGCAGAGGCAGTGCATACATTACTGATATTAATTATAATGATTTTAGTTCAACTGTTGGAAGAAAAATGTAAAGAGGGCTAAAACTGAAGTACTGCCAGACTATATTGTGTCTCCTCTGGAGCTACAGCAGCATAAAGCTACTGCACCAGTTTAGTGTGTGTGCAACGATGTGGTATAGGTCAGAAAATGGGGGTGGGGGGGGGGCAAGTAAGAAAGAATGATGAGTAGTAATCTCACGGGACAAACATTTGCAGTTCTTTGACAGCCTCCTGTGACAAACAGGCACCATTTTGCTCACTATTTTTCATATCTGCAGCGTGTAGGCAGAGGAAATTACAGATGGACATCCCAATATGCTGAACCTTCTCAGGAAAGCAAGAATACACAGTCATTTGAACATAATATTTGCACAGAGATAAAACCCTGCTGCACATATTAAGTGACTTGAGACAGTCTGGGTATTTTCACGCCTACCCACGCCGGCCTTTTAACCAGCCTCATCCACTCCCTGTGTGTTTCCACCGCTGATTGAAAGCTGTCTTGCCCACCCTGACCCGACACAGGCAGAGCAATTCCCCTAGTAGCAATTACATGGAGGTGCTATCTGTCTGTTTGTGGGGTGATAAACTTTTGCTGCCAGCAGTTCGTTTCTCTCTCCTGTCGTGGAGGTAAAGCTGTAAAGCTTTCAGACGTTATGGCTCCAGAAAAATAAACCACATATTCAAGCAGGAATTTCAGAGATTTTGAAGCTTCTCCATCGTCTGGGGTTTACCTCAGGTTTATTCATTTATTTAGAGATATGCTATCGACTCTTTTCATTATGTTGGACGAGCTCTTTGAAGTTCCTCAGTATCCTAAAATCTGCTGCGTTGTGGAAAGAGGTTTTTATTGTGTTTTTAACAACATAAATGTGTCATTATTTGGTTGCGTCCTCTGAGGAACAGGCTAGTTGTATTTTTTGCTCCCAGCTGTTTGTAGGAGTCTTTCCTCTGAGTTTTTAAATGCTCACAGAATCAGAACAGGATCCATGCATACGTCCCGCAAAGTGAGAACAATATCGTTAACTGCATTATTATCACAAAGTGCCGTCTAGCTTCAGAAACACTACGTCAAATATGAAGAAACATCTGGAGTGACGGCGCAGTCAAACTTACAGAGCGAGCCCCACCAGGTGGAGCGCAGCAGAGCTGCGGCTAATGCAGGAGGTTGACTCGCCCTCGTTTTGTGCCATAATAACCCACTACTATCAATGCCTCACAGAGCAGAGCATTTTTGTGATGAGGCGGCGGGGGGGCCGCGGGGGGGTCGGCAGCTGCTGAATGTAACTAATAAAGTAACTTGTAATCTAACGTTGTTACCTTTAAAATCAAGTAATCACCCAAGGGCTGAAAAACTTAAAACTACAGCAGTCAACTACACATTTTTATTGATGTCAGATTATGTGATGAATTACGTGCCCAACGCCCCAACTGACTCTAGAATCGCTGCTGTTTATTTCCTTTATAGAGGATGGATCAGGAACTAATGGTAAGCCCCACCTCTACACCTCACACAGGTTTGATGTCACACGCTCATCAAAGCGAGGTGAATTTCATTGGTTGAATTATATGTGATCATGTTCGAGTGACTATTCGCTTTTCTAATCTGTGTTCTATCAGCTGCATTACCAGCAGTGTAAAATGGATTTGGGAACAAATCAATACAGATTCAAGCATTTTCTGCATCTCCAGCTGAAATGCATGCAAATCCCCCCTAACTCGGGCTGTTTGCACTACTGTAACTGCACAGCTTCACTGGCATTACTAACCTATGGTTCAGCAGGGTTTCATGCAGCGCTGTGACATGAAAACTCCGGGTTTGAGCTAAACCTAGCTCACTCTGCAGTACCTGCAGCAGGATTTGGTCGTGTTTCTTGGATTTGCTGCTCATTTCCACGTTTGTTGTTTTCCCTCACGCTCTCATATATTTCATTCTTTCTGCCTGCTTATCTTTAATATTTTCTCTGAAACAACTCTCCTGCCATTTCAGCCCAGACACTTTTCCCCATGTTCCTGCCTGCTGCATCACCAAACCTTCTCCACCCTTCTACTCACCTTCTTCCTCCCTCTCTCCTGATTATCCCCTTTGTAGCCCCTGTCAGACACATTATGAGCAAATACACGTCAATCTGACTTATCAGACTGTGCCTGCCTCACACATGTGGGCCTGTTAGTAGCTGTTTTATATATTTGCAGTTTCTCTCATGTTTCTGCATTTGGCCATGTTCTCACTTGTGTTTTCTCAGTTTTCAAAGTTTTTTGTCTACATGCTTAGAAAAAATGTTTTTATTGGTTTCGTACTTTCTTTATTTTATATGTGCATGTGTTTTCTTAAGTAACCAGTTAGAGCAGCACAAAGGGAAGGCTAAGAGGTAAACACGTAAGAACTGGTTAAATGAAATCAATGCAATGACATTGGAAACATGCAATAATCACAAATATAATGTTCATTTCATATTAATAAACTAGAAGAGAGGGAAATGTTGCAGTGTTAGATGCCCGTTCAGCCTTAAAGCTGAAAATCTGGTCTGAGAAAGAAAAATCGTTCTTCAGTCAGCGCGAGGAGGAAAACCAAAAGAAAATGTTTTATTCAGGCGGACCCGGTGGGTTCGTTACCAGGACAGAAATAATTCAGCAGCACTGATCTTTACAACAGAACAACTCGACTGAATCGAAGTCACGCAAAAAAATCTGACGGTGACGTGAAAAAGTAAGAAATGGTTGCAGCTCATTTCTGTACATAGTGTCACGTTTAAACTTCACCGTGAAACTCACAATATCATCATGATCGTGATAGAAAGTCTGACAAAAATGCAGTAACAATAATACTATCTGTCAAAGTCATTGCTTTCAGTCAGCGTGTTGTACTTTCTCTGCACGCACGAGACCACAGCTGCACAAAAGCAGACAAAAAGAACGATTACACACTTATTTTAAATTCTCACGTGTGCACAATGTGGATATTTTATTTTTAAATATGATGGTCATTGTCAGCACACAGACAGGACCCACCTCTGCCGGTGTCATAACAGTCAGGTTTCAGCAGCAGATCCAAAGATATGGAGGTTGTTTTGATTGGTTAACATGGATCTCCTTCAGGTGAATACTTTGCCATCAGTTATTTTATTATTTGTTTTGTATTATATACACATTATCTTTAGATACTTGGTGGGGTTTTATTATCAGTCTAGAAGAATGAAAATTATTGACTTTAAAAATTGTTTTCTTTTCTTTGTCCATGTCACATTGTGCTATTTTTGCTTCCATTCCAACTCTGCCTTTACACAGTTGTGGGACCCCCTCCCCAAAAATGTGTTTTTTATCACAAACATCAGAAATCGAGCGCAGCCTCTGACAACAAGTGTTTAAAGTGGAAAAAGGTCGTTTTTATAATTCTTAAAAGGGACCAATGAGTTCTGAGCTCCTTGGTGTCGTGAGACTGAAAGAACTGCGTTCGTGTGTGTGTGGGGGGGGGGGCTGTATCAGGTGGGTG
>JAVDPK010000448.1:134159-149140 GCA_034780415.1 Cichlasoma orientale | reverse complement strand
CCCCCCCCCCCCCCCCCCCCCCCCCCCCCCCCCCCCCCCCCCCCCCCCCCCCCCCCCCCCCCCCCCAAAGCCTACAAAATGTGAGCTCGCTGCTCAGGAGGAGCAGATGCGAGAGGCGCGCTGAAGGAGCCAGATGTACCGCAATAATTAGCCGCGGATATTAATGGGAATAACGGGATTATGAGGATTTGAGGAGAAGTGACCAGAATCCGGTGTCATACAGGCCGAGGGATTAAGTCAGGCGTCTTTACTTCTTCCCTGTGCCGCTATGGGGATAGACCGGCGACGGAGAGCGTCGCTGGCTCTCACCTTGAACTTTCTCGCCTTGTTTCTGGCTGTGTCGGCTCTCACCACCAGCTACTGGTGCGAAGGGACGCGGAAAGTGGTGAAGCCGTTCTGCACCGGGCCGGTCACCACCAAGCAGTCGTTCTGCATCAGGTTCAACAGCACCAACATCAACGACACGCGGCTGGTGCAGTACATCTGGGAGACCGGAGAGGATAAGTACGTGCTGAGGAAGTTTCACACCGGCATCTGGTTCTCCTGCGAGCAGAACATCAACATGACCGGTAAGTTTGGTTTTATACAGAAGTAACGCCGGACTGCCGGTGGGATCGGAGCGCGGCGCGGCGCGCTCCTAGTGCGCGCTGAAGAGGTGCGTCACCGAGAGAGACGCGCCGGTCCAGTAACAATGAAATAAAACCAAGTCCTGCGTTACTTCAATTACGCATCAACAAGGACTGAATCTGGAGACTAATATATGAAAATATCACAAAAAACTTATATTGTGACCATCAGCGCTATATTTAATACACAGGTTTTTGTGCCCATCCAAAGAATATCAGATAATGAAGTTTATATCTGTGGAAACTGAAGTTGAGGATGTAATGCCAGGACAAGGAAAGACATTCAAACTGTAAACATGAATAAATTAATTAATTAATAAATACCCAAATTCATCATAATTTAAAATATCAAGAAAACAATGGAGTAATAGCATTTGGGGACCTGAAAAGAGCTAACTAAATATATGTTATGGGGATTAATTGAATCATTTTTGGATTTGCGTTTTTATGGCGCCGCAAAATGTGGAAAAAGCAAAGTTAAAGGTGTTCCGCACCTGCTTCAGTGGTACCACTGAGTGTGAACGCTGATTTAAGGGACGGTTCCAGAAAAGCCAGCTGAGGGCAGCAATATGAGGCCAGAAAATGTGTGTCTGTGTGCAGACTACTATAAAAGCATTGAGTGTGTTGGCAGTAGAATCTCTGGCCGGCACACAGCTACATGCCTCATTTGAGGCAGGAGATTGTGACACCCTTGGGGGGGGGGGGGGGGGGGAGCTTGTTACTACACACTCACAGAAAGGAAATCCCTTCACAGACTGTAACAAATAGTGTTTTTTTATTCTACATCACAGCTTTATCTTCAGAAATTATGGAATATGGAGGAAAACCCAGACTCATTATCAGCAGGGTACACTTCTGTCACTGAGTGCCAATTAAATGTTTCATTTACATTCTTTTACAGGTGAAAAATGCAGAAACTTCCTTTATGTTGCACCGTCAAATGAAAGAGGTAAGATTCTATGTGTATAAATTGTTGCTGCAAATAAAGACATTCCCAGTAATGTAGCAAAATTCCCAGTCAGTCAGTCTGTGCAGTCTCAGCGGCGGGAAGCCGCGTGTATAAGTGTCATCTCGAGGCTTGAAGCAACCTGCTTTCTCTCGTCTTTAGAGCTGCTTTCTCTGTTTCGCTGTCACTCGAAATAAGCAGCTTAATCTGAAGTGGACGTTTTTGCCAGTGTGATGAAATGTTGGCCAAAGTCATTCTGAATATGACCCACAGGCGTGTAAAAACAACTTGGGTTTAGGCACAAAAATAAGTTGGTTTGGTTTAAGAAATAATAAATGACTCATGCATACATCTCAATCTCCTCCCAAAATTGAGTTAATGGCTCCTTCTGCATACAGCAACAACAGGCAGCTTAAAAATCATTTGAAAGGGAGTCAACATGAAGCTCCAGATTTTTGTTCCTCACATAATTATCCTATATTGAAAAAAGGGGGAAAAAATCAATGGCTATTGGTGCCGCTGGAGCTGTGTGCACTGATCACATGTGCTGCTGGGTAATAAGAAACCAAAATAGCAAATCAATCAGATCTACACGGTTTTCTCCCAGATAATCAGCCCCCTCCGCCCTGCTCTTGTGCTGAATTCTGCCTCTCAGTGCATTCTCGGTGTTTAGCACATAGACACATACAAGACGGCCTTGGTCTCTGGGTGTGAAGTGACGTCGGTGGGGAAGTGCATTAAACATGCATTCTTTCTATTGGTCAGGAGGAGAGACTCATTTCTGACAGAAAACACGTTTAAGCCCCGCCTCTGAGACTGACCAGTGTGGGTGTTGGTGCGAGTTGGAGAGAGCCGTCATGATGTCACACATTACACTTTTTTTCCCCTCAACCAAATATAAAAAGCAAGGAGTGAATGTGAGAAGCCAAGGACACAGTCCACCCATGTCCCCCACACGAGGCAGCGCCTTGTTAATCAGAAGGCAGTCACGCAGTTATCTTTTGATCCCAAATGAGACCTACAAAAATGAAGCCCTAACCCTGCAATGTAGAAAACATGAAACTCACGATTGAGCTCGTTAAAATTACTGAGGTCATAATTCACATAGGAAGTAGGGATATTTTCTCATGGCCTTAGATACAATTGGACTTGTAACCAGAGAAGTTTTCCTCTGCAGGCTGTTGGAAAGAAAGCAGATGTGGAGACTGTGTTTACTGTTTATGCATTTATGTCCTAAACTAAACCAAACCGCAGAGAAAAATATCTGTGCTGCGTTTCCTGGCACCAGCAGGCCCATTAATGGAGCCGATCCTCCTGTGGGTCACATTCAGGGGTCAGTCATGTTTCCCAAAGTGTCAGCTCCTATATTTTAGGTATAGCTAGAGTTTAGTTAATATATTATGTATGATATTCAGTATTTTTGTCATCATGTTATATTAAAAGTTCAGTTTATGATATTTGTGAGGAGTCAAAAAATCACATGAAAGAGAAGATATGTATTATACCAGACTCAGCTGAATGATTTTTTTTAATCATAATAATTTTTTTAATCAAGCATCATAAAGTGCTTCAAATGGCAGCACATGGGAATATTCAGTAAACCGTCTCATGGGGAACAGAAACATGCTCCCAAAAGCAGGAAAAAGAAGGAAAATTCATGCAGATGATTATTTTGACTCAGCCTCACAGATCCTTCCTCCACTGAAAATAGATCCTCCAAAAATATCCTCCTGTTTAAGTAACACTTGTTAAAAACTTCTATTTTAGAAAATTACTGTTGTCTTAAAATAAAAATAAATTAAATTACATTTGTTTTGTAAGACTGGGGGTTAACGCCCTCGATGGTACCGAGTGAGGGGGTATCACTTTGTTTTCAGCCGTTCCACGCGATTTGTTTTCGTAAAGAAAAACACTGAATAAAAAAAAATACCATCTTTATCCTTTAATCCCTCCTACACACACTTCTGATAGGCTCGGTTCTTTTTCCAACGATGCAAAATAAATAAATAATTAACTGTGTGCACCTATGTAAATCCAAGATGTGGGCAGCAAATTATAGATCTGTAACCAGGCAACTCCATACGAGCCTCTCCTCAAACAAACAAAAAAAGGATAACTCAGCTTTAAAGAGATCTTCAGCCGCTGACAGCAACTTCAATGCTGTTCTGTTATACTTTAAGCTTTACATTAAGTTTAGAGCATCCAAACCATTATGATTAAAATATTAGGATATATCAAAGCAAAGGAAAAAGGGATTTAATTGCAGCGTTTTGAAGGCGTAAATCCTCTAATAATATTTCCTTATCTTTTCCACCTGCCCACTCCAAACTGAAATCTTTTACTGAAGTCGACTTAGAGCAGCACAAAAAAAAAGACTTCTTAGCTGAAGGATGTAATTCTGTCCATAATTCATTCAGGGATATTTTGGGTAACAGGCATATTACTTTTATTACACACCTTATGATTAATTAACCACGCAATAAGTGCCTGCCCTTGGGTGATATATGCAATTACACCACAGCTCACACTGACAGCTTTTTAAATCCGCTGATATTTTGTCCCGACACGTATACAGACTCGAGCTGAGAACGCCCTGCGTCTCCTGGTAGATCGTACTCTATATCCTCTCCCTGACTGTGAAGGTTAATGATATGGGGGATGGGGTCACTGGTGCACCTTTCTCGACTCACTCCTCCCCCCTTCCTCTGCCTTTTCACGTCGCTGCCTCCTTCCTTCATTCTTGCTTACCCATATTCTCTCCCACGCCACCCCAGGCTCTCTTCTCTCTCAGCATTATACCGCGCTTCCACTGTTCACTCGACCATGTGCAACACCATCCCCACAATGTGAAGATTGGTCCTCTTCCCCTTTGCCATTCCTTTTCTATAACAAATTGTCTTCACAGGTGTGCTGTGGCTGTGCATAGTTGCGGAGTGCCTGTACATCCTCCTGCTGGCCACCGGAGGCATCCTCATGTCCATAGAAGTGTGTCACTTTGGCAACGTCATCGACGGTCTCAAGCTCAATGCCTTTGCCGCCATATTCACTGTGTTATCAGGTGAGAAGCATCAGTATTTGTACCATATTTGCCATCAAATGAGTGAAAGGAATCAAATCAAACTGTTGGGATTCAGCGGTTGCAAAGAGTAAAGTGATTTCTGTGTTTCTACTAAAACTGAAGTCATGTTTGAATTTCCTCGCTTTTTGTGCAAGATCATGAAGATTGACAATGACCAAAGTACCTCCAGTCTCCTTTCTATACTTTATATTATTAGAACTTGCTCCAAATGAGGAACATCGTAGCCTATCAAAAATAAACCGGGATACCTGGAAACCAGGTTAACTAGCTTCCAAAGTGAGAACTCATCGCCTAGCTATTACGTTAGCCTCTTGGGGCAACAGGCAGTTTTGGGGGTTTTCAGTGCAGCCAAGGATGTGTGGATAGCAGATATGCTCTCTACATGGACTGAACCAAAATGTGTTCAGGCACGGGTCAGTAAAACAAAAAATTGAAATGGAAATCAGAACGATGCTGGTTCCAGGAATCTTAATTAGGTGTCTTATCACATACAGTACCAGTGTCCAAACGTTTGGCTGGTACTGTACTCCTCTGGAAATGGTCATGAACAAGGACTGGACTGAAACTGAGTGGGAAAAGCAGCTAATGTCCAAAGCAAGGAGGTCTGGCTCCATGGAAGTAAAATCCACTGCACAGAAGAATTAAAGGGACATTCTGGATAGCTACACTGATGTGGACGCGGCAGCGTGTTAGGAATGAAAGGATCATCATTTGGCAGAGGGTTGAATTCAAAGATGCCCCAAAAATCAAAGTGAAAAAATGATGCAGCAGCTGGAACATTTCGCCGAAATTTCATTGCAGGAACTCAAAACGGTGCTCAGTAGTTTGTGTGGCCCCCACCTGCTTGTATGCAGGGGGGCTCCTAATGAGACGACAGATGGTGTCCTGGGGGGGATCTCCTCCCAGATCTGGACCAGGGCATCACTGAGCTCCTGGACAGTCTGAGGTTGAACCTGGTGGTGTCGGACGGACTGAAACATAATGTCCCAGAGGTGTTCTACTGGATTTAGGTCAGGCAAGCGTGGAGGCCAGCATACTCTCGCCACATGAGGCCGGGCATTGTCATGCACCAGGAGGAACCAAGAATGCACTGCACCAGCGTAGGGTCCGACAATGAGTTCAAGGAGTTCATCTCGATACCTGATAGCAGTCAGGGAGTCGTTGCCGAGCCTGTAGAGGTCTGTGTGTCCCTCCGTGGATATGCCTCCCCAGACCATCAATGCATCACCATCACGTCTGTCACATGTGCTCAGGGTGAACCTGCTCTCATCTGTGAAAAGCACAGGGTGCCACTGGTGGACCTGCCACTTCTGGTATTCTATGATAAATGCCAATCAGGCCCCACAGCCAGTCAATTGTTAATATTAATATTAAGCGAATGCAGCTTAACTGTAAATGCCTTTGGAGCAGATTTTTATTAGAGATGTGTTTTTGTAGCCCTGAGATCAGCTCACATTAAAAAAAATAAATACTGGTGCTGAATGTAGAGCTTTAAATAAAATGTGCACTTCTAAGTATTTATTTACCGAGGTCAGAGGGAAAGCTGTGTGCTTTGTTTGTGGAGAGCAGATTGCTGTTTAAGGATTACAGTGTGACTCGCCCTTTAGGCCAAACATGCAGATAAAACACAAGAACCTGACAGATGCAGAGCAGGAGCAGACATCTGATGATTTGCTAGCAAAACTCCAGAAGCAACAGGGACTTTTTACCAAGCTTTACACATCCGGGGACGGAGCAGTCCAGGCCATCTTTGTGATTTCCCACAAACAGTGAGCCATTCTTTGATACAGTTTATCAGAGAGGGTTTGGTGGACTCTGTCGTGCTAATATGCCCTGAGGAAAGACAGGCGTTTGAGAATGTGCCCCCCTCCAGGCAATCCGTAACAAGATGTATCGAGGACGTTTTGGAAAATCTGAAGCTTCAGTTGAAAAACAAAGCAGACTTTTTTGGCTCTGGATGAGAGCTCCAACACAGCCTACTTACTCTTATTTATGAGATCGAATCTGAGCTTATGGAGAAGCTGGCAGCAATGGTGTCAATGAAAGGGGCTAGGACAGTGTGCGATTTGCTCACTGATGTAACTGCATGCTTGGAAACGCTGGGGCTGAAAGTGGGCAGACTGGCAGGTGTTACAACCGATGGCTGCCTTTTTTTTTTCTTCAAAAACCTTTGAATTGTGGTGGGCTACTATGTTACTGCTGTTCTGTCTGATTACTGCTGAGATACTTGACAGCCAGGTTTGCTAGCAAACATGCTGCTTACTGAAACTATGAAGGTTAAAGCATATAAACACTTTTGCGCCTGTTTCAGTGAGCTGAGTGTAGTTTTGTGTGTTCGTCCTGTGTACATAGAAAGCTTCCTGAGCCTAACTTTTTTCATAACAGAGGGCCTTCCCCTTCTTTTGCATGAGATCAGACTGGACAGCTTGAGAGCCTGAGACTCCAAAGTGAAACTTTCTTAAGCTCCTTATTAGAAAGGTGTACTTAAAGGTGTATTTGCCCTGCATTGTACTGTATAAGGCGTGAGTCTCTAAACACACAAAATGACAACATTCTGTAGCTGATTTTGGTAACATACATATACACCAAATAAGTAGGTAACAGTGTGCTCACTAAAACTGCAGTGATGTTACACTCGTGCTCACTGGAGGAACCCAAAATAAACATTTCACTGCAGTAACACACACTGATCGGGTATAACGTTATGACCACCTGCCTAATGTTGTGTTGGCCCCTGTTTTTGCTGCTAAAACAGCCCTGACCCATCGAGGGATGGACTGCGCCTGAAGGTGTGCTGTGGTATCTGCACCAAGATGTTAGCAGCACATCCTTAAAGTCCCGTAAGCTGTGAGGCGGTTAGGGTGTCATGGATCTGACTTGTTTGTCCATCACATCCCAGAGATGCTCAGTTGGATTGAGATCTGGGGAATTTCGAGGTCAAGTCAACACCTCAAACTCGTTGTGCTCCTCAAACCATTTCTGAACCATTTTTGCTTTGTGGCAGGGAGCATTATCCTGCTGAAAGAGGCCACGGCCACCAGGAAATCCCATTTCCATGAAAGGGTGAACGTGGTCTGCAGCAGTGCTTAGGTAGATGGTACGTGGCAAAGTAACATCCACTTGGATGGCAGGACCCAAGGTTTCTCAGCAGAACATCACCCAAAGCATCACACTGCCTTCATCTGCTTGCCTTCTTCCCATAATGCATCCTGCTGCCAGGTGTTCCCCAGGAAAGTGACACATACACACCCAGCCACACGTGATTCATCGGACTAGGCCGCCTTCTTCCATTGCTGTATGGTCCAGTTCTGATGCTCGTGTGCCCATTGTTGGCATTTTCAGCAGTAGACAGGGGTCAGCATGGGCACCCTGAGTGGTCTGTGGCTATGCAGCCCCATACGCAGCAAATTGTGACGCTCTGTGTATTCTGACACCCATCTATCAGAACCGGCATTAACCTGTTCAGCAATCTGTTTCTTCCTTGGACGACTTTTGATAGATCCCGACCGCTGCAGACTGCGAACGCCCCACAAGAGCTGCAGTTTCGGGGATGCTCTGACCCAGTCGTCCCGCCATCACAATCTGGTCCCTGTCAGACTTCCTCACATCCTCACGCTGCCCATTTTTCCTGCTCCTAACATCAACTTTGAAGACAACATGTTCACTTGCTCCCTTTTATATCCCGCCCACTAACAGGTGCCACGATGAAGAGATAATCAGTGTTATTCACATCCGTCAGTGGTCATAATGTTATGCCTGATTAGTGTATATGCATCTTTTGATATACTTTTGCCTGCAAGTACTGCAAGTAAACAATTCAAGAACAAACACTTGGGGCACATCCTGATTTTATTCAGTTTCAGTTAAACTTTAAAACCACTGAGCCCTCAGTTCAGATTTCACGTTGGCATTCATCCAACCATGTATCCAGGCCAGTTGCAGCCTCTCAGCCCCTGAAAAGATTTCCAGCTGGTTTGCAGTCTGCCTCCCTCTCTCGGCGGAGGAATTAACAATGACCTTCTCTCTAATCCACTCTGTGAAAATGATCCTGACCACCACACTCTGGGCAGTGATTCAGCAGTGAAAGATTCTCGGCTCCACAGCAGTGACTCACAGCTTTTTACTGCCTCGGCCAGCCAAATTCAGAAAATGTGTAAAAAAAAAAGCCACAGGCTAAGAATTGTAAAATCTGTACAACCTGGGTCCACTCTTTGACCAATTCCTTTGATGTTTAAAGTTTGTAACATACCGTGTGCAGTGTATCTATTCTAGGAACTCCCAGGCTGTACTAGTTAGACCACTTTTGGACCCTAGAATAGCCTCTCGTAGACTGTAAATCTGATGCTTTAATAGATCCACAGCTCACCCAAAACGTGTCGAGAGTTTGTGAAACACACTTATTAGCTCTTGTTATGTCGGTGATATGAGAAAATCAATACTATTCTCATGTCTGGCTAGAGAGACGTCCTGTTCAGCATTGCCTAATTTAAAGACTTCAGGCAGGGGTGCACAGCTAGTCTGGCTATATCAAAGAATGCCTAAAACACCTGCAAAGGTCACAGTTTAGCATGTTGTGCTTGATTTGTTTGATCCATTCATAAAGTGAAATACAGTACTTTGCAAAAGGCTTGAGGGCTCCTCATTTATTGATATTTTGTGAAGAAAACAGGAAATACATGCAGCAAAAGATTCAGTCATACATGGAAGTACATTATTTAAGGCAAACACAGTTCTAATATGCTTGAAAGTCAATATTTGGTCTGACCGCCTGTGACAGCCTGAACTCTCTGAGGCAGCTTTCTTGTAGTTTCTTTAAGTAGTCTTCTGGAACAGTTCTCCGGGTTTCTTGAAGGACCTTCAAAGCTCTTCTTTGGATGTTTCTGCCTTTGGTTCTGTGCTCTGTCAGGATGATCCCACGCTGCTTCAGTGAGGATGAGGTCCGGGCTCTGGGGAGGCCAATCCACGCCTCTTCCATCCCCAACTACAGTCTAGATGGCTGTAGACACTCACTGTTGTACCTCTCTGTCGTGTTTGGTTCTGGCTTGGACCCAGAAAGATGACAACAGTTCGTGCGCTTTAAGTGTTTATTTACAAGAGAACTGGTGAGCCAAAGGGAAGCTGGGCTTTACGGGGGCGATCAAAAACCTCAATGAAACTCCTCAATGAAACTGTGAAACTGTATTTTCGGGTTAAAAAGGAGATTCGGCACAAAGAAATGCTCGGTCTGAGGGGAGCCCCATTAAGTGAAAGCTCGAGGAGCCGGATCCCGGACCAACAGTCCTCGGGGTGCAGTCGGATTGGATGCCACTGAACTAGATGCCGCTGCAGAGTAAACTACTGATTGATCTGAGGCTGCAGACTGACATACTTTGGCATTATGCTCTGAACTATCCCGTCTACACGTTCCAAACACCTTTAAGTGGCGTGTAATTGTTCAACAATGCAGGTGGGCGGAGCAAACTGCTGCTGAGTCTGGCCAGATCATTCTGTCATGTTTAGTTTTGGACTTGTGCATAGGAGTTCTGTGGAGGAGGACAGACAGGATTAATGATGGCATGGACGAAAATGCCCAAATCTGGATGTCCAAGGACACGAAAGTTCATTTAACGCGTCTGTCCAACAACTGAAAAAGGCAGCGAGAACTGGAGTTAGCAGGCAGGCGAGAGTAACAATAACAGGAACCAAGGTTGGGCCACACTTCACCATGGCAGCATGGAACGATCGGGCAAAGAGCTGAGGCAACCTCCAGACTCTAAATACCCAGCACCAGAGTAAATCAGGTGCAGGTACGGTATGGAAAACCCCGCCCACGGCAAAACACATGCCTGACATCTGACCCACCTCTCCACCTGTGTCCGGACAACAAATGGTTGACATCATGACACGCTCCTGACCTTCTCCATACCTACTAACAACGATTTGAACCAAAACTCTGACTGAAGCTCCAAGTTGCAGCTGCTGACATGAGGAGCTCACAGTGAGCTTCCCATGAAGACATATACAGCAATGAGCAAAAGTCTTGAGCCACCTGACATTTCTTTCCAGAAGGACTTTATTGTAATTTTTTAAAGTGGTCTTGAGCAATAGTTTTAGAGGCTTTCTGAAGGTCTTGGCTGCTTTTTCACCCATTTTCAGTCTAATCCATTTTTTTTTATTGTTTTTTAAGCCACTCAACACTAAGTTATGAATCATTCGAGCATAAAAAGGGGACCTAACTTTGGTCAGAACCACAAGAGCTGTTCTTCTTGCTTTAAGCAAAGTCCTTCTAAAAGCAATGCTTCCAACCACCTACATTATCTGGGCCATTGGTTTAAAACATTAATCTTAATTTCAGTGGTCATTGGGACATAAATACTGCATGTATAGAATTACCAATCAACAGACAAGAAACCAACACTGACGTTCTTACCACGAAAAAGAAAATCTGTCCAATGTGTAAAAGGTCACGATGAAGAGTCTCTAACCAAAACAATGAGGATGGAGATAAAAAAAAAAAAACTGTGGAAAGATGAACTCAAATCCAAACTCTTCTTTGCTCTAACTCAAATCCAAATCCAAACTCTTCTTTGCTCTAACTCAAAGACAAATTACTTTGATTGATGCTTTTGTTGCAATATTTTTGTTTTAGTGAAATACATTTAGTTTAAAGTACAAAACTACACTTTTTTGTCTCTGCTTGTTCAACTTTGCTGTCATATTTGTACATCAGCATGTTTCATCTTCCTTAAAGAATCCAGCTTTATGTCTGTGAAGGCATGCCCCTGATCAGGAGACAAAGGTTTAAAAGCTTTAAGACAAAGATCTAGAGACATACAGGGATATTCGGTGAGCCAGAGGCTGCATATTGATTCATTCTGTGTTGGATTCTCCTAGTCTGATATGATTTTAGATTTAAGTACAGAGTAAGCCAAGTTCCCTTTTGAACTTGTTGGCATGTGAGGCAATGAAGGAGCTGTGGTATTACTAATTAAATATCCTTAAAACCTCACATCATGTATCTGGTGCCTTGTTGGTGCCATATGACTTCTATCTTGCAGTTTTTTAACCTGGAATTGCTAAAAAGAAAGAAGTAAAACCCAAATGAGAAGTTCTCATTCAAATTCATATATGCTGTGAATATTTGTGCCTGCAGAAACTGACAGGTGGCGGTCCGGCCAAAGCATTTCAGTTTTTGCTCCAGTGCTTCAAATTGTTATTTAGAGGTCATGTGCATGTTGCACCATATTAATGTAAAGTAGTCACCATGACATCAACCCCCAGCCCACCCCCCCTTGTAGTCATTCCCGAACACAGTGTGTTTAAAAACTGGTGAAAGTTCAAAACCTACCTCATAAGATGGGAAACGTGACAGTAATTTATGCAACTTGTCAATCATATTGATAGTTTGCTCCAAGTTGTGGATTGTGCATCACTTTTAATTGTGAGGCTGCATTTTCTCCTTTCCAAATTATAATGAAGCTCGGACCAGAAGTGAGTCAGTCCCCAGAGACGCTGTGTTAAAGAGCCCAAGTAAAGGGCACTTTAAAAGTATGTTAACAGCCTGGTACAAAAAACAGTTCTGCCTTCTTTGGATAGTTTCCCCCTTCACAGCAAATGGATGTAGATGATGGTGGATGATTTTATTTATCAAGCAAACCCATTTAGATACTGGTGCGGGCACATTGAGTGACAGGTGTTCCAGCACTGGGTGCTGTACCCAATCACTGAGCATCTCAACGCAGTGGAATCATTCGATAAATAATAAGACTTGAAAGTTTGCTTCAGTGGAGAATGAAATTCTAGCATTTTATTAGCGTGCTGCTTCGCACTAATTACTATGTGTTGTGCTAACCAAGCTAGTTAGCATCAGCTGATCACTCCAGCCTTTCATTTCAATAGTGCGATTTACTGGCAGGGGCAGCCTGAGCTGGCACCTTTTCGGGGTCGCAGCAGAAAAACTGTTGACCATCCTTCAGTCATCCTGTTGTGGTCTTGTGATCTTTTCATTTTCAGATGAGAGCAGCTGAACCTAATGTGACCTCCTGCCACTAAAACCCAGGAGTCGTGTTTTCACACACGTACCCAGGTGTTTTTACCAGCTCGAACTTTCAGTCGGATAGTAGTGAACTCTCAACTCTGGCTGCATGCGTCATGTTTGATTTATAAATGGCTGAAGAAGTGAGCTGTTTGCATAAATAGAGACGAACCCTGTGAGGTTTGCACTCAGGACTGAGTGCAGTTTTTATCCCACTGAAAAACAAAATCATTTTTTTGTCGGGGTGCAGGCTCTCAAACGCCTTCTGGGGTTTTGAGATCACAAAGGGTTCAGTGCACTTGTTTGAATTAAGAAAGGTGTTTAAAACCGGTCTCTGTTTTTAATGGGGTGAACAGGTTGTGAGTGGGTATGGTAATGAGGTCCAGAGGAACAATCCAAAAGAGCAGATTCCATTTCTTTGCAGCTGTCAGCTATGTGGCGTATGAGGAGGACGTGGAGCGATGATGGAACGAGAGAACTGTGTTTTGATTTGAAGACTGAACCTGAACTGAACTTGGGTAATTAAATTTACCAGTTTTTGTGGTATATATTAGAAAAAGAGCATCTTAGTGAGGCAGAGTTTCCCAGAAGTAAAGATGCGCACAGGGTCACCAATCTGCAAAAATAAAAAAAGTCTACAAATTGTAAAACAATTTCATAATAATGGTCCTCAGTGTAAAACTGTCATACAAATCACTGCATGGGTTCCTGTGAGCACAGTTCACCATGCCATCATCAAATGTGGATTAAAGCGCTATCATGCAAAAAAGAAGTCGTATGTGAGCATGATCTAGAAATGCTGCTGGAGGGTTCTTCCTGTTAAAAGGGAGTTTTTCCTTCCCACTGTCACCAAGTGCTTGCTCATAGGAGGTCATTCTGGTTGTTGGGTTTTCTCTATAACTGTTGTAGGGTCTTTACCTTACAATATAAAGGACCTTGAGGTGACTGTTGTGATTTGGCACTATATAAATAAAGTTTAATTTAATTCTCTGAGCCAAAGCTCATTTAAAATGGGCAGAGGCAAAAGGGAAAACTGTGGTTGGAGAAATTTTAAATTCTTTATGGAAAACATGGATGCTGCATAGTCCTGACCAAGGAGGAGAGGGACTATCTGGCTCTAGCATCCAGTTAAAAAAAGCCTGCATCTCTGATGGTGTGGGGGTGCATAAGTGCCTATGGAATTGGCAGCTTGCACATCTGGAAAGGGAAATAACTGTCCTGTGAGCATTTTTTTTAAATAAAAATTGCACTGTGAGCCAGTGACCTCCTGTTTCTGATAATACCAGATACTCAGAAAAAGACTGCTGCTCTGTGACCCGATCTACAACCCAGCCGACTGGAATTAGATGAGACATAATGCAGCGCGAAATAAATAAATAATGCATTGCTCTTCATGTGTTTGTGACTTTGACTAAAGCATATTGTTTATGTGTAGTCTTTTCACATGAGAGCGTTGCAGCTTGATGTTGTTGCTGGGCACATTGCATGGCTGCAATCCAACAGGTCTGAGAAAATGAACAGTGTTAAGTTTGACACAGCCTGCGACCCGCATTTTATTACTCGCAGAAACATACGTATTTTTTTCCTTTTTCATATCTAGTTTGTGACAGATTTCTCTTCCAGTCATAATCACAGGATTAAAAGCTCAACCACCTTTTGTGCACTGGCTGAATCGCCATTTTCTCAACAGAACAAATAATCCTTATTGTCAGACTTCAATTGTAGCTTGTGCTCAATGATAAAAACAGATTTAAAAAAAAATCTAGCTGCCCCCTGGTGGCTGTGAGAGAGCTCTACACGATATATTACACTAAACTGCTGTGTGTGTGTGTGAACTGTGTCAAAAGTGTCACGTCTCTGATGCTGTGTGTCCACGTTAAGTGCTTTGACACTAAAAATAAATAACCTGAAATGACATTTATTGACTTATTGGAAAAAGTGACCTTGCGTTAGGAGAACAAGCGTAATTTCCAGATGACAGAACGTGCCGAGACTCAGAACTCGCGATTTGTTCCGCTCATTCTGATGCACAGCTGCCTCTGATCTGCATAGCATTATGATAATGTAGCACTGAGATATCTTTAGGAATAAACATGAGACTGATAGGGATGAGATAGGTGTTTGGTGCTGAATCTGGTGCACTCGTGTTCAGTCCAGGGATTTGGGGGGGGCTTATGTGGTAATCGGATTGGTAGGCTACAAATCCACGGCTTTTTATTCCTGCTCGGTTTTGTGTGCAAGGCAAAAAACATAAAAAAAAAAGGGGGGGGGGGGGAATCAGGTACAAATATGAAAATATAAATGAAGAGAAGCACA
>JAVDPK010000448.1:114651-130765 GCA_034780415.1 Cichlasoma orientale | reverse complement strand
CTGAATTACCTCCTCAGTATGCAGTCAAGTTCTCCAGAGTCCTGCTAATGACTTCTATATTTGACTCAGGTGGGTTGGATCAGGGACACATCTAAAACCTGCAGGACACCGGCTCTCGAGGCCTGGAGTTGGACACCCCTGCAATAGATAGTAAAAATAAAAGCATGGATGGAGCTTCGGGCGAATTCAAACCTTAGCCTTATGCCATCTGGGTCACCTGCTCAACCCAGTGAGTTAAACCAGCACTCGTGCTGAAACGTCTCAAACCTGCATTCTATACCGAAGTCTATGGGAAAACGACTTTCTGTCTTAACGTCTATAAACACTCTTCTGCCAGGTTTATGGGCTCAATCAGCTTTAAATATTCTTTAACATTTAAAAATCTGGACTCAAACAAAAAGTGTAAAAATTGTAATATTTTATGGGGAGTTACGGTACTTGATGGTTAGGGTACTCAAAGCACGTTCTTGTTTCAGGAAGTGACCACAATCAGCACGACCACATCCCTGTAAAATCTCATAAGTTATTTTTTAAATAAATTATTTTTGTTCGCCTGATTTCTAAACACACAAAATGTTAATTAAGGAGATTTTGGGCCGATGCTGAAATAATTAATGGACTGACCGAACCTGTTTTCCTCCTGCTTGGGTGTTTACAGGCTACTAAGCTAAGCTAATTGAAAGCTTGTTAGCTCTATAAGCTCCACTTCTTCTTCATTTATTAACTTTTGTTGTTCTTTTTGATCTTATAACAAATATTTTAAGGATATTCTTTGTTTAAATGTTTGAAGCCGTGGTACAAAAATACCACAGTTAGCTGTGCAGCTGTACAAAACTGCTTAGATTTCTAAAATCAGCCTTATTTAGTGCTGCAAATAAAACTGAAATTGGGAGAAGTAACCTTAATGAGTATAATTTTATAATTTTTTTTTGTTTTTTGTTTTATGAATCACTAGTTATTATTAAATATATATTTTCTAAAACTGAAAACTACATGCTAACTTTATAACAGTGGTCATAGAAGGGACAATTTCTTCAATTAAATAATATCTAATAATAATGAAAAATGTATTATATGAAAATACCTTTATACAACATTTAAAAGGAGCTTATGAGGGGAAACTAAGCCTTTTGAATAATTCTGTCACCACTCTGTAACACTGAGCACATGGACAACAGAGCACTGAAGTAGCAGGTAAGTGCCAATCAAAGTTAATCCCAAGGAAAACAACCCTATCTGAGCAGAAATGGATCCGCTTTGTGTCATCCATAAACTGGACTTTGTGCCATGTAGATGCCTGTGCTTGGGCCTGACATGATATCCTGCTATTGTGTTCTCCAGAGGAAGTGCTGAGAGCAGGGTTACAGTGAAGAACCTGAGATTCAAAACACACCAAGTCAAGATGATGTTACATGTTAATTCCTGCCAGCTACTTGAGGGATCTTTATTTTTATTTTATTTTATTTTATCTATCTATTGGTATAGCAGGAGGAGGCATTGTTGTCTGTTAAGGGTTGTCACTGTACTGCAAACATTTCCAGCACACATGAACAGACATGACTAAATATTTACTGAAATATTGAAAGATGTGTTACTGTGTGAGTCATTTTTGCTTTGAGTCGGGGTGCTTGAGACCTTTCTGACATACATTCCTCACCTCTCTGGGGTCAGCGTCAGTAGTTAAAGAGTCATACAGAGACTCCAGCTTATCCCAGCTCGTCCCACAAAGAATCAGTCTGGCACCACCCTTATGGAAGAGATGGGCACACTCTGAAAAACAAATGTTCATTAAGTGTGGAGTTCCAATCAAAGTAAGGTTGAATATTAAAAACACAAGAAGCATCCTTTACCAGTCCCCACCCCAGACACAGCATCAGTGATCACCACCACTTTGTTTCGTACTAAGGACTTGGACATGAAGTGCAAGATCTCGTTGTAGATGTAGTACACCCCCGCTGCCAGGACGATCAGCAGGGGCAGCACCATCACCGAGGGCAGGCCCATGTTCTGTAGAAGAGAAAGCAGACAGGTCAGTGTGGGGAGAGTAAAAATTAAAAAGCTAGTTAGCCTACAGTAAAGCTTCTTTCGCCTGCTCCCTTGTTGAGAAAGCAACGCCACATCGGATGGATCCACGTGTTTGATTTGGCAGATCGGATGCCCTTCCTGACTCAGCCCTCACAGGAATATTTGCCCTCTCCTGGTCTTGAACTGGGGATCTTCCACATGTTAGATGAATGTGATAAACACTATACATAAAGAGAAAGCCTCCTAGCACATCTATAGTAAATCTAAGTGAGAAACCACATATGCTTTCTTTTGTTTGTTTGTTGTTGTTTTGCATATGAACTATTGTGTTAAATAGCAATCTTTACAGTTGCATTTCAAGCTTTAGACTGAGCTACGCTTGCTGTTTCCCTCTGAGATAATCAGCTGTTGGTCCAACCTCATGTTTTTGTACAGATGTCAGAGTGGTACTCGTCTAAATTGTAGCTAAAAAGCAGATAAGCACATGCCTGATACTGACAAATGTCATTTGTAGTGTCCATATATCAGAAGAGACTTTGAGACCAATATATTAGGCACAGTTGCTTTGACTCTGTTATCCTGCTGTAACTGTGTTGAATGTTCTGGGTTAACAGTTTGCATTAGGACACCTTCCTACACACTTGCCATGTAAAGCGAGTTTGAGGAGAACAGCTAAATATATTCTGGCCACAGAATTTTCTTGCACTATGTCACCTCCAGGATAATGTCACAGGATCCCCCGAGGGGGGGCAACCAGGGAGCCTCGCATTTATAAGTAATGAATAACCTTACTTGCCCTGCTTTACTTGAGAAAAACACATTAAGGTAACCGCTAATCCACACTAAAACTCATGCTGATCCAGAGATCCAATTCCCAGCTTAGCCCCATGTTTGGACTGACACATGACTGGAGGTTAAGTCAGCTTGTGAAGTGCATATCTATAGCAATCACACAACAGGCACGCACAAACCTATAATCTGTGTTATTATTGGTTCACTTACAGCACTGGCCAGCAGCTAATCCTTCAGCAAGACTGGCCGTTGTTGTTTTCAGGGTTTAGTTAGGTAACAGAGGCCCTTCTCCTCCCTCGGTGTCCCTCGCCCATTCACACCGCTCCGTTCCTCTGTGTGCTGCTGCCCACTGCAACCCGGTGCTTATAATAGCCTCTGCTTGACTCAGCCATTAATACACACATATGTGGTGCACAGCATCTGAGGCATGTTTCCTTGTTGCCAGCATAAAGGCCTGTGAGAGTGAGAGTGTCACTTGGACTTGGTCTTCAGAGTGTTTGCATTGTGCTGCTGTTTTAAGGAAACTTGTGTTTCCCAGATTATATATTACACTATTGTTCATTTAAAAAGTAATGGAAAACAAAAAGACAGATCAAGAGAGACAGAAAATTGTATATATTTGTGTTATTGTATGATCTCAGTAGAACTTACTGTCAAAATAAAGGTAGAAACAATAAATAAATAATTCCTGTTGTCACCAGTCAAAGTGGGATTAATTATATTAACTTTTATTGCTGGGTTATGGAATGTATAATAAAGTGTCAGATTTTCATACAATAATATACTACGCCTATTTTTTATTTTCCTAAATATTATCTTACTAGAAATTACTCTTCCTCCTCTTGTTAATCCACTTTCTTGGGTGCCAAACTGTGAACGCACTGAAACATGTCATTAACCATCTTCTTTCGGTGGATGGCGGCAGTGAGCAGTTATCGCGAGAGCCCATTGGAGCGCCTCTGTGTGTGCGTGTTTGCGCTCCCTCTGCTTTCCCCCTCACTCCGTTGGGAAAGAAGAAAATAAACCTATTGCTGCTAACCAGGCTAGTTATGGAACCAAGCCCTAAATACTTGTTTTGGCATCCGTGACTGGCCGAGAGGTGCTCGCCCTGCATACTGCGTTTCCACCTGGGAGGAAAGCACATGAAGCTTTTGGATTTTTTGGACCGACTCCTTTTCTTTAAAAAGTTGAATACGCCAGCAGGGAAGGATTTCATTAGCTAGGCTATCTCTGTGTTAGCTAACTGGGCTAGCTTAGCAAGGGAGCACTGGATGAACTTCGCATGGACCGACCGCTGCGGACGGGATAGCAGCCTCCTGTCTGACTGCGAGCTTTCTTTTGAATCGGATCCTTTGAGAGTGTGTTGTCACTTAAATGACACCGTTTTCCCGGAGCCTGAAGGCGATTACTGTGTACCAATGTTGCTTTTGCGGCTCACGCCATCACGTTATTGATCTGGAAACCCACTGGAAAGCTAACAGGATATTAGCCACCTTCTCTCCGCTCCGCTTTGTGGTTGCAGGCCATGGACTGAAAAGCATTCATCACTGAAGGACGAGAAGGCTGGCTTGATGGCAGCTAATTATTTATTGGGAGGCAGCAATTGGATACAGCTAAAGAGATAAAAGAAGCTTTGAACGTCGTCCCAGAACAGTTAGACTCTTGGCTTGGTCTTTTCTTTTTTTTTTTCTGTTTTAACTCGACAATGCCTCGGTGTGCCGGAGCTTTTTCCAAATTAGGATAGAATAGACGCACAAGAGAACAGTGGGATTACAATCCTCAGTTTCTCCAGAGAATCATTCCAGAAAGTTTTGTTTTTTAAAAAAAATATTAAGTGGTGAAATATAATGTCTGCCGCTAAAGAAACTCCCTGTAGGAAATTCCAGGCAAACTTCTTCAACAAAAGTAAGTGTCAGAACTGCTTCAAACCACGGGAGCTGCACCTACTGACGGATCAGGATTTGACCCAGGTGAGCCGAAAACGTTTAAAAGCTTTTTATGCCAAACTTTGTCAAATGGAAAAATGTCACTGGTTTCTGTCTGATCAGGGTTTGGAGGATGGAGGCTGACAGTTACAGGCTTGTTGCTAGAAAGCTGTATTGTGTTATATTTAAATGAGAAGAGGTTGCCACTGCCTTCTTGATGAGTTGAGCTGATTTATAACGATCACGTCAATAAAGAGAGAGCCTTTCTCCGTCTGGGGTGCGATCAGTCTTTTAAGCACTTGTCAGACAGCATTGCAGTTACAGATATGTGTGGAGAAAGTTATGGTCGAGTGTGTTTTTTGGCTGAATCACAAGAACTCGGTGGTTTCTTTACTACCTTATACAGACAGGTGACAAAGGGGGAAAAGATTAACCTTTAACCCCTTGGTGTCTGTGGGGGTCATTCTGCTGGTATAGTTTGTCCACTTGCTCCCCTAGAGGGAAGGGTCATCCATCCACAGGGTGCTGGGAGTCGCTGAACGGTTTGAGTATGAAAATGATGTGCTGGTATTGGTCAGCATCAGCCTTGTCTGTTACCATGTCTTAATTGGTAATAAATATTGGCATTAACACTGGCTAACAATTAAATTCTCATTTTAAACATCAATATTGGCCCAGAATTCACATCTGTGCATCCCAAAGATGCTCAGTTATTTCAAAAACCATAATCACAATTGTTTTGGTCAGTGATTGTAGTCTTGATTATTTGCAACCTTTGTTCATTCACTTAGAATGTTTTCTTGTTTTAAAAATATATGAGATGATCTTGAACTTTGAATACAGCCTAATTCAAATTAAAAGCAAATAAATAAACAAAAAGGAGGTGGAGGTGGTTAGAGACACAGGATCATGTGCAGGGAGTTGAGTCCAGGTGGGTGTATTTGCCCTTTAAGCCAGTCTCAGAGCCAGCAGCCAACCTTAATAATAATAATAATAATAATGCATTAGCCTTATATAGCACTTTTCTAGACACTCAAAGATGCTTTACAGTTTCATGCACTATTCATTCGCACCTCAATCATACTTGGTGGTGGTAAGCTACTAATGTAGCCACAGCTGCCCTGGGGCAGTCTGACAGAAGCGTGGCTGCCAATTTGTGCCTACGGCCCCTCCGACCACCACCACACACCTACCATACAGCCACATTCACACTTAGGCAATGTGGGTTGGGTGTCTTGCCCAGAGACACAATGACGGCATGCGCTCAGACGGGGACTCGACCCAGCGACCCCCTCCGGTTGCGAGGCGAGCGCCTACCCACTGCCCACCAACCTTGATTGTGTGTCCACAAGATGAGTGATGGTGATCCAGCCACAAAGGCAGTAATAATCCTTCCACAGGTTCACCTATGGAAACGCTTTATGACTTTTTGACTCGGGCTTCTTTCTGTGATCTTGTCTCAAGTTGAACTAAACAGAATCTGTCAGAAGCATCTGCCGGTCATTGGTGAATTAACCTTAACCTTTGGTAGCTCCATCTTTGGGTGCAGTGTTGTAACCACAGTACCTAGATTACTTTCCAGATTGGGCATCAGCGCTGTGTTAGTGGAAAAAGGGTATATAACACACTTTACCTTGTTTATTATTTTGTAGAAATTCTCAAAAACCACGAGTTCATACTTCAGTTAAATAAAGCAAAACAGGAATAATAAAAAACAAGCCTGAACAATAATAATAAAAGAACAACTCCATGTTCACTCTTTGCCTGTACGATCATTAAACGTTACAGCGTTTATAGCTCCACACGGGTACCATGGAGTGGATGGTGAGGTGAGGCTGCTTTCAGCTGTGATCATATCATGAGCTAGTTTTTTTTTTTAGTCCCTCTCACTCAGATCATTAGTTTAGTCTCTGTTGTATCCTGTAATTGATCCCAGATGATGAGGCCCAGATGGGCCCGTGGACGTGGCTTAAGAGCCATAACAGCAACGTCAGCATCTTCTTCTGTTCTGCAAGCGGGGTGGGGGGGCACACACACTTTTTTTTTTTTTTCTTCAAAAGCATTTATTAGATGTTAACCCTTCAGACGCCCGAGTCTGGATGGATTGGATAACGGTTACATCACTTCCTCTAATCTCCCTGTGACCTGGCCCACACTCTCTCCCACAGCCCACATGACGACACAGGGAACCAGAGAGGCTTACTTCTCTGGCATTATAGAAAGATCCTCAATCAGTCTTCGCTCATCAGTGTTGTCCCAGTCGCCCACAGGCTTTGGAAAATGTCTTCAGTCTGTCAGCTAGTTGCACGAGTGCGTTTTGTAAGGACTCTATCTGGTCCTCAAACCAGTTAGCCGTGTGCATCAGACACCCAGCCTTTGCTGGCATAAAGCTGCGTTATGTAACACCCCTTAAACAGTGTTAAACTTCTGAGTCTTGTTCAGCAGGTCCAAGATAAGGGTTAGGAGTTATACAAATGTTCCCAGTGACACTGATCCAGGCTGAGACTGAGGGGATAAACTCAACAACCCAGTGAAAAGAAGGCTCCGCTAAAGCTGCGTAATGCTGTTCAAACACCATGGCCAGTTGATTTAGCTAATTGAATTTCAGTCCTAAATTAAATAGAAGTTATTCAGAGCTCAAAGGGAGCTGAAGATTGCAAATTCAGCTTTAAAACACAGCCTGCATTGAAAAGTTATGCAAAGGGAAGAGAGTCGAATGACTGAAGGATAGTGTCCAGTGTAAACAATCTCTCTGTTCACGCTGCTGGATTAAAAGGTGGGCTGGGGGCGGAGCTTGCTTCAGATCCTTTTGTTACAGTCAGCATGCACCAAAGGGGTTTGTGTGTCCCCCGACAGGGTCCCTGTCTTTTGTCAGTGTTTACCCGGTCACTTTGTGCTCACATATTAGTGGAGCTACTGGGCGGACCTGGTGGTCTCTTCCCGTTGAGGAAAAGTGATCGTGTTTTCGGGGAGAGGTGGTGGGAGGCAAGACAGTGATGGAGGATGCAGTCAGGTGAAAGTTTACACACACACGTGGGAGACCCAGAGAAAGACAGGCTGGGATGTGTTGGGACTTGAGGAGTGGGAGCAGGAGTCACAGGGAGAGAAAGGAAGTGCGGGGTTGGGAAATTTGAGTAGAGTTTCCCACCGGCAGCTGCTCAACATCCCACTATTTGAGGTTATGAGCGAGCTTATGGGTTTAACACGTACCAAATGTTCCAACGCAGTTACTAACTGCAGGCTGCGCTCCACGCCCAAGAGGCTGGAGATCGTATCCACGGTTCTGTGCCTGTCAGTTCTGTTAGGCTCTTTTGTGTGGAGGATCACTGCTGTGATAATGAGATAACTTTCACATGGGTCCCCTGGTGTCACACCCAGCTGCGTTTGTTTTTGTCAGCACCAAGCTGGGACAGTGAAAATAGCACCCCCGGCTAGAATAAGCTTGCTCCTCAGATTTGCAGTTAGAACTGTCACTGGTTTTGGGCTTTGGTTTGCACTAAAGGAGCTCTATTCAGCACGACCAGTCAGTTTGCTCGACATGTTTTTTACCAGCCTCAGGCCATCGGGCCATAGCTTATGTTGAACCCTGAAAACTACAAGCTCTAGGTTAATGTAAACTAGTATTAGCTGTTGGATCTACTCTCACTGATAATTGCACAGGGGAGGGGAAAAAAGGAAGTTCAAATGGCAATGACACATTCCCTCTCGCCTCCTTTTCTCAAGTTTTCATTGTTATGCTGTGTAGAAGAAAATTATACAGCTCAATGTCATAACTTCCTCTGCCTTCGAAATTAAGCATCTGTTGGGTGGTTCAGCTGTAACTCAGGAGCAAGCGAGTAAGTGCTCTATGAAAGACGAGCTCTCCTGTAATCAGACTTACTGGAGTTTATGGAGTTAGCATGTCCAGCTTTGGTTTTAGACTAAAACTTGTTGGGAAGCACGGATGCTAGAGTGCCACGCTCTCATTAAACCTGGTAATGCTATCATCTCCCTTTTTCGCTAATGATTTTTTTTTTCTGCTTTGCTCCACTGCTGGTCTTCAGCCCTCATGCTGTGAGAGAAACTAGCACAGCCATGATGATGGTCGTGTGCAGTAGAGACTTTCACACTGCGTTGAAATGCATATATTTGGTGTCTTCTGAGGGGAAGCAGTGCTGGGAGAATCGGAGCTTTTTAATGACACTCGTGTACCTTTACGTAACTGCTTTGTTAAGAAGCCAACATTCTGTCATCTGCGTCATTGATTGCTTATTTTGCATTTCAGTGAAATCCATCACACAATACCGTGCAGTCAATGATATAATTATGTTTATGCTGCCAAGTGGCAGCACAATTATAGAACTGATTGAAGAGCTGCCCAGGAAGTACTTTTAGCTCCTGTTATGCAGCAGTTGTGAGCTGAGGACACAATGAAAAGTTATTAAAGATATGTTAACAAGAACACCTCTGTTGTGTAATAAGAATAGGTGATCAGAGATTCTAAAGCCTGAATTAAGCTGGATTTACAGCTGTAGACAGCTACCATGTGGGTTTTAATTTGTAGGGCTGTGTTGGATTCCACGTGTTTATTACCTGTTAGTTCCTATCCCTATGTAGTATCTGGAAAACCGCTGCAGACTGAGGTAGTGACAGCTACACTGCAGGCCACATGCTTAGCAGCCATAGCTGTTCCTTAACCCCTCAGTACACAGATACAAATACAGTGTTTACACTTTCCACATCCATGTTTTTTGCCATCTCCCCGTGCACAGGTCTGTGTGTGCAAACAAATCAGTGCTTGTCAGTGGACGAATAGTGCCACCTTATGCGTGTTGAACTGTATGAAATCGTGAGCTCTTATCTCCAGATTTGAACTATACCACACTGCCCCGTGCTAAATAACCTTTATAGGGGTTCAGCCCATCAAAACTCCCTTCATAGGCATGTCAGGGCAAGTTCAATTAGACATGTATAGATTTATGGGAGGCATGCATTGACATGGAGGAGAATTAGAATAGCAATCTAATATCTGGATGCATTTAGTTTGCAGAAGAAGATTTTCAGGTTGGGTTTGTGTGAGAGTGAGTGCTGGTATGTGAGGTAATGGTTAACACTGAGAGCAGAGAGATTCAGTGTGAAATCACGCTTGGTGTTTCAGTGTCTCTGGAAGTGTTGTCCATCTTTTGTGCTGAGGTACTTTTCAGTTCAACATGCCATTAGTCATTCAGTTTGTCATATGGGTCTCATGGGTATAAAGAGGCACCGAAACATGTCTTCATATAGAGTTGAATACTTCAAAAGGCGCTCAGTGGTTTTGGGTGTAAACGAACTGCATGAACAGAGGCAACATCCAGATCCCAAAAAAAGTTTCTCTCTCTCTCTCTCCTTCCCATCCCCCTCAGCCCACACTCTCTTCTAGCTTTAATAATTACCTAAAATGCTGTTGTTGTTTTTTTTTCTCATCTTTCTTTTTACAGGCTAAACCTATTTATGGTGGATGGCTCTGCTTGGCCCCTGAAGGAACAGACTTTGACAATCCTATGCAAAGATCTCGGGTAAGGCTGTGTTGTATGCCCGCATGTTCTATAAAATGGTTTTACAATGTACTGTATTCACATTCATACTCACATACCTGCCCCAAATGATCAGAAATGCCCTGTAAGAGAAATATTGAGTAAGACGCCACTAAAGGCCCTTCTGAATCAGTACAAATGAGGCTAACCACTAATACTGAATTTCTTCTCATAGAAATGGCAACGGAGATTTTTTGTGCTGTACGAACATGGCTGTCTGCGCTTTGCCTTGGACGAATCGGTGAGTAGTGCACGTTGTTCCTTGTTCAGAGCTTCCGTCCTGCAGGGGCGTGGAAGCCAGGTTGTGTGTAAAAAGTGTGTATCACTGAGAGGCGAACCCCTGGGCTAAAATAGACAGTTTGAGTCTTTATGGGTCATTTGTGTGGTGGGTGACTTGTTTGTTTGGATTTTCTAAGGCTTGATGTTCAGGCTATAGCAGATATCCATGACACGCGTTTATGGATGCAGCTGACTAACCAAGCTGGCTAGCGTTAGCTGATAACATAGCACTCCACCTTATTGTCGAAATAGGGACTCTTCTGGCTCCAAAACCCCAACAGGAGAGTCCAGAAACCACTTGATGTCATGGTTTTCTAGGTCCATATTTTACATGCAGCTTATTCTGGGTGGTCGGGCTCTATGATTCCTACTTCAGGAGATGCTGACGATACTGGGGCAAATGTGGAATTGTTTTGACTGAGGCTCGTGCTCCACAACTTTGCTGTTGAATCTCGTTTCACTCAGCCCTGTCACGCCTTTCACAAACAGTGTCACTCCCTTTCTGGAGAGGAGCGTTTTCTGTAATAACTGTTGATCTTACTTTATTATACTCTTGTGTGGTGTTTGTAAAGATGTCTTGGAAACTGCTCATTAGGGCTGCGTAATATGGCTAAAAACGCCCCTCCTATCTCAGTATGCTTAAGAGAAATATTGATATATAACATACGGTTATGTTTCTATACATAAACGAGGCTTAGCAAAGCCAGTGTGCGCTACGTAAAAAGTGGTACGCTGTGTGCAGAGGTGATGTGCCAGCTGAATCTCCCCCTGTAAGGTGACTTTGTTGGCATTTGCTGTGGGAAATGAGTGGCGCACTCTGCTGCAAGTGTGTGGGAAGCTGCGCCTGGCAATAGTGATTATGTCACTGAAATCAACCATAAACTGTCTAGACAGGCCCAAGATTCAGTATAACAGTTATTGAGGCTGTGCAGTGTTCGATGGCACAGAAAAGCTGTGCTTCTCCTGAGGCTGATAAGACAAGCTACAATAAAGACACTTCAGTGGAATTCATGGCATCGCGCTTGCGTCTGTTTACGCAGGTATTTGGCGACACAGCGTTAAGGATTTTTGGGTATGCAGCCCGACTGGGATGACACTATGCTTAAGTCATAGATTAGTTGAATGGTTGGCTTGAACAGGAAAGGGAACAACAGTGGAGTTAACCTTGAAGAGGAAGAAGTGTGAAAAAAATCAAAGACCAAAAAAGCAGCATGAAAGCACAGATGATGGACGGTGGCTGCAGGGACAGCCTCACATGAATAAGCTCTGATCTCTGACTTTGGCGCTCCACCGCAGGAGCTAAGCTAATGAGCAACAATAGCACAAACATAATGAGAGCAGCCCACAGACCAGCTGCTTTTAACACTGCTGGAAAAGTAACTTATCGGTTAGCAAGTGAGCTGCTTAAGTGTGAGACGTTTAAATTCAAGCTTCATTGTTGATTTTTTTTTTAAAGCATGTTTAATGTTACCTATATGATCATTTCTGTTATCTCTTATAAAGTAGGAATGTATGCAACTTGTTGATTGGACACTTAAATTTTGCTCCACTCACTGGTTGGAAATACTAGTCAGTAAAACTGATTAGTAAATGACTTATTCGTACTTCATTACTATACAGAGCAGGTTAATGGTGTTGGATGTTACGCAGCCACAGACACCAGCACCACTCTCCGTTTTAAGAGTTGTAAGCAAGCAATGTGAAAAGTACACTGAAGCAGGTGTATAAAGGATGCATTAGAATAAACTGGGTTCTAACCATGTGACAGGGGCGATGAATAACCCTAAATGGCTCCTAAGTAAGCAATCAATATTTGTATTGACTGTGTTTAACCTCAGCTGTTAAATTGTGCTCAAATTTGACCCCATGCCTGGTTCTCTGTATAAAATGATTTTGGTGCATATTGTGGATAAAGAAGCTAGTGGGCACATGTGGTTTGTTGCTGCTTAAAGTCATGTGATGCTGCTACTAAAAACATGTGTTGTAGTTTAAAGAATTTAAAGCCCACATTTCCAATTTTAAATATTGTCCCACCATGTGTTTGCTCTGCTTGCTTCTTCTGTGCTGGATAAACCTTTGAAGTACTGCATTGTTTGTAGTGTTCTAGGTGCTCTGTGGGAATGCGATCTTGATTCTGAAGGTTGACAAAAACATAAAGTCAGCAGTGCTGAGAATGTGCCACCTCACCAGAAACAAGTTCATGGAGGGATGAATGGACAGAATCATTTCACCTGAAATATGTAAAGTGTTTAATGATGTGGAGACTTTACAAGTTAAACATCGGGGAGTCCGGCAGAAGGCACTGAGGAGAATAGGCTGGGAATTCTCCTCTGCCCGCTCCGAGCCTGCGCCTGGTTTAGTGTTGCCAGGGGAATGCGACATGGGTGACCAAACCCATACCAGCCGATCAGGCTGCAGATTAGGCTGCTTGTGTGTAAACACTGGGGGCTGCACACTACAGGCCAGCCTGCTAGAAACACAGGCGGTGACTTTCTCATGCGTCCTGCAGAAAGCAGAGGTCACAGGAGTGTTTGCCTTTACCTTTTTGTCTTTATTTTTGTGAGTGAGGAGGACGGCGAGGGGGAAGGCGATGAGATGACTTTACAGCAGTGCGTGGTGAATCTCTCTTCTCTTGCCAGTGATGACAATGGGAGGAAATGTGGTGTGTTTGTGAGCGTGCGTGTGCACGTTTCCACTGTGTAATGTGTTTCCAGTGACACCCAGGCTGGTGTGCAGTTGTTTTCCTCTCATTGTAACAGTGATTCCAAAACTGTCTGCCTCATTGTCCTTTGCTCTTTTCATCTGCTCCACAAAGCAGGAAAAGTGGGTCAGGGAAATGGCCGCTTTGTGCTCCAGACCCCTGAAGATAGGAACTCTCCAAACCCTCAGAGCTTCTTATTAACAGCACGTTAGTGTTCTCAGAGTCATCAGGCTCATCGTTGTTTACAGAGTGGCTCGAGCCGCCAACGGAAGGCAGAAAGGATACGTTTGAGGTTGACATCTATGTATCCCATTCCTCTGATGTGGCTTTTATATACCAGAGAGATTTACATGAGCCACGTCTACCTACGCTTTGTCTTTATTAACTTCTGCAGTCACATTAGCTCCACTTGTATTGCTGCTCGTCAATAGTACGGCCCTGCCGAGCCTCTCATAACAGGAAACAACCAGTTTTGGAACCTTATTTAAAAGCATTTGTATCATGATGTTTCAGAGGTGTGTGTGTGTGTGTGTGTGTGTGTGTGTGTGTGTGTGTGTGTGTGTGTGTAGGGCACAGTAGAGCCGCCGCTCCTCCACATCGAAAGGAGCCAGTTGGGGTGGTTCGGGCATCTGATTAGGATGCCTCCTGGGCGCCTCTTGGGTGAGGTGTTCTGGGCATGTCCTACCGGGAGGAGGCCCCTGGGTAGACCCAGGACACGCTGGAGTGATTATATCTCTCGGCTGGCCTGGGAACGCCTTGGGGTCCCGCTGGAGGAGGTGGCTGGGGAGAGGGCGGTCTGGGCTTCTCTGCTTAGCCTGCTGCCCCGGATAAGCAGAAGAAGATGGATGTATGCTCATCCCTGCCATTTAGTTCCTTTTGCTTTAAGACACCCCTCCATTTAAGCCAGCTTTCTTCTGATTGGCTTCTCCATACAAACGCAAGGGATGAAAAACAGATGGGTGGGGTTTCTGTGCTCACAGCTGGGGATAATCATTAAGGGTATCTGTTTTCACTGATCTTAGATCCAAAAGTAGAAAAAGTGTCTGAGTTTTTTGAGTTTTTAATTGGACTTAAACTGACCTCGAACCTTTGGTCACGTTTAATATGAGCATCCAGCTCTGGAACAGTAGATACTGCATATGACAGAAAATGAGAGGAAAAATGGGTTCTTTGAATCTGAGTTTGTTAACTTATCTTGTAGCGATGATATTGCCTGATATTTTTCACCATCTAGACAGCAGTCTGTCTGCACGAGGAGACCCTTAAAGCTGTTCTGTTTTGTCCATGAAAAGAGGCAAAGATGCTTTTCAGTCTAATGCAGCATTCCTCCTTTTAATGCCCTTATTTGGTGAACTGCAGCGTACTTCGGGACCATACAGAGAAAGAGAAAAGGAGCGCTACAAAAAACCCACAGAGGAAACGTCATATGCCCCAGACCCAGACATTCCTCACACACAGCCCGCCACAGCAAGCACCCTGCCTCGCTGATGCCGGCCCATCATAATGCTTCCCATACTTGAACATCACTCTGAAACAAGTAAATGAATGGAAAGTGAGACTTTTTTTTTTCTCAGAAGAACTAACACAGAGTGAGACCACCATGAACGCTCTGAGGTTAAAAGGTCAATGACCATGAGAACACGCTGAAGAAGGGGTCGGGAGGTGACCGCTTTAAGCCGGAGCTGCTTCTGTTCTACATCATGTTGTAGAAAGGAAGGCAGTGGGACTGCAGTCGACTTGTGTTTTTAGACTAACCCACTCTAGCACATCTCCTTCACTTCGCTGTTGCTTTGACATAGTTAGGGTCCTGTGTGTTGAAGATTCTGATGGAGGGAACTGCATCGAGGAACGTGCAGCATATAAAACAGCAGTCTCTCTCCGAGCCTGCTGAGGCGGACTTGCCTTTGGCTCGGCCTGTAAAAAGCCTCCTGGAGGATTTATCATTTATGGAGTGGGTGTACTCCACTCAATTCTAAAGCTGGCCCAGTTATTTTTTCATACCGTTTTAACAGTTTTCTGGAAAGTTTACTGTTGGGCCGGGGCTGTAATAAAAAAAATCCAGCAATTTACCTAAAATACGTGTCCTTTTTCTCAGTATGAAGCATTTTAATTCCAGTCACTTGTGATTTGTATTGTTTCAATGTAGTTTTCTCCCTGTTGTGTCTCATGTCAGCCAGAGATCTCACGACGAGTGTACGAGAAAGTTGTTTCTTTTAATAATGCCCCATAGCCAAGCTAAAATTAGTCCGCCACATGGAAGGCAGACACAATTGGAGGATATGGAATTGGCCCAGTTGTGTAAAAATCAAACCCAGGACAATTCATTTGCATTTGAATAGTAGCCTTGGTAGATTGATCTCCTTTGTTTTTCCTGCAGAGGGCAGTTTCTAAGCGACAAGTTGCTTTCATGCTGTTAGCACCAGCATCCACTGGACTGCAGTAATCCATGCTCCGCCTAGCAGCAACAGAATGGCACAGGAAAGCCACCTTCAGGCGCACTGAGCATCGAAATCGTCTCATAATTTAGTTATTGGATGAAATATCGGTAAATTTATTACAGCAAATCCAGTTTTAATGTTCTTCTAAAAGGCCCCGTGCTGTACACATTTAAAACAGTAATGCTGTTGAGGACAGCAGGGCGACTGCATTTCAGTACTTTTAAGGGATTTTTCAGGGGGCAGGAAAAACTTCAGGAACTACTGACAAGACTGCTGGGGATGATCGGAGGTTCCTAGGCCTCAGCCACTCTTTGGGTCATTTAAACTAGGGGTGTGTGTGTGTGTGTGTGTGTGTGTGTGTGTGTGTGTGTGTGTGTGTGTGTGTGTGTGTGTGTGTGTGTG
>JAVDPK010000448.1:90824-113536 GCA_034780415.1 Cichlasoma orientale | reverse complement strand
TGTGTGTGTGTGTGTGTGTGTGTGTGTGTGTGTGTGTGTGTGTGTGTGTGTGTGTGTGTGTGTGTTGTTGATAGCTTTTGGAGCATTTTTAATGGATTATCTGACTTAGATTATGGCTTGCTGTGTGATGGAGACCATCCCAGAAGTTTATAGGGTTATTTATATGAATGCCGTTTGTTTTTTAAAGATGTACGCTGTACAATCGTTCCACCCTGGAAAAAGAACAGCACCAAGAAATCATTAAAAGCACAAAATTACTGTGACTTTCATGCCCGTCATGAGTGTTTTGTAACCCTTGACCACAACTGTAGTTCTGCTGCAGTAGGCTTAGGCTGCTGAGGGGCTTAAAATGATGCACTGAGCATTTCTACTTCACTCCTCTCTTTCCACTTTGTGTGTTTATACATCACTACTGTATTAGTATGTCTTTTATCCCGTCTCTCTCTCTCTCTGCTCTTCTCTTTCTCCTCACCCCCAACCGGTTGTGGCAGATGGCTGCCTGAGCCTGGTTCTGCTGGAGGTTTCTTCCTGTTAAAAGCGAGTTTTTCCTTTCCACAACTAAGTGCTCGCTCACAGGGCGTTGTGCGATTGCTGGGGTTCTTTCTAATATTGTAGGGTGTTTACCTTACAATATAAAACACCTTGAGGCAGCTGTTTTTGTAAATTGGGGGGGAAAAAAACAAAGTTACTGCCCCTTATCTAAAAAGATAGTGGTGATGTTTGCACAAGCAATTCATGTGCTCATTATTTTGTTATGTTACGAAGAATGTTATAATTTTCAACCGTCCATGCAGGGTTAACCTGTCAGGCTCACCAGACCACGTTCTGCTGAGCCAGAACCTTTTGTATGGGCCAATCAGCTGGCCACCATTAGGAGCTCTCACCGCTCAACCTCAGTTCTGTCAAATTAACCTAATTCAAGCAATATGACAGAACTTTAAAGTACTCAAGAACTTCCACGCTCTGAACTTCAGGTTTCACAGGAGGCATAATAACCGTTCACACCACCACCACCACCAGCAGCTACCTCATTGGTTTCAGTTTCAGTTGTGGTGTAACTGCTCTTCTAAAGTATTTTTTCCTGTAAACGGGCATCATCAATGGAGAACGTCAGGGTGTAAATCCTTAATGGAGCGCTCGACATACATCAACAGAATGCCAGTGTTTTTGGTCAGTATCAGCTTCCCTGTAAGAAAAACAAAAGAACATTATTATTATCATATTTCAGTTTGGACATGTTACAGACACCGCATGTGAGAAAAGTCTAATAAAATGTGGGATTTTCTTTTTTTATTATCCAGACATAGGTGTAAATTATTTTAGCCATTTAGCTCCTTTCACTCTTATTTTGCAAGCGCCCCCTGCAGCTTCCCCAGAAGAATTGCACCCAATTTCTTTAAAGTGGGGTTAATGGGAAGTGGAGTGGCTCCCCCTGACCTCGGGGCTTCATTTGAATGTGTGCTGCACTTCTGTCTCTGAACATCTTCGGGCAGTATAAAGGTCATACATGTCAATAATTACAGGAAAGGTATAATTGACAGAAATGAGCTTTTACGTGTTTCTTGTGTTCTGCTGCAGCAGAAACACAAAGGTGTTTCTGCGCTCTTCTTACAGTGTGAACGGGCCAGTATTGGTAAAATTGCTGCTGTTCTTTTGTGGAGATCGTATTCATCTTTCTATTTTTAGTTCTTAAAAAATCTTAGATTTTAAAAGGTGTGCAGCAACCCTGAAAGTCGTTGCTCAACAGTCATTTAAAAATCAAATTAATTTGCCCTTCAGCTCTGCCAACAGCAGCTCGTTAATCTGCAGCTTTTCTCGATCCGTACGTCATTTGTTGAAAAACTGTTTTTATATCACAGCTGTGAAAACAGTTGCAGGTTAAGTTTTTATCTACTGCCTGATTAATGAAACAGCGCACGGTTGGAGCTCTAAATCTGCCTGCTCCTCACAGATGATGGCGGAGGAAGGACTACACAAAGGGACTTGTTGGTTTCCTGAGCTTAGTCGAATGTTTTTTGTGGAAATGTTCGGTCAGAAAGGACTGAAGCCGGGAATAGATTACTAGAATTCACTGACTCAGACTTTCTCTGCACTTCTTAAAGCACTGCTGGGGTTTAGCCTCTCTCATCTCAGCAAATATCGCTCAGTTTATTAATGTGGCGTTAGTTTTGCCGCCCTGTGGGTTTCCACACAGTTGTCAGCCATTTGCTCCTTATTTTCACACATGATCGTTCTTGTTTCTTATGGAGGAAATTGTTCCACAGCGTCCCAGCTCGGAAGTAAGATGCCGTGTAATTGCCATATTTGGCAGCCCCTGGGGCTTTACAGGCAGATCTTAATAAAGCTGGATCTGTGTTCGGTGGCCTTAAAAGGAGCTGGAAAAAGACCCAGCACCTGTTTTACATCTGTGGCAGGCATAGCGCTGCAGAGTCTGATAACGGAGCAGACATGGAGAAGGTTGCAGAGGAAGTTTAGGGGATTTCTTGATGTTAACGAGACAATACAGGTTCAAATGACATTCGGATCACACAAAACATACGTGGAAGTGACATCAGAGCTTTGTCTGTGGTTTGTGCTTTGTGGATCAACCGCTACACTGACAACGATCAGTCTCTCTGTTCTAAAACCAGTCCTGTGTTCTTCTCTGAGCGCTCTGTTACCTTCCCCTTTCACTCAGTGTGCTATAACAGAAGGGATTTGCCCAGTTACCATGGTGAGGTGGTGATAACAGCTGACTGTCCGTACAGTATGAGCCTCAGAGAGAGAGAGAAAGGTCAGAGGAGACTCTGAGGCATGTTTTCCCTTCCTTCTTTGAGTTTTGAACTATTTGGAATGTGATACCAATGATATCAGTGTTTAGCTGGGCAGTCACACATCCAGTATGGAAACAAACCAATGCATGGACATGAATGGAAACAACCCGCTGACTCAAGCACGCCTTCCATATTTTTTTCCACATTTGTTCTCTCTGGGTTTCAAACCGCGCACTTTGCTTTCGTAGCTGTATGATACACAAACATCTAATCAAATATGGAGGCTAATTTGTAATTGATTTCCTTCCTGAGTACCACACAAGTTAAACATAATGATGAGCAGTGAGGGAGGAGATATTTCACATTTAACCAAAGAAAAACATCAAATAATTTTCCGTATCTCAAAAGTGAAAACCGAACACCTGCCTAATGCAGGAATATCCGGGTACAGCCCCATTCATTTTGCATATTGTCTTTTCTAGCCAAGCACGCTGCCTCAGGGCACAGTAAACATGAACCTCTGTACGGACGTCATCGACGCAGAACCCAAGACGGGCCAGAAGAACTCGCTGTGCATCATCACCCCCGACCAGGAGTATTACATCAGAGGAGAGAATAAGGAGATCATCAATGGGTAACTTGTCCAGATATACCTGCCGATGGCTTGATACATGGTAGGATGTTGATGCATGATATTCTAAAATTTTTCTGTGTGTGCGCGCGCGCGTGTACAGGTGGAGTGAACAGCTGATTGTATACCCCCGAACCAACAAACAGAACCAGAAGAAGAAACGCAAAGTTGAGCCTGCCACTTCCCAGGTAATCCTCCTCACACCACAAACACGACCAGCCAGAGGTCAGGATCGTGCTCCGCTTCCCTTACTCATAATCATTTTGGACTTCTTTGTGTGTTCCCATCCAGGAGCCCGGCCCAGCCAAGGTAGCAGTCACTGGGTCTGGTATCCCAGAAGCAGAGAAGGTTCCAGATTCAAGCTCCATCATCTGGCAGGAAGAACTGAACCAGAGGGAGGCTGAAGGGGCGGCAGTCTGGGCTGCTGCTGAACTTTCTTCAGGATCGCCACTGCCTCCTGCAGGTAAGGAGGAATAACCAATTATCCATTAGGCAGTGAAAAAATGAGATCAAACATCCATCTTCTTCCACTTATCCTAGGCAGGTACACCTGTCCAGGTCGCGAGTGTCTCACAGGGCTCAAATATATGCAATTAATATAATCAAAACAATCATTTGGTTAAAAATGGCTATAGTAACTTATTGGTTACCAAAAAGTTATTTTCTTTTGAAAGATTATATGAGTATATCATTCAGATTTACTAAGCAGGCCAAATTAGCACAGGGCTGCAATTACCAAAGAAAAGAAAGTGGAAAATGAGTTAATGCCTTTCAGCTGCTAAACTGTCGCTCTTTAGGAAATCCTGGTTTTCTAGCTTCACAACAAGTGGAATGCAAACACGTCTCATGGCATCTTCTGCTCCTCATCTCTAGGGGACTGTGCATCTGTAGGCCAGGCTTCTGATGCTGGCTCAGTGAATGGTGATGAGGTGGACCGGGGCGGCCTGCCGCTGCACGCCTCCGCCCCCCAGCCTCCCAGTGACCTGCTCTCCCCAACTGGCTCCTGCTCCAGCCTCGGAGGCGTCCCGCGTTGCCTCTCTCCAGCTCCCAGTGACCCCTTCCCCTCCGGCAGCTCCCTGCTCTCCAACGGCTCCCACATCAGCGGCTCGGTCAGCTCTCTCGACTCGGACGCCAGCGGTAGCACAGTGACGAGCACCGACAGCCACCCGGCCAACCAGAGGGGTGGCCACTCATACAGCCATCACGACACGCCGCGGTCACGGAGGCTGGAGGCCGAGGTTAGAAAGGCTGAGAAGAGGAGCCGGTTCAGGAGCCCAGACAGGCAGGAGAGGGAGGCCATCCTCAGCCCCGAGAGGAGGTCAGTGTCATTGCAAGGTTTTTGTTTTTTTTTTTGTTTTTATTGGGGGGCGTTCTTCCCAATTCTTAGTGCACTCTGTCATTCGTTTCTAATAATTTATCGGTTACTGATTGTTAATGCAGTGGAGTGTTGGTTAAGGAAGCTGTTTAAAATTTCCATGGAGAGTGCCTTTAAAACCTCCTCCTGTCATTGGACACATCAGAACCACCTGCGCTTTCACACTCCTCTTACAGCCTCCTAGAAGAGTGACACTAAGCTGAACCTGGTAGGATGAACACCTGGCGCCTGACACCTGAATGTGTGCTGCTGGACTTCTAACCATCATGGCAGCTCACTTCCACACTTTGTCTTATATTATGCAAATCGTCCAGCAAAATGGCAACAAGTGAAACATGTAGAAAGTGAACTGTCTTAATTTGAGACTGACCACGATCTAATTTCAGAGATATTTAGCACAGGTGTCACTTTGTAACACCCCATTTCTTTAAATGCAACACCATGCAGCCAGAATGCATTGGCTATATACAAAATCAATGAGACTGACCAGTGTAAATGGTGGATTTTGCAGAGTCGTACCATTATTGTGCCGTCTTTACACTACCCCTCCTAAGTTGTAATTACAGTTGAAAAGTATCCGCCTACTCCTGACTGTTTGGGTAAAGTCACTCTCTTTTCAGTATATAGACTAAATAGCTCTAGCCCACATTCAGGTATCCAAGTTGTACTTTTTTCCTGTTTGTTTTTGTTTGTTTTTTGCTGAGAAGGGCTTGACTGAAAGAACTACTACATATAAGCTTGCAGGTAAGGCTGTACCAAAGGTGATTCATTTAGTGTGATAAGATCCTGCTGCACGCTGGCAGGTAAAGCATTTAATCAGCATCTGATTCAACCTGATGAACCAGGTTAGTGGGCTGCTTTCTTAGAATCTCAGCTCTGTGCTGCAGACACCGTGCTCTGCAAACACTCGAGCCTCTGGCTTGTTTCCTTTAAAAGGATTAGTGTATATGTGTGTGTCTCGCTCATATTTTTTATCTGGGGTGTCAAACTCAGTCTAACTCAGTCTAAGTCGCAGGCCAAACAGGATTAACCTTTTATTGAACATCTAAAACTGAAAATATTTTAATCAGCAATATGAACTTGAATGGCCGGAAGACAGCAACCTTTTCCTCAACACATTAAATAAAATATAAAATTATATTTTTCTTCAAAAATAATATCAGGGAAAATGAGAGTATTTCATTATATGATTAAAATTTGCACATTTTTCAGATACAAACTGATGTAATATCAGAAACAAGCAAAAACAAGCTGCTTAGTTTCTTCTATTCCATTTCTTTCTTACGTTCCTGCTGTGTGACGCAGTGATGTCAGCTCACCTGTGCAGGTCTCCCTCCGCATCCGTCCCACCAATCCGCTCTTTTCCCCGCACATCGCAGGCGGTGAAAAGAGACACACAGGTTTACCTCCGATGTCAGCGAGCAGGTCCTCTGCCTCCCACCTGTTTGGAAAGTCCACTTTTCGCTTGGCCATTTTCTGAAGTCAGACCAGCTTAAATGTCGCTGTAAAAAGTGCTGACCGATGTTTTTATCCGCTGATCACTGATCAGTTTGTCACGGGAAAACGGGTTAGTGCACAGGTCTTCACCTGTGTGGCAGCTGTTGCAGTGCATTGTGGGATTTGTAGTATAAGTGTTAGGAGCGCTATTTACTGGCCATAATAAATTATCTCACCGACCATATGTAATTATATCGTGGGCCGGATCTGGACCACGGGCCTTGAGTTTGACACCTGTGATATAGTATGCAGGTTTTTCATGTACTCACACGAGTATAGAACAGGTGTGGTTTCAATCTAATGGAGGAGAAAGGCTGTATTGGACAGAATTAGCATTTCTCTGTACAGGCTCTGTACTTTCCATTCAGTAATCTGCGCCTCTATGTTTGTGAAGAGGACTCACACGCACACACACCGGCGAGGGCAACACTTCAAACAAACCTAGTAGGTAAAGTGGTTTGGGAGGGGGGGGGGGGGTCATCTTTTTCCTCCCGGAGCCAGCTTCCTGTGGCATTTAGACCCCTCCATCTCTGCCAGGCCTGAAAGGAAAAGGAGGAGAGGAAAATGGGAGGAGTGCCCACATACAGGCCCTCAAACACATTACTGGTGTCCTGAATCAGTTCATGTTGTAGTGAGCAAACATCTGCCTGTACTGCAACCAGGGGAGCAGCCTTGGAGCTGCTTTCCAAGACTTACCGCATTATGGAAATGCCAAGTCAACACGGTGGGCACCTGTGTAGCAACAGCAGCCAGCTTTATATTCTTTGAGATTCCTGACAGTGTGTGGCTAACAAGGTAAAAAGATTAATTAATTTCAATTACAGTTGAGTCCCTTTCAGCCGTGTGATTTCCCCCGCCCCTTTTCTCTCCATCCATATTCATTCACTGCTGAATATGTTAGTTCAGCTCAAGCTGAGATCATAGAAACAAAGCTTCTGGTCAACAAGATCATCTAGAAGTAGAAGTTGCAACAAGGTGAACCCGTTGGAAGGATCATAAATGGTTTCCTGTACCTGCCTTTGTCTTTGACCTTTGACACTGTGGACTGGCAGGGAGCACCGCTGTCCTTACCTGCTGAGCTTACATGGCCAGTCCAGGCCTGCTGACCTACCAGGTGTCCTCTGTGGCCCATTTCACATTTAGGCATTTGTTTGAATTTGAATGATATGTTAAAGTTCAGGGAAATTCTTCCTGAATTGCGCGATGTTTGATCAATTTGTGAACATTCATGTTAAATAGTGATTGCAGTTACTAATTAAAATGATCCAGATCATGATTTTTGTGACAGTCGCAGAGTCCCACCATGGAGCTGTGGCCCTGGTTTTGAGGACCTTTGCTGTGTGTCATTTCTCATCTTTTTATTTGCTTCCTGCCATCAAAGACCCCAGATATATTAAAAACAGTATATTAGTATTAAAAACTTTACAGTGGAATATCCAGTAAAATGCTTGCTGTAGCATGTGAGTAAAAGTTAAATGATTTGACAAACTTATTCAGTCTTTCTGTGCTGCTCTTTAAAGGGGGGAAAGGCCTGGAATTGGTGCACAAGCTTCAAGTGGGATTTTTCTTTGTCCTAACTGAAATGAAGCAGCAGATATAAAACAGCAGCACTTGGCCAGCAAGCGCATGTGCACTCCCGGCCCGTGTTTTAATGTATATTCTTGCAGCTTCTCATCAGCCTGACTGAGACGAACGGAAAAGAACAGCACGCGGTGGCCTCCACGCTGTCCTCGTCCCCTCTCCTTCATTGCCTTTTAAGGCCGGCCTCTGTAGCAGAAGTGTCCCCAAATAAGGGCAGCGTTTAAGCAAAGAGTAATGTAATATTTCTCACTGGGTCTTACCCTCTTCCTCTCTGCGATGCGGATTGCTCTGTCACTGAACAAAAGCTCTGTGTGGGAATGCGTCGGAGCAGGCGGTGTTCTGTGTCACAGATTGAGGAAGGTTGCAGATGGACTCGAGTGAGCGTAGGCTGTTCTCGGGTCTGTGATCCGGCACTCATTTTACCCCTGAGATGGATCTTTCTGTGAAGCGCTTCTCAGGCTGTCCACCACATCAAAGACCCACGACTCTTACTGAGAACATCTGAACTCTTTTTGCATTTACATTTTAAGCATTTAGCTGTTTTTTGTTTGTTTGTTTTTTTACAACATGAAGTCACCCAAGGAAGCAGCACTAGCAGAACAAACTTTGATATCACTCAAGGAGTGCGGCCTTAAATCAACTTGCTACAAGTATTAATAACCTTCAGATTAAACCGTAATGACCTGATGATTTTCAGTCCCTTCAACTAAATCAGTTGAACTAGCAGCACACACGTTACCTCAGATACTCAAATTGTTTTTAAATCTGTTTAAGGCATTTTCTCCCACAGGCCTGAAGGCACCAGTATAATGTGTGTTTTGGCCAAATCCGGCACAAACAGCTCAGTCACTCGTGATGGCGCACACACCAGCACAGTGTGACTGTAAGAGAGTCGCTGTGTAGGCCGTATGAGGGTTCAAAGGAGGATCCTATAAATGAAGCTTATGTGCCGTCTGTGTTGATCTTAATATTACACAGTAAGCAAAGCGCAGTAGTGAGTCTGACCAGATGAGATTGCGTAGTCACCCTTTTGTGTGCGAGTGTATTAACACACACGTTGAGTGTGTGTGTGTGAATGGGCACATCCACTTCTGGTGTGGTTTTGTTAGGAGCATACCTTAACAGCACAAGTCCATTGTGATCCGTCAGCAGGACTGTAATAACAGAAACAAGCAGATGATCCCAGAGCTATGTAGGGCAACCGACCTGATTAGTGGCTCTGAATGTTTGTCAGACTGCTGTAGGAGAGAGCCTCTAATTTTCTTCCAGCAAACCCATTCCCAGTTCCAGCGTACTGTTATAAACCTGGTCGGATCAGGAGGTCAGCATCCCGGGCCTCAGAGCCCTTCAGTGTCATTACCGTTCGAGAAGAATCATAGAAACACCGATGCAGGAGAAAAGCACCAAATGCCTTGCGTGTTTAACTAAAGTGTGTATGTGTTTGCAGTCGCTCCGGAGTTATTGAGAAGTTGGAGGCCTTGGAGTTGGAGAATCCGGAGAAAATGGAGGTAGAAGAGTCGGGGAGAAGCGGGGCCAGACAGGGCCGAAGTGAGCACAGACGCTTCCATAGAGAGGTAACACTGCTGTGTGTGTGTGTGTGTGTGTTCCATCCAACAGCGCCAACATTGTGCAGCAGTTCACAATAGATACGGCAGGACTCGTAAACAGGGGTTTTTAAACAACATCACATGGCAGAACAGATGTGATCTCAGCAGTGGACCCCACCTCCTCTTTCTTTTCCTTTATCCTCACCCTCTTCCCTCCATCCTCTCCCTCTTTCTGTCCTGTCTTTGTTTTGCTTGTAGGTCAGAGGTCAGCAGGGGGGTGCTGTATTCATTTCCAGTTTCCACTCTGGTGGGATTCCCCTGGTGATAACATTTTCCTTTCCCACCCCAGCCCCCTGCACTCAGAGCAGCTCAAACCTGACTTTAGCAAGACAGCAGCCCAGCACACAGTCCCCACTCACACTGTTTGTCCTGGCCCTGGATCTTTTTTCACATGCACACATGAAAACGTCACATACGCACACAGATAAAGCTGCCAAGACTGCTCATGTGTCTCGTACTGCACGCACACATCAGCACTCTGTTCTCCTTATTGTTGCGTTGAAACAATATGCGCACACATTTCGAGCTGGCGCCTTTAGTCTCATGCTAACAGTGTGTATTTTTGTTTTCATTCTCTTTGATTCGGTGCCGGATTCAGTCTCATAAAACTTGTGGCTTTGACAAAGTAGAGTTTGTCATGAAATTTCTCCACAGCCCATTAATACCCACTCAAACAGACCTGATTACAAAAGAGTGAGGCGGTGATTTTTTCCCTGTTCTGTGTGTTTTCTATAGAAATATTTACCTGCTGCTTATCACCTGCACAGTTACTCTGTTTGCATTTTAACTATGAGAGTCAATCTACCATACACATGTGTTTTTAAAAAAAAACAAAACAAAACATGCACCATTGAACTTTTTTTCATGTGGACTGATTTCTGTGTGAAGGATGCAGCGTAACGGCACGTGAAAGTCTCACTCGTTTTGTTGATGTTCAGCTCACGCAGGCTGCGAGCATGGGAATGCTGACTGCAGTTACCTAAATGTGTCATTAGTGACAATGGTTTTCTGGAAGTTACAGAGAGCTCATTGAAGTGTGTTTATATATGTGTGTGTTGTTTAGGAGCAGAGGCAAGATGTGGGTCAGGGTCTGGACTTTCCCTCCACCCTCCCCCCTCTGAGGAGAGCCAAGTCGCTGGACCGAAGGACCACTGAGTCAGTCATGACGGTGAGAGCTCTCCTCTCGTTTCTGTAATGTCTGTGTGAACTTACATGTAATCCCACTAAAACTCCAAATGTTCCTGTCGGGGGCGTGACCTCTCCAAGAAGCCACGGTTTGTTTTCTTTGCTTACTCACTAATTGGCAAGACTCAGCAGAGATGATAAGAAATCAGCTGCTGTTATTTGCTCAAGATGTTTATGGGAATAGTTAGTGTGTCATCCCGTGTTGTGCCATTATTCATCTTATTATTTGTTATTTGTAAGGGGGCCCTGACAATATTCACCTTAAACTGTTTGTGATAAACAGAGCAGGAGAATCAATGCTAACTCAGATACACAGTGTCAGGGTCAGGGTTTGTTCACATGTGCTGGACTGAATGTGTTTCACTGAACTGTGCGTAAATCCACACCCCCTTTATAGGGGGTCTAGTGTGTTTTTCCTGCCATACATATACTGTTACAGTGGAGCATGCTCATGTCAAACATGACCAAAGTTTCAGGTAATAAAGTGAGCGTATGTAAGTAAACCCTGTGAGCCACAACCTCTGGCTGCTCCCTTTCAGTGTTTTCCTCTTTATGATGTAAATGAACGGTGAGGTCATCTCAGCTCTGACTGTGAGCACAGAAGCCCCCCCACACCAGCTCTTCAAATCTGTTTTCACACCTTGTTTCAGGTGTGAACTGAGGGGAAGCGCCAAGGCTGAGGATAAAAATTTAAAAAAGGATTATTTTGACCTGTCAATCATACAAAGCTACAGGTCCACGAATAAAAATATGGAGCAGGAAGTGCCGTTAATCTTGAATAAATTAGTCTTTGCCCAAAAATTGACTGTGAATATTAAAGATATTAATAAATATCTAATTAATAAATATCTAAGGATATTTATTATGTAATGCAGTTAAGTTGTAAAACATCATAAAAACAATCTGTGTATACAGTTATTTCAAGTACACATGATTTAAATGCAACATTAACGTTCATTTGAAGTTTCCGCACAGCTGATCTAAATCCAACTTGTTACTTTTACTCCTCAGTTCTTTCTCACAAACTGAGGAGGGGGTCAGATATATTTATTGTTGTTATATACTGTATTTAATGGAAATGTTTCTTATTTAACCATCACTGTGCTACTTAGTTTCTAAAGAGTTTTAATCTCTTCTTAAAGCTGTGCCACGTTGCTGCTGAATGACCTCTAAGGCACAGTGAGCCAGTTATGAATATGGTTCAATAGGCTGAATAAAGGAGCAGGTTCAAAGTTTGTTCTGATGATTTAGACCTGAACTCTCTGATATTGAAAGTTCAGTGCATTCTGTCCGTGGTCTCCGGGACAAAGCAGCTCCTGTTCTGTTAAGCTGAAGGATCAGGGGTCAGCAGCAGTGCCAGGGCTTCAGCCAAGCGGAGAGAGAGGTCGTTGGGTTGTTGTTGGGGGGGCTGAGAGGCATGGTTTGCCTCCTAACACAGTTAGGACAATTAAATACTTCGTAGACTCTCAGTGGACATCACCCGACAGCATGCCACAAAAACATTGTATGACCAGATTTAGTGGAGGTATTAACAGTGATGGTGCAAGTGGAGCATTATGGTTCATACAGCTTTGCAGTGCAGTGCAGTACTTTGAGCTTGAAGGTAGCCTGTTCATTTCCACCTTCATATTTCTATTCTTGCACTAGAGTAACCTTGCATGATTCAAATCTCAAAATAAACATTTGAATTGATCTTTTACCCGACCTTTGTGCAGCCCCTCAATTCCATCCTCTGTCTGAGATATGTTTTTAAAAAACAAAGCTTTTTAAATAGTTTGGCTTTTGGGAGTATCGACAGAGTCTGTGGGGATCGACTCCGTTTTGGAGCCAGCCTCAAGTGGCCATTAGAGGAACTGCAGTTTTCATCCTCCGAGTTTGCCTCTTGGATCATTCTAATATAGGGCTGGATCAGTCTAATACAGGGCTGGATCAGTCTAATGTAGGGCTGATATGGGAAAAAATCTTCTCCCAATCATTTTCTTTTCATATCAGGCTGTCAATACAAATATAAATCCAATCACTGTTTCTGTCAAGCTCAAAGGTTCCTTTTTACTCCTAAGTGACCATATAAGGCAAATTTAATTTAAATATTTATTTTCTGACGGAAGTTGATGATAATAAATATACTGTAGAACATCATACAACTGTATTTTAAATAACATGGGTATATATAATAAACTAGGATCTTAGTTCTTCAAAAGCTCAAAAGTGGCTCAAACTCTGTTCTAACCACACGATTGGTTCGGCGTGGTGCTCTTCTCGTTGTTATTGGCCTTTCAACACGGGCGGAACGAGTTCTGTCAAAGTTATTACACAGTAATTTTCATTTTATCGCCCAGCCCTAGTCTGATATAATAGGTTCACTTTAAATAGACTACGTGATGCAAATAAAACGGTGACCTCTGACGAGCTTTATCAATCTGTGATTTCTTTCCTAATGTTTCTTTGGCCTCGCTGGGGCGGTGCAAAGGTGTCTTTGCTGTCGGCAACACCTCAGTGCTGCAGGGGGGCAGCGCAGCCCCCGCCTCTCCCTCCTCTCTCCAGGTTATTCTTCTCGTTCTGCTCCCTCTGTGTGCAGAGTTTGCTATGCTGTGTGAATTCATCCTGCTGGATATGACGTGGAAAAGGGAGACTATGTCTAAGTGTGTGCGAGCCCGTCACAACTTTCTGCTGCTGGTCACTATTCACGTGTGTGCGTATATGTGTGTGTGTGTGCGCGTGTGTGTGTGTGTCAGACCACACAGTGTCGAGCACTTTGGTTCTGTTGCAGCACAGCCCTGCAACATGTGGCAGAAGTTGCCCCCAGCCAGTGATCCACATTTCCAGAGGCTTAAATCCTCAGCCTTGTGTCCGGTTCATTCATTGGTAGGGTCAACTTCTCCCCGCGGCCGACTGAGTGAGCATGTGTTTTAGCTGCTGTTGATTTTTGACCACCAGCAGGTAGATGCTGAACTTGAATTTGACACATTGCCACTAACATTTAGGAGCTGTTTATGGGAAAATATGTATGTTTTTATTTAAGGGAAAGACGGGTGGTGGTTCTTTGCTGCTGCAACACTTTAACCAAGAAAAATAAAACGATTTGTGTTTGTTTCTGATGTTTTCTTTTAAAATGATTACTCAGTATCCCCTTTGTAATTATTTTTAGCCGGACTTGCTGAACTTCAAGAAAGGCTGGATGGTGAAGCTTGACGAGCAAGGCCAGGTACCATTTTTATTAGCTAATTAAGAGAAACTTAAGAAGAAACTGAAGGTGGTGTCAGACAAAGACTTTATGTAAAGGAGTGCTGGAGTCTCCAAAAAGTCAGTTTGAGCAACGTGTGAACCGTCCACCTGAGTCACTGAATGTCTGTAGCATTTCACAAAGCTGTGCTCATGCTTTCATATTCTGTCTTTAAGGCTTTAAAACACTTCTTTATGTAATAAATAGATTTTATGGACTGTGTGGGCTTTCATTATTCCACTTCATTCTGTCCAACATGCTGTATTTCACAGCTGTGTCTTCAGTCTTTTTTCTGTTTTATTTTCTCTTTTAGTGGAAGAAGTACTGGTTTGTGCTGACTGATCACAGCCTGAGATATTACAAGGATTCTATTGCAGAGGAGGTGAGTGTATTTGTTTTCTTTCACAGCTTATATTCTTGCTTCCATCTGCCTTTTGAACACGTCTCTGTAATGTTTCTCTGTATCTCCCCCTTGTGTAACCTCAGGCCTCTGACCTGGATGGTGAGATTGACCTGTCCACCTGCTACAATGTAACTGAATACCAGGCTCAGCGAAACTATGGTTTTCAGATTCATGTAAGAGGCTTTTTTGTTTTTTGTCTTAATCCTTTTCACTGAAGTAACAGCTTTAAATCTGGTGACGTTGCATCAGTTGATGTGTTTGGTTCTAGATTTTGTTGCACTTGATTACATATTAAGTATCGGTAGTGGTTTTGCTTATCTTTTCGAGTATCAGAAATAAATTAAGTTTTAGAACTTAATATAGGCAGCAGGTGGTATGAGTGGTACAAAGGTTTTTTTAATTGCTTTTTTTTGTTGGTTTTTGCGTGTTGAAGCTTCATCACACTAACTTATGTGACCCAACCAAAAGTATCGAACAGCAGTATCAGTAACTGTGACCTCGTGTGCCAATGGAACAATGGTTGATAGCAATCTTGTTGCCAGTGTTAACCTTGTTGGGCTGATAAAGCAGCGCATCCCTAATTTGCACCTACAAATGCCATATATTCTCCCAGATATCCATATCCATAGTAAAATTTCATATGGTCTCACCATGTGTGTATTTGTATCACTTAGCACTTAGACTGAACAAACAGATTTGTTTTAAAGCCATTGCTTAGAGGCACTTCACAGATGATTGTGGCCAATCTTTGGGCGGTTATTTTCAAGAAGCTGTCTATAGTACAGTAACGTCTACGCTCTCTGTGTGCATTATTCTGTACATGCCGTCATAAATACTGCCTGTATAATGACAATAAAGGCATTCTATTCTATTCACCGGACCAATCTGATAAAAACTGCTTGGTGACTCTGAAGGTTTAAAAAAGGTTTCCACAGCATTATAATTCTGCTCATCCACACAGCTCCGCAGCATGATGTCTTCATGTGGTGTGTTCTATTTAAAGTTGCCCCCCCCCCCCCAAAGTCACCCTTCCACTCTTGGAAAATTGGAGCAGCCCCACCAACTCCGACTTAACAGTCCATGATGGCAGCAGTGCACATAAATGTTAGAAAACCTGTAAAGCGTGTAATCCGTACTGCCACTGTTGTGTGTGTGTGACTGTCTAAATGAGTTACATGCAGAGCGCTGTCCAAGCTCCATCCATGAACACGCTGCAGCCGTGTTTTAAGCACACACAAAAACAGCACTGTGCTTTATTGGTAGCAGTGCACGACTAGCTCTACCTTGCTAACGAGCAAAACAAATCCTGTTTTTTCCAAATTTGCTGCTAGAACACGCTCAGCTCCGGAGTGATGTCACTCCCCGCTCAGACACTTCCGAGGCAAATGGAACGCACGAAATCGCCGAACAGATGCCGTGCTAATTGACGTCATGGATACAATGAGCCAAGAAAAAGTTTTGGGGGGGTTTTTGCTTCTTCTTCTTTTTTTTTGGAAAATGTTTTCTTACCCACACCTTTACTGTGATAAAGAGAGGAAAGATTTCTCTTCAGGATTATTTGTCTGCAGCATCTCTTCTCTGTATAATATCTTTGGAATTGCAATCAAGTGTTTCTCTTACTCGTCTCTCGGTGTGTAATTCCCTGTGCTTTTTCACGTTTAGACCCAGGAAGGAGTGCACACTCTGTCTGCCATGACAGCAGGCATACGTAGAAACTGGATCCAGGCGGTCATGAAGAATGTCAGACCCTCCACTGCCCCTGATGTGGCAAGGTCACAATAATGCTATTATACATATTTCCCAATTATGTATGAGCTGTGCATCTGCAAGCAGTCTGTCCTCCACCTGTCACATTTCTGATACTGGAGTTTTAATATCACTGCATGTTTGTTACTCATTAACTAATGAAAGCATCATAAGTGTTACAGTGATGTCAGTCAGAGCATATAGGCATTTGTATATATTAATACAATTAAAAGTAAATTTCATGCTTTAGAGATCAAAGTTTCTTTGGCATAAATAGGACAAGAAAGCAGAAGCTTACTTTGCTTTCTTCTTGCTGGTATTCAGCTCAACAGAGGATCATGGCTCCTTCTCTCCTTTGGAGGGTCTGGTCAGACCAGACATCACTCAGGACTCTCCCTCTTCTGAGGCCTCGTCTGTGGAGAAAGAAACCGCTCCGGGAGTCATAAAGAGCCGAGCACGCGAGCGCAGGCGAGAAGGCCGCTCCAAGACGTTTGACTGGGCTGAGTTCAGACCCATAGCCCAGGCGCTGGCTCAGCAGCGGGCACAGGAGGCCGAGAGTCTCCAGGCGGACATGGGGGAGCTCGAGCGCAGTCGAAGAAGAGAGGAAAGACGGAAAAGGTATGAGAGCGTGACGAGCTCAGAGCCCGCGTCGGTTAAAGAAGGAGGGAGGGCCGACAGTGAGACGGGAGACGGGCACACAGATTCGTTAGGTCCCGTGTCTCTGGAGAGACAGCAGATGGTGGAGGAGGTGATTGAAGAACACTGGCGACAGGTAGAGACGACACCAATAAGGGAGGAGAGGAGGGTCCCTCTGCCAACCACAGTGCAACCTAGAGAGACTGCAGAGCTGGAGCAGCTGCTGGAGAGTTACAAGCAAGGGGTGCGTTTCCCTGTTTTAGTTTGGTGGTGGTGTTATATCGGGTGAAATGTACAGAGTGGAGACTTATCACAGAAAGCAGAGATCTCGGGCTGGATTCAAGCTTCAGAATCTTTTACTTACTAGTTTTAATAAATCTAATTTACACATTCATCTAACAAGTGAGAGATTCCTGGTTCAATCCTGGGACAGACATAAAAATCTGCCAAATCAAACATGCAGACCTGCCTGCTGTGGCGACCTCTTGTGAATTTGGAGCAGCCAAAAGTGGCTTTTTACAGTCCAAAGTGACGTAATATCATCCAGAAGTGGTGTATTTGTTTATGCTGCAGACCATATATAAAATATATCATGCAGAGTGCTGTAAAAAAGTATTTGTCCCCTTCCTGATTTCTTAATTCTTTGCATATTTGTCACAGTTGCATGCTTCAGATCATCAAACAAACATTAATATGAGACAAATGCAGTTTTCGTTCACCCATCCAAACCTACCTGGCCCTGTGTGAAACAGTAATTCATGAATTAACGCACTATAAATATATTCTGCCTGCTGTTCCTGCAGATCGAGGACCTGAAGACACAGTTGGATAGCTGTCACCGGCAGCTCCTCGACTCAAACAAGCACAAACAGGAGCTGGAGCTCCAGCTGAGAGTGGCTCTGGACAGAGAGCAGGATATCCGATCTGGTTACATCTCTCCGGTGAGTTGACACTTTTTATCACAGTGTTGTTGTGCTCTGATGGGAAGTCCTGCTGCTGACTTGATCAGTGCTTTCTTAACCGAGCAACGTTTTCCATTTAATTTTGTAACATTTTTCGCATGTTATATTTTATTGAAGGAGAATCTCAACCAAAGCGGCTACAGATATGTGCCTTTGCATGACTTAATTGCATGTGGAAAACTATGTGTTCCTATTACTAAATTGGCTTCTACTAGTTAATCGCCTCTCTTTGTGTTTCAGAACTCATGCTAGCAGTTATTTCAGTAATTTGCTATATTTGCTTGATTATGGACAAAAGAACTGTAGTTTTATGGTTGCTGATGTGACTCACAGAGGATTATTTCAGTCCAAGTGTAAAAGACAACACAATACTGATTACTAGGACTACTAGGATACGTATTTATAAAAAAATAGTGTGAAAAGTGATAAACAGAAACATCTAATGTTGCACTGTGTTTGAACATCACGGTTTGCTTTCTCATTAGATCGCTATGAGGAATAAAGTTTAGATTTAGTTTAGATTTAAGTGAAAATCTAAACTAGAAAATAGAGAAATTAAAAGATGCCAGTTTTTCATGGAAGTCCAGTGAAAAGATTAAACATTTTGTTCTTTCCATTTTCTCTTTTATATTTTGATTTCATCTGTTGGGCATATGATGGCCATGCCTCCTAGGTTTTATATATATATATATATATATATATATAAAATAAAACAGAGAATGGAAAAGCACAAACTGAGAATAATGTCCATTTAAAAAAATAAATAAACACTTGAATTGAACTTTTTATTTATTTTGTTTTAGCTAATGTTTCACATTCATCTTTAATTCATTTTTGTTTAATTTTTGGCCATTATTTATATTTACCTTAATTCTGTAAAACAGAGCATTTTCAGTTTAGGGTGGCATTTCCTTTGTAGTCACCGGCACAGCGGCTTTCCTTGTTGAAATGTTTGTCCTGACATGGAATAATAATAATAACCTTTTGGCTTGTATTTTAATTATTTGCATGGACATCAGATTCTCATCTTCTATTAACTGTTGTTCTCTTAACAAATATCGTATGTAGATGTGTACTGACACAAATGTACGCTCTTGGATGATGATTTCTTTGTTGTGATGTATGGATGGGTTTGCCAGAGTGGGGCTGAATGATTTTATAGAGCTATAGATGGATGGATATTTATTTTAGCAGATTTTAGGACTGTATGCTCTAGCCAGTATACTCTAGTCAACTTTTTTGATTGTTTATTTTAGAAAAAAGTTTTCAGTGAATCATTTTGAGGATGTCGGGTATGTTTGAAGCATTAGCCTTAAATTGGATAATACATTTCAGTGCCTCCTGTCAGACATAAGCTTGGAAACCTGTGAAATGTGTGTTTGTAGGACCTGCTATGCCTTTCTATCCTTGAGTAAACCATTCAGCTGGAACTAATATTGCATTACTTACCACCTGAAGTAACACTTAACCATTAAATATGCATGCTGTTGGGATTAACTAACTCCAGCCATTTAAATCTTTCTTTTGCTTTTAATAAATAAAAATAAAATTTGAATTTGTTTTAAATCACTGTTCATTTGTATAATTTGGGATTTTTATGTGCTCAGTGTAATGCCACTTTTTAATTTATTAATGATAATTTAAAGAGACATGATTGGTAGTTAACGCTGAGAATTATGAGCAAGCTTTATGTCTCCCCTGCTGTGTGTTAACCAACTGTCTGGTCCCCTTTTCCAAGCTGGAGCACCCTTTGGGTCTGGAGGCTGATGTGACGCCCCAGATGAAGAGGCCTGAACTGGTTAGTTCTCAAGCGCAGAGTTTAACAAAGAAGTACCAGGAGACCAAAGAGCTCCTGAAGCTGCAAGAGCTGAAAAAGCGCAATATGCAGGCACAGCTTGGCCTCTCGCTTTCTCACCTTCCCATCAAGGAACCTTACTTTTCTGAACCCCAAAAAACATCCGTCCTGGAAGGCCCTCCCCCTGAACTTGTCCAAAAAACTGTTAGCTTTTTAATCCAGGACAGCACAGAGGCCATTCAAGAACTAGAAGACCTAATACATGGCAACCCCCTGACTCTAAAGGAGCTGGGGAAAGTGCTGAAACTCCATAGTTGTAATCAAGACACAACAGAGAAACATCAACTTCAGAAGCTGCTGGAGACCTGGAAGTACCAGCAGGAGTTAGAAAATGAAACCATAAAAAAGAGTTTAGCCAGAGCAGGAGAGAGCATCCGCAAATATGAAACTCGCCTTCTAACCATGGAGGACATGGTGGGGAAGGTTCACAAGCAACGTTTTGAAAGCCTCAAGAGTTCCTACAGTCCGCTGTCCAAAACTGAAAACCACTCAGAGGCGAGTGATGAAACTATCGGGATGCTCTCTCAGAGGATTGAACTTTTAACTGGTGAAAACGGAGCATTGAAACAACGGTGTCAGGAGATCGTAAATCAACTGACTGAGGCTGACAGAGAAATAGACAGACTGAAAGCTGAGCTCATCAGTCAGCAAGGTGGCAAACAGCATCATCTTGTCCTGGAAGAGCTGAAAAGGCTAAAAGCTGAACTGGCTGAAAACCAAGCTAATGCCATAGACAGGGAGTATTATGAGAGGGAGCTGAACGAGAAGTCCTTGAGGCTTCATGAAGCACTGGTTACATTGGAGGAGCTTGGCAACACCCTTAAAGACACTGAAAAGAAGTTGCAGTTAAGAGAGGCCACACTGAAAGGTCTGGGCTTCCAGGGAGATTATGAAGATGAAGAATTGCACCCAGAGAAAGAGCAACTCCAAGAGCTGCTTGAAGCTACACAAGCAAAGTTAAATGAGACTGAGTCGAGCCTTCAGTCTACAGAGCAGCGCTGTATGGACCTAGAAGCTAGGAACATTAACCTAGTCGCACTAAATCGGGAAATTGAGAAAGTTAGCAATGAGAAGCTAGCAGAAGCAGAAAATGAAATAAGGATGCTAAGAGAGAAGCTAGAAATGAAGATGGGCAGAGATGAAAGGAATGTTGATGAGTCTGTTGAGGGAGAAGAGACGCAGGTGGATGATAAAGGACTTTTAAAGAAAGTAGTACAAGAGTTTGAGATGAGGTCTGAATCAATAAATCAGGTTGTAGGAATGTTAGCACAGGTAGATGTTAATGTAGAGAGAATGCTTGGTGATTTAAAAAGCACTTTACTTGGCTCTTCAGAAGAAGAGACATTTAGCCTGAGTGGAAACGACATGACGACTGTGTTAGAGGGAGAGTTCTGGAGCCAACTGTTGGGCATCATTGTAGCAAAATCAGAGGAAGACCCACAGACCCGTGACAGAGGGCTAGCAGAACAGATGATGGCAGAGAAGAGCTTAATGCTCTTGAGTAGGAGGATTTGTTCACAGGCAGAAGTTGAGAGTGACGGAGTGACAGATTTGGAATCGATGTACTGTTGGCTCGACAATGAAACAAATGCTCTGATTCTCCGACAGTTAAGAGAGGCGTTAGAGGCAAAGTCACATGGTTTTAAGCAGGTTGCCTCCAGTTTGAAGCTTGATAAAGATGACAGACTCCATTCTTTGGCATTAGCGAGCTTTGGTCGGCAGACACAGTCTTCCAAACGTCTGCTCGAATCTTTCAAAGAAGCTTACGCATCTTATGTGGTTATTAGGCTCAAAGTCCAGTATGAGAAAGAGCTAAAGAAAAATCAGGAAGAAGTAAAGATGCCAGGCCTGGATTGTCCAAATTGTCCTGAATTGAGAGAAGTTTCCTGTGATCTGCAGTCCAAATTGGAAGATCTTCAAATTCAACTATCTGAGGCATATTTGAAAGCCGTCCCAGGGTCTCAAACTCTGATCCAGATTGATGGAGAGCCCATTGATTCAGTAGATAAAACCATTGAGCTTCATGACGTGATAGCCAGGCACAGGAAGGAACTGCGAGAAGTCAAAGACGGCTACGAACAGGAAGTTGAAAAGTTGAGGCAGGAAATAGCAAAAGCCAACGAGACACTGTGCCTCCGTTCAGAGGAAAATGTGAAAGAGATTGACTCGCTTACGAACTGCATGGAGAACTTGAAGAAGAAGCATGAGGTGGAGAGAAGTCGTCTCGTGGAGAGGTTTGACCAGGAAATGGAGGAGCTGAGAAGCATGATGAGTCCAGCAAACGCCGACAGGAATCGAGCTGATGACGGCACACCTTTGGACCGTGCCTCAACCCAAACCTCAACCCTGAAGGAGCGCATCCAAGAGCTGGTGACCCAAGTCTCGGTCGTGACCCAAGAGATGAGACGGCGCGAAGAGCAGGGCGACATTACCACTCTGCGGCTGAAATACGAGAAAGACCTGGAAAACCTGAAGGTGGAAGTGCTCCTTGTCCTTGCCATCCTCCATCTGTGATGCCTTGTTTTCCTTTGTGGCATTCCCAGATCTCCCTCCCTCCCTCAACATCTACTCCCCTTCCTCCCCTTCTCTCGCTCTTTGTTCCGTACACCAGTTTTCTTCTGTGTTGCATGAAAACTAACCTCCTGTAGGTTTATGTGATCATCGATGCTCCTATAGCTCTGCATCGAGGAACCCATTTTGTTGGAGTTTTATCACAATTACATGTATAACGTAATAATGACAAAAGATTCACGAGAATCCGTCAGCTCAAACTCTGATGTGGAGTTTGAAGCTGATGGATTCTCTTAAATGTGGGCTTCAGAAATGTATGAGTGCCCCGTTGTCCTTGAAATGAGTTCCTCTGTTGGTAGTTGAGTGTTCTTAATGAGCTAATCTCGGCCTTGGTGGAGTTTTAGGTGTAACGCAAATAACTGAAACTGAAGCACCTTGTAGCCTTTTCCTGTTAAGAATTAAAAGACCATTTTTATTTTCAGGTTAGCATTAACTTTATATGTCTCTTTTCCTTTGGCTGTTTCTCCTGTTTAATCCCTACTCTGACTAAAGACAGCGTAACATTTCAGCACTTTGACAAAGTAAACTCTTGGTTCACTAACTAGATTTTTCCTGAACTTTGAGCTGCATCTCATGGCCATCAGCGGCTAATTGTCAGCACTTGTAATGACCTACCATATTTGGTTAAACAGTCCAGATAATAAAGGCTTGTCCACATATACAGGTGGGGGGGGGGGGGGGGGGAAA
>JAVDPK010000448.1:57178-80873 GCA_034780415.1 Cichlasoma orientale | reverse complement strand
GAAACCCATTGGTGATGGGTTTTAAACTGCTACCGTATATCGTCGTCCTCAGCGCATATTCTCTACCTGTCTGTCTTTCTCTTGTGCTTCCTGCTGCAGCGCCCTTTGGCGACCGAAAAAAATCTATAGATTAGCCGCATCATATTATAAGCCGCAGGCATCAAAGCGCGTGAAAAAAGTAGCAGCTTATAGTCCGGAATTTACGGTACAAGAAACGTCTTACTGCCGTGCTCACCAACAAGGGTTTCTCCACCAAGTGCTAAGTCATGTTTTGCTTGGGGATCAAATGCACTCAGTGACATTCAGCAGGGGATGAAAAATTTATTTCCTCCACTGTACAACAACACCCATGGCATCTCAGCAGAATATTGTCCATCCATCTTCTTCCCCTTATCCGATTCAGGGTCACAGAGCTATCATACAGGGACAGATTCACACCTAGAGTCAATTTAGAATCACTAGTTAACCTATCCTCACGCATGCATTTGGACTGCAGGAGGAAGTCGAACTACCCAGAAAGATCATAGGAACTTTATGCAGAAAGGCCTGGATTCAGTCCCATGACCTTCTTGCTGTAAGGTGACGCACTGCATTGTGACGGATCTTATTCACATCACGTGTCAGTGGCTTTAATGTTGCTGTTGTACAGTACTTCTAATATATGTTAGTGGTTACACTAATTGATGGAATACAAATATTCATCTCAGTTCTTACCATTGTGATACGTATGTTATTATTATTATTATCATTTTTATTATTATTATTATTATTATTATTATTATTATTATTATTATTATTATTATTATTATAGTGACAACTGTTTCACTGCTGCTCGCTTTTCTTGTCAAGGCACCCGATATCATACAGCACAACACCGAAGGCAATGCTGAATACGCCTCTCCAAAAAGAAAACATAAAAAGGCAAATTTCTCGTCATCTGTCACTGGCAGCCTGCTTCAGGGTTAACTTTCTGAAGCTTTGACAGCGTGCATGCAACCGTTAGATAAGGGACAAATGATTTTATCTGGAAGAAACACTGGCTTGTATTTCTGTGAAACCCTTTTAATATTTGGCCTTTGCTTTTTGTTTGCATGATTTTACTTTTTTTTTTTAACGTCCAAACCGATTGGTAATTGTTTTATTGTGAAGGGAGTGTCCGGAAGCGTGAGATTATGTACAAGTTGACACTGCTGCTATCAGTAGTAGTGTGTTCCTGGAAAGTGTGTGGATCTTTATTTAATTTAGGGCTTTCTCACTTTGTAGTTTTTATTTGGGTTCGTTAGAATAGATGTGTTGCTGAAGGAGATGCGGGGCGGGACGGATTCTTAACTGGACGTGTAAAAACGCTGCGATTTCTCCCGTCCGGGTAAGTTTTGATGAGCAGCAGCGCAGCGCAGCGCATTACCTCCGCTCTGTCTTTGTTTCATCCAGCCGGGCCTTGCCCCGACGCTCGCCGTTCTCTTTAATTGAGGGAACGTGTCGCCAAACTCCGTGAAAAGTAATCCGTAATTTGATGATGCCTCGCTTTACGTTTTGTTTGGACACATACTAGAAAGCAGGTCGTCTTTCACTAAATCTTTTAAGATCTACTCTTCAATTCGGAACTAATTTAATACAGCAAAGAACACCATTTTAAACAAAACGAGACATTTTTACATGTCGTTGGCCGCTGCTCTTGCAATAAAGTTACTAACAGCTGCAGCAGTCTGTAACCTGCGGTGTGTGTAGCTGAGCTATAAAAGTTGACATTTCATTGGAATAATCAGACTTTGCGGGGAGTAGACCTCGCCGAAATGAAAAGTGATTGTTGTCGATAAGTAGAAGTTGTTCAATCATGCTCTGTAGTTCATGACATCCAGTCTTTAGCGAAAAAGGCCTTTAAGTTCTCAAATCTTTAATGCGGCTCGACGTAAGTAAGTGTTACCGGAGCTAAGCCGGGCCTAGCTAGCGTGCTAACATTAGCTGTGGCTAAGCTAAGTGTGGTTAGCAGGCTCGACCTGTCAGCTTTGGTGGATAAAAAGTCAGCCGGCTGTTTGGCGAGACATTACCAGGTAAATGTAACAACTTTTTATTCAGAACATGCAATAATATTTAGACAATTTGGAAATGAGCCAAAATGTAAATTGTCAGTTAACCCTTGCCATGTTCTCCAGCGTTAATGAAAGTCAAGCACACGCCAGTTTCCAAGCTAACCTCAATGGTATTGACTTTTTTCTGTAAGGGCTTGTGGCTCAACTCTTCTCTTCAAATCAAATAAACTTCCTTTTTTAAAAAGGGTTCAGTAACAGTGTAGCAAAGTCAGTGTAGTAGTCAAAAGTTAAGCTGACTTGGAGTTTTTGAAGAAAGAGCATTTGTGCTCAGGAAGGCCACTCTGAGCTGTGCAGTGAGGAAATAAAGCCACACATTGATTTTTGTTTCCCAACATTTATAAGCTATGAATGCCTTTTTTTTTTTCTAACTGCAGTTGTTATGGAGCAGCCACCAGGGAGCATAGATGATCTACAGCCTCAAGACCTCTCCACTTCCTGCATCCCCACTGTGATCGACCTGACCAGGAAAGGGGAGGAATGTGTTTGCAACTCCACGGCGGCTCTTGATGCCTTGCGGGTGGTCAAGAGTCCCGGCTGGTTCCCAAACTCTGGGAACAGCAGCCCTGGATTACAGGGATTCTCGGAGACCAGCTCCTCGGACATCGCACACCAATCAGGGGATCAAATTCAGCCAGACAATGCCTTCTCGCACACTACAGTCACCCTCTCCTACGTGAGCAGGTCTCACATCTTCCCCGTTCAAGACACCCTATCTCAGCACTCACCTCTGTACAGTGTGCCGCCTATCAGCAAGTTCTCCCTCCACCCTCCTTGTGACACAGATAAAGGGCTTGGGGAGACCGGCTATGCATTGAACCAGCATTACTTGGAGCAGGTTGAGAGGCCTGTGGACCTCGCCACACAGACAGAACTTTTTCAGTCATTGTCTCAGGCTCAAGGGGGACTAGAGAACAATGTGGGCAGAACACAGGACTCTCGTGAGTGTAACAGTGGAGTCGCTTTCAGTGATGGGGATGTAGAGAAGCAGCTACAAGGCAAAGAGGACCACAGCCTTACTCACGAAAACAGTCGGAGTTTAGATAATTGTAATTCAGGGGCATGTGCCGAATCCTCACCCGAGACTGTCGCCCCCGTCACAGGGAAGGAAGAGGAGAAAGGGGGCTCCGAGGTGCTCTTTCTTATGTATAAGAAACCAGACCAACTGGTCGCCTCAGACAGCGCAGGTGCCAGAGACCTGTGTTCACTGAGCAGGGAGTACATAAGTCCTCTGGAGGACCCCGTTTCCCCCTCTGCTACCTCACTGGATGATGTGGAGGATGTATTCGTGCTGCCTCAGGCCTCAAGCTCACCCAGCGGCGACAACTCTTATCTTGAGACAGCTGAGGGGGTCTTGTGTGATAGCTTGAGTACAGAAGGGGCCATTCAGCCAAGCTCTGGCACCAGCGACGGCGCCACAAGGTTGGACTCAAGTGATGAAAATAAACAGCCAGGCCATAGACGAAAGGCTGTCCTGGAGCCTTTGATCGACGTGACTGATGCTTGCGCAGCAGAGGTTTCTGAAAACAATCACAAGACTGTTGTCGCTCACATGAATGGGAGCGCAAAGGCACTAGAGAGAAGTTTGAAAAAAAAGAGGCTGCCAGCACGTTCTGGCAGAGGGACGCGACTAGAGGCCATAGTTATGAACATAAATTCAAGCAGGTATAAAGTATCAGGATGCATACGCACCAGTAACAAAGCTAATGCTTCCCAGTCAACATCCAGTGATTCCACCTTATCCACGTCTAAGAGAAAAGACTCTGTGTTAGCAGGTAAAAGGAAAGGCAGAGTGAAGGTATCTCTGTCAGCGAAACTAACGAAACAGAAAGCAGTAACCCCGCTGAAAAGGGGCAAATCAAATAACCTGAATACTGACAGCTGCAAAGACTCTACCTCTGATTCAGAAATGATCAGTAATTCTAAAAACCTACAGCGCAGCGCACCTCCAAAAAGCCCCAGGCCTGCTGCGCAGAGAGAGACTTCAAAGAGGGAACCGGTGAATGTTTCCCATCCCGTGCACCCGCCACAAACTACCCCCGTGAAGTCAAAGAGGAAAGCCTCCCCACAGTCAAGTCCTCAGTTTGCTGAGCTTAAGAATTCAAAGAAGGAGCCCGAGCTGCTTCCTCAGCCTGACCACTCAGTGGAAGTTCAGGTGGCGAGATTTTCACCACCATCAAAATCTCCAAAGAAAAACCAAGGCAAAGCCAAAAGCAGATCTCCTGGTAGCAAAACGTCTCCCAGTGCCAAGACGAAGGCCGCTCACACTCCCAAAAGAAGGCGAAAGAAACACAAACGGGGACAGTCGTCGTCCATGTTTTCCCCCAAAGAGCCTGAGATCAAACTCAAGTATGTCAACTACAAGGAGGACAAAAGGGATTCGAGGTCAGACGGTTTCTCTCCGTTTATCCACGTGGAGCGTCAGCAGTCGTCGCCGTCACTGTGCACTGTGATCAATTACCCTGAGGAGGTGAGGGTGCAGCACAAGAAGGGCCCGCAGCAGGCTAATACCAGCGGCTTCATCTCTGCACTTGTACCCAGCACTTCCTGTCTGCAGCTGGGCCGGGTGTCCGCTCGTGGTCAGCACCAGCGCCCTCTCATCTGCTGCCTGTGCGGGCAGTCGGCCAACGCCATGGACTTGGGGGACCTCCACGGCCCCTACTACCCTGAGGGGTACCAGCCGAGCACCAAAACACCAGCCAGCACTTTAGGCCTCAAAGAGGATGACTACAGTGATTCAGACTCTTCATCCTGCAGCATGAGGGGCAGGGGGAGGAAGTGTGCTGCTGCTTCCGCTCCGTGGGCCCTTAGGCCAGGAGCTCAGCTGAAGAAGAGGGGTCTCTTGGAGAACCACCGACGGACCGGCGGCAGCAACGCTGGTAGCCCTGCAGCTAAGCGAGCACGGTCAGATGCTGGCTCTGCAGCTGTGGAGGACTGGTACAGCCCCCCTGTGTTGCTGCTAGAGCCTTGTGAATACTGGCTCCACGAAGATTGCGGCATCTGGTCTGCAGGCGTGTTCCTCGTGAAGGGCAAAGTGTACGGGCTGGAGGAGGCCGTCAAAGTGGCCCAGGAGACGGTAAATCTGGAGCGTTGCACAACACGGCTGATATGATGTAGCTGCAAATGAAAGCAGCATTATATATGTTGATGTACTGCAGTAGGTTGTTTTCTGTGCCTCTGGGATACTAATATATTTCAGATGCTTTCAAAGCAGAGCATTAGGAAATGTGAATAATTAAGTTATTAGGTCAGTTAAAAAAAGACGGTAAATTCTTGGTGCAGGGAAAACAACACAGAGCTCTCTTTACTGTTGTTGGCACGGTTTTAACCAGCTACAGAATAGGTGAGACGGTGCATTCCATTTGAATTCGGAAACCATAATTTTCAAATTCTCAGTCAGAATTTTCCACTGGAACACCCCCTCAAGTTGGACTTCCAACTCGGGAAGTCGGAGCTGTCTCACCGACCCCGGCTTCACGGTCCGTGATGGTGGCAGTGCGCACAAATAGTAAAACTGTAAAATCTGTAATCTGTACTGCCACTGTTGTGTGTTTGTGACTGGCTAAATGAGCCATATGCAGGATGCTGCAGGCTGTGTCTGTGAACACGCTGCAGCCGTGTTTTCAAGCACAGAAATACAAGCGTTGTGCTGTATTGCTGATGAGGCATGAATGGCTGCACCTGCAAGAGTAAAACAGATCCTGCTTTTCCGACTTTATGACTGGAACACGCTCCACTCCGGCGTGCCGTCACTCCCAGCTCCAACATCTCACTTCCAGGGCAGATGGAACGCACCGCTATTCTTAAGGAGAACAGCCACCTAATCACATTCACATGCTACTCCTTACAGCCACCATGCAGCTTTACAACTTTTACACACTAAAATGATTGACAGCTGATTTGGAAGTTCTAGATTCTGAAAGTGTTCATTCTTTTTAAGGTCTCGTGGACATCGAGATCTTAAAAAGAGGTCCAAGTTTAATTCAAAGTCAGAATGAGTCATCAGGAGAATCTTCAGGGCTCACATTATTACACGATGATATTAAATGTACGTTTCATCGAAGTCCCTGCAAAATATGTCTCAAAGTTTTGGCACTTGCTCGAGGTTGAAAATGTTTGGGTCGTACAGCTCGAACCTGAACTACTCGTTTCTCCTCATCCTTTGTTCTCCGCACGCTCGATGGAGTTCAGCAGGAGCGACGGGTGCCAGCATGCCCCCGCTGCCGCTGGGGTGGGGGTTATGCATAGAAAATAATAGAGGTGATGGTATATTTTGAACTTAAGCATATCTCAGGGACTTTGTGTTTGCTGCCTGACTGAAGATCAACTCTGGCATCTTAAAGTCAAAGTGTCTGCTGTGAGAGGTCCATTAAGGTGGCATTTTTTTTGGTGTCTCCAGAGGTGATAAGGTGTTGAACTTAAAACATGAACCTTACAAGTGCCTGATGTGCAGTAGATTCAGCCTTTGGTTTAAGTTTATTTTGAAGAGCCTCCCTGTATAAAGGATGCTCACTGTTTTGTATATTAAGGCAGTTTTTAATTTACTGAAGGCAGTGTTTAAGTAAGGCTGTTTTAATGCTGTCTCCTGTCCTGAAATCACAGCTGTAGAAGTGTTCATCGTGTCTTCTCTCGACCTCTGCTGCCTTTTCAGATGTGTTCAGCATGCCATCACCCAGGTGCTGTGCTGGGCTGCTTCTTCAAAGGTTGTCCCAGCAAATACCACTACAGGTGTGCTCTGGAGTCAGGTACGCATCAGAGTAAAAACTCTTACCTCTTCTTTCATGTGCGTTTTTAAAGTGAATGTGAAGGCCTGTATGTAAAAGATGGACACAGCTTCTGGGTCTGAAAAGTGAAGCCAACGCGGAAGTGCCTTAAACCTGCATTCTTTCTGCTGGCTGGGGGGGGGGGGGTTAGGGCGGGGTTACCTTGTGATTGACAGGTTTCTGTTGGATGCAGTGGCTCTTGGTGTCTCAGTCAGATCCGTTCCTATCTCAAGGTGGCTGTTCCCAGAACACTCGGCTCGAGGCTGTGCAGCCGGACTTCACTAGTTAGTGGGTGACTCAAGGTGGCCAGGTTCATCTGTTATATACAGTCTTTGTTTTTCAGGTTGCTTTTGAGTGTTTCTTGTAGTGTGCAGCCTTGCACGTTTTGCCCTTTAATATTTAGATTTTTAACTCCACCCCAGCATGATGGAGCAACTTTAGATTTCTTTGTGCCATCTGCCCCTCTCGCTGCTTTTTTAATTTTACATTTTCCCCTTTTTTCTGGTGCACATCTGATGTCTCAAATTAACTTTCTACCTGTTAAAGTTTAAATTTGAACACATACACCCGCGACTGGTGCTTTGTGTTCAGTGTGTGTGTGTGTGTGTGTGTGTGCATGTGTGCTCACCGGTCTGAAAATAGCTCCTTTGTGAAGGGCTGTTGGCTCTTATCACTTCCGCTCAGCCTGAAGTTGCACGTGGGGGCGGTTGAACCTTTCGGATGAATCAGTGCGGCATTGTCAACTCCTGTTCTGTTCTTGTTCTAGCAGACTGTGTCCTCATTGAAGAAAATTTCTCCATGAAGTGTAAGAAGCACAAGGTGAGCAGCGGCGCTCTTTAAAATGATGTGTGTGCACTTTAAAAACGTATATGTGCTCTTATTAAAGTCTTGGCTTGTTTAAAAACAGAACCTTTTGATTTGTAATCTTTCGTTAGAACAAGACATTCAAAGCCTCCTTCAGGGAACAGATGGGACGAAAGGTGACAGAAACCTCATGAGGTCAGTAAATACCTGTTGTTGTGCTCCATTTATGCTGATCAACCACAGCATTGAAACCACTGAGGGCTGGAACATATGAGGCAACAAGGGAGCAGTTATTCTTCTATAGATGATGCATTGGAAACAGGAAATATGGGCATCGTAAGAACCTGAGAGATTTTTGACGAGGACAGTTATTTCTGGCATCCGGTGGTTACCTCGGTTTTAGGGTATCTGCTGAGGAGCGAAATATCATTTTAGTGAAGCTCATTTTCTAAGCCCACGTTACAAATCGCTTTTCGCAAGACACCAACTTCCTCAAAAGCAGAACTGAGCGTGGTTTTAGTTCAAGCTCAGCCACAATCTCAGCAAATCAACACGTCCAATTTGCAAATCAAATACAGATGCTTTATTATAACTTTATTATAGCTTTATTATAGCTGTTGTAGCCTGGACACAGTTTCCCTCTGTACCCCAGCTCTCTGTCTGCTGCCCTGCTGAGATCCCAGGACAGAGAAGTGCAGCCAAACTTCTTTTAACTATCGTGGCTTTAACTGAACTACAGTAGTGTAATAGTCATATGTAGCCTGTGGGCTTAACATGTTTATTAAATTCCAAAAATATAAATAAGCAAGTTTCAATTAATTGGAGAGTTGGTTACTTAAACAAAGCATGGTTCAGTGCTCTAAAGGAAACACTGAAGGATCTTTCCTTCAGCATTTAGACAGATCCACCACTGCTTGTATTCATGCACTCGGATGAGGTCGTTCAGAAAAAGGCAGTTTGGCCGGATCCCTGACGTGATGAGTCATGTTTTCTTTGTACGGGTGCAGCAGCTGCTGCAGCTTTCTGTCCTCTGTGAAATGCGTTTCAAGAATTTATTTTCATATTTTCTTCTTCTTCTTTCAGAAAATTCACCTGCAGCGTCTCCCGCAGGCCTTCCCACCACCTCTGCTGGTAACCATGGCAACACTGGACCAGGGTTGTTCTGACTGACAGCTACCACCCGCAAACCTTAACTTCACCCTCTGCCCTTCAACTGCACTGTTAACCCCCCACCGGGCACCGTGACTGGAGGACCCCAGTCGCCGAAGCCTCCCTCAGTCCAGTCTGACGGTACTCATCGGCCAACACCACCCGCGGACTGAGGAGGACCGTTCTTGAAGTAACATGCTGAATTTGTCATTTGTGTAGTTATTTATATGGGATTTTTTTTTCCTTTTCCTGAATTAAATATGAATAACAATCAAAGATATTTAATTTTTTAAAGATTTTCTAAGTATTTGATTATATTTGGTTTATTTATTGTCTTATTGGCTTCTTTTGCAGCTGTCAAAGAGGTTGGATTGTGTGTTGTTTTTAAGTTATTGCTAAAGCAGTTTGATGTTGAAATTAAAAGCCAGTCAAGGAGATTTGGGGACAGAAAGAAGGGGCTGGTGGCTCGAGCTAGAACCCTCACAGAGCAAAGGTACCTGATCATCATCAACACCGCAGGGTTCTACATTTAACGCAGCACCTTGTTGGATAATTGTTCTTTTGTTTCCAATGCATATTCACCCAGCTGATGTTACTGAGTGAGCTGAGAAGCGTGTATGTATTTGAATGTATTTTCACAGGAAGCACTTTGGCCCTCCGCTCCGGCTGCAGTATTATTGTCTTCTGCCTCCGAACTTTGTTTGCTCCGGGCTCTCTCGTCTGGCTCTTTGAGGCTCGCAGGTCACCTTTTGAACTTAAAATAGCTGCATCCAACTGCCACAACGAGACCATGAGGGTATTTTTTTTTAATTTTATTTATTTATTTTTATGCGGCTCAAAGCACTTCGGCCTCCCACTTCGGGCTGAGAATTTCAGCCCATGTTGTGTTTGCCTGTAAGGCCCTTAAATCAGTAATAAAACTTGGGTGTGAATTGTTAAGCGCCCTGTTAGCGGTAAAGGAAATCCTCTCAGAGCAACTGGCTGCTTTTGGGTTTCTTTCTTTTCGTCACCTCAGCAATCCCCCTTAGAACACACAGGACCACTAAGCTGCTCTTTTGACTTCACAGTCACTAAAGACTCAACAAGGAGGGGTAACAGTCACTTCGGTGCTCACACAGGGGATCTTTGGTTTCTATCACTCTCAAATTCAATAGGAATGGCTGTGCTTGTATTAAGCTTCCTGATGTCTTGACTGGGGCCCACGTGGTGCATTTGAAGAAGCCTTATCTGACTTACCAGAGGTAAACGGAGTTTGTGTTCCTTCACCAGCTTGTGGTGCAACGACAAATCTGTGGATGTACAGCACCCGGGGTTCCTGAGGGCAGCTTTCATGCACTTTTCTGCTGCAGACTTAGTAATACCAGACATGCTGGGCCGCCTCCTAATGAACTTTCCGACTGCACAGGCACTCACCTGCTCTCTGGGACTTGCTTGAACCTCGTGCTGAGATTAGCTCCCAGTGTATTAGTACCTGTTGAATGAGGCGTGAACGTCGGCCTGCCTGTTTTTGTTTTAGAGAGCGATCAGTGTTGTTAAAGCCTCTGTGTACTTCTCCTTAGCGCCACTAGGAGCAGCATTGTGCTGCGTGAGGCCCGTAAGCCATGACTCGATGTCGGCAGACATCCACACAGAGGCAGCTGAAGGCTTTGTCTGCTTAGTGTCTCACCAGCAGCAGGATTCAACACACACACACACACACACACGCCCAAATCTCCTTACCCAGAAAACAGTGTCTGTTCCATTTGTGCCATCTTCCTGTTTTGCTGTTTTTATATTTTGTTGCAGTGAATTAATGGACTTTTTTTAATCAGCTTTTTTAAAATGAGCAGGTGTGTCACTGAGCCTGTTTTTTCTTTTGTTTGATTGTTTTTCTTTTGTCAGTTTCAAGCACTTGTACCAAATAGAGATTTTTGGAATATGTTTTATTCTTAGAATCTTACAAAATGTTTGGATTTTTAAAATTCTGTTGTTTGTGTGTTAATCTCAGGGCTGAATCTCAGATATGCGTTTTGTATTTGTTTCCTTCTCTTGTGTCAACCCCGCAGTGACTGGAGCAATGATACATGTAGCAGGATGTGCTCATCTCCTCAGCTGTAACGCCTTTTTTTTTTTTTTTTTTATGTCTTGGTTAAACGCTAACCATAAAATTCCAGCGCCACCTCCATGTGTCGTCAGTGACGTGGCGGTTTCTTTTACTTGTCTCGTATGACGTGGACCGCCAACTTCACCGTCACACTTTTGTCGTCGTCTTATTTTATGGTAACTTTTTTGTATCGTATTGTCCACCTGTTGGAGCATCAGAGGTCATGTAATTGTTTAAAAATAAATATTTTGTTCACTGTTGGGCTTTTCTGTATGAGGTGTGTGGTTATTTAAGGCTTTATCTCTGACAGAGAGGTCATCTGATTATAATGTATAAAGTTTGTGTGGAAAATGACAAAAGAGCAACAAAATGATAAGTTTGAATATTTAATCATTAGCAATACATTTTTTATTTTATCCACAACCGTGTTTACCTCGTCCGTCTTAACACAGATGCAATAATTCAGGCTGAAAATAATGAAACGTAACAACAGAGCAGCCAGTGTAGGGTAACATTAAATTTTTTTATTTCAAAATTGGAAAGTTTTACAATGAAGGCCTCTGACGGTAAAGTCCTCTGACCTGACAACCAATCAACATGCACAAAATTTACTTTAATTACAGAAGAATATATTGTATATATGAAATACAATACTTACAAAATAAGTGCATGAAAAAAAATTATGTAAATATATTAGTTACTACAAAGTGTCAAAATAGTGGTGCAAACATGCAGTTTATCAGTTTTTTCTTGTTTCACTACTTTTTTTTTTTTTTTTTAATTTGTAATCCAGTCTGAATCCAGCCCTGTGCTGGGATCAGAGTTATCCTGATCCTATTCAAATGTCATGAAAAACAAACTGGATTTGAGATCTGGATTTTAAAAAAAAACTGGATTGGGTTACCTGATCTAATCCAGTTGTGTAATCCTGTTTTTCTTTTTAAAAACCAGATTTCAGGATTTATTCAATTATCTAGTTGAATTAATACTGCCTGATTTCTTTTGAACACCCAGGTCCTGGAGGTAAACCGTTGATCACTTGGAAGGGTGGTTTGATCCTGACTCCTCTAATCTACATGTCAAAGTACCTTTGAGCAAGACCAATGACTGTATAAAAGAAGCCAGAGTTACCCCCGTTTTCTCTGTGTGTGTGTGTGTGTGTTATTGTTTAGAAAAAATAAAAAATTATTATGATTGAGTGAATGGTGCTTGTAGCAGAAAGTGCTCTGAGTGCTTAGCTTGAGTAGAAAAGCACTATGTAAGTAACATTTTATTTACTGTTTTCCCACAAAAGGACATACCTAAGATGGTATTACTCATTGGTTTCTGGACGGCAGGGAACGTCAACTGGCACAGGCAGGGGCGCAGCTATATACTTTCTGAGGTGTATGGGACACATTTTTAGGCGCGGTCTCGAAAGCGCTAATAATGAATTATCAACAGCATCCAAATGACATAGTGTATAACTTGTTTTTTTTTTGTATTGTTTTGTTTTGTTCTTTGTGTGTGTGTGTGTGTGTTAATTGTCTTATATCTCATGTGTATCCTTTTCTCTTTTTCTTTTTCTTTTTTTTTCTTATGCTCAACCTTAAGTACACTGATCTTTGAATCACTTTTGTTACTGCCTTGTTTGCTTGTACTTATGTTCATAAATAAATAAATAAAAAAAACAGCATCCAAACGCCACTTCCCATTGCCCACAAACGCCTCCATGTCTCTAGAGCCAATCAGAATGCAAGATCGGAATCATGTGCCTTCAAGCCTGGTTGCAGGCAAGAGGGCGCCGCCATACCTGAACCTGAACTCCATAGCGGAAGTTGGTCTTCCCTGTGAATTTGTCACCGGAAATTGCCGGTGTACGTCCTGTCAGAGAGGAGTTGCTGCTGTAAATAATCTTTTTCCCGCAGCCAGGTCCTTCTTGGTCACTCAAGAGCACAAGAATGTGTACTCTTCAAAGGTAAGGTGGATTCATTGACAAATTATCACGTTATGTTTTCTAAAACGTCATTCTGTGTTCTCTGAACAGATGGTTAAAGTGTAGCATGTTTTACCCTGAGCGGAGATGACAGGTGTTCTGATTAGCAAACATGAACTGTAGCAGCACAGACTTAATATACATTTTAATACATGATTTAAATGTATATTTGTTGAAAAATGGATTATATACTTTGAGTTCATGCTGAGTTCTGAGTCCTCTGAGTAGTGAGTACTATGAGTACTGTAATCTGGTGTGAAGTCAATGTTGGTAAAGTAGACCGTGAATGTATTTAATACTGAGAGCTGGGGTTAAACATGACTCAGAGGGAATCTGTGGAAATGTGTTTTATACATCGAGATATATTTTAGTGTGGATTTTGGTTTTGATGAGAATTTAAGTTTATTGTAATTAAAAGGATTTTGAACATGGACGGTTCTGTAAGGGAAAATGTATCTGCTCCAAAGAAATGTTTCGTAAATTCGAGAGCTATAATAACGCGCTGCTGCTGCCCTGTGTCATCTTTATTTACCTGCATTTCAGCATATTTATCTGCTAACACGGCGCCACCGCTGTGGTACCCGTTACAGTACAGACAGTTCTGCCCTGAATTAATATAACCGCCCGAACTTCAGTGTGATTTTAGTGCTGTTGGGGATGTTGCCAAGATGGATGGAATTCGAATAAGGAATAAAATTCCAATGAATGACGAAGAGAATAACACAAATATCACTCCAACAAGAATTGTCATTTTATTGACTAAATCTCAGCTTACAGGAAGACAGTTGTATTGCAAAGACAGAACTGGGTACAAGTTCTAGTGCTGTGGTCATCTACTCACTAAAACTCCACGAAAACCATGATGCTGTGAAATACAGGTGTGTCACCGGACAGAAAGACACTGGAACGCCATTACAGCACGTCACAACATGAATGGGCTGAGGAGGCAGCAGTGGCTGGCTCAGACACTGAGGGGGGGGGGGGGTGAAGGGTGAAGGTGGCACATGACAAATGCACAAATCACTTTCTAGTTTTCTGTCCTCCCAAGTTAGGAACAGACGTGTCGTCGTCTGCAGCGTGCTCTATACCGTACTGTTCACCCGAACACCATAATCCACAAGCTCGAGTGTATTATTTAGTATCTTAAAATTGTGGCGTTGCTGCACAAACTTATATTGACATGAAACAATAACAATGTTGAGTTTGTTTCTTTCTAAATAAAGATATACTTTTCGGTAGTTTTGAAATCTCTGCCTTGTTTTTGCATGTAGCGCTGCACTGTTTTGTTTGCTCACTCATGAACCCTCATTAAGTCATCATAAAGAGCATGCAGTTGGCTAATAGCAGCCATTATTTTGGATACCTAGATTAGCTTAGAGGCCCTTTGTGTGAATTTTGGTTATATTTTCTGAAAAGAGGGTGTAATGTTTTGTAAGATAATGTAATAAAAAGCAAAAATGTTCTGTTTTAAAGAATGTAGACAGACCTGACTTTGATAATAGCCGTCAAAATGTTAGCGAGCTAATTTAGCTATTGGATGGATCCATGCTTAGAAAAAGTAACAAAACAAGTATGTGGATGAAAATTAAAAATTCATTTTTTAAATACCTGACTTAAATAAAATTTCATTATGCAAAAAACATCAGGCTGTCCCCTGCGCTCTCAACAGGGGGTCTTACGTTAGTGCACTCCAGGCTAACGTTGTTCTCTTTGCTAACACAACAGAACAGATGAGAAAATTATGCTGAATGAACCAAAACAACTTAAATACATTGAATTCGACACCAGGGGTGGTGCGACACACCAAGCGCCTACACAGCGTAAACTTAAAGGGGACCTTTTATGCATTTCATTATTTTTTTTATATCATATTCATACTGTTACAATGGCAGATGTTCATATTGGCCATGGCCAAAGTTTCAAATAATCAGGTCTTTTCTGTGAAAGCTCAGACTTAAACTGTTCTGTTTTTTCTAACTTTGAATCTTTATGATGTCATGAGGGAGATGATATCTTTAATAAGGTCAGTCTGTGAGCACTGCAGCCCACCCACCTGATGATCAAAGTTTCTGTTTACAAAGGGCAGCCAATCTGAAAAAAGCAGTCGTAGAGCGAGGGTTGCCTTAAAGAGAGGAGCTAAAACAGCTTGTTTCAGAGGATAAACGGAGTTTCACCAAGACACAGTTTAAGGTAAACAAGGATTATTCTGAACTTTAAGTAATGCAAAGCTGGAGCTGGAAAGATGCACTATGCAGCCCGGAATGGGTAAATAAAATACAGGCTCTACCTTTTTGGGGGTTTGAAAGGAGGTGACAGCCACCAGAAGTTTAACTTGATGCTTGGAAAGGGTATTGAGCTGCTAGCAATCTGCAGCCTGTCACAGTCCTACGTACTGGTCCTTTAACTGAGGCACAGAAACCGTGTGCATCATAGCATAAACGGTGGCCGTAGCTTCCATGCCTTTTTACTTCATTAGAACATTTTCAATAACACCTCCCACACGCCAATATGTACAAAAGTCCTCACGCTGCTTATTGTTGCATGTCACCGTGGGTGTTTTCAGCACTTCACATTTATTTGGGGAAAGTTTGAAAGTCGAAGGATGTTTTTGAGTTCTGCAAAGAAACAATGGCGTGACGAGGTCACGCACAGGCTTCATATGGGCATGTGAGTGAGTGTATGATGCGCCCGGGCTTGCACAGTTTACACTGCAGAGCACAGCGCTGCTTGCAGCTGACAGATGTGGAGCAGTGTCCGTATCAGGCCCGTCCTTTGTTCTGAATCAGAAGGCTGCCGGTGAGGTCAGAGATTGTCACAAGATGCAGTTATTTACTCTCCCGCTGATCCAACGCATCATGTGGAGTGTGAACTGATCCTCAGTCAGATCCAAGCTGAGGCTGCTGACACGTTGTTCGTCGCTGGTATACTAACTACAGAGTGCTACAGCTTGTGACAGGATAAACACTGAGCGGGTTTTCACAATAGGGCTTCAGCACATACAGTTTCATGCAGGTTTATGTCTGGAAAGCAACATAGGGAACATTCATTCCTATGCATGATCCAGCTCTTTTTGCCCCCAAATTATTTAGGTTGATATTCATGAAGAGTCAAAAATGAATGGATTACTTTTCTGCTTTAACTTGGAAATTGTTTTTTTTTTTTTTTTTTTAAGACAAAACAAAAAACAAAACATAATTTAAGTCCCTACGTTTGATTTAAATTCAAATCTCTCGCTCTTCGTCCTCATGCTTAGCTTTTTTTTTTCAGTTCCTGAAGGTGGTGAGATGAGCACACAACATTAACAGCATTACAAATACATCACACTGGATAGAAACTGTAAGTATATTCAGATTTTTTTCTTTTAGCCCTGGGGTGTCTCAAGAGGTCATAACAGCAATATTCACTCTGGGACACAATGCAAGAAATTTTGCTACTGCAAAAAAAAAAATCACATCACAACATTTTACATTTCTTTTTTTTTTTAAACCCATTTTACCTTTTTTTTTTTTTTTTTTTTAAAGCCGATTCAAATTTTTCATGAAGTTTGAGCTACTCGTCATGCAGTTTATAAAACGTGACTCTTCAGTATTTGTTTTTTTCCCCTCCCACACTTAATTGGAGCGGATCATTTTTCTTTTTCAGACAGTAAGTTTAAAAGAATGCACAATTTTCCGGTTAAAAGTTGGGATGAAAATGTGAGCAAAGCAGAGAGAATTTTTTTGTTTGTCTGGAAAAAAGCTTAAAAGGAAAGCTGTACAAACGGAATTTCAGGAGTGAGTAGAAAAAAGTCTTCCATCAGTGAAGTAGATATGTTTGTCGTGAAGAACAGAGACATCAGAAGCCTTCGCTCGCTCTAGTCCGATATGGAATAATCCGTCGGAAAACCGTAGGTCATCTTACACAATGTACAAGTATTCAATATGTACAGGAGCATACCATACCTGTTACACAGCTATACCTCAACACCATAGCACGATGTTGAGTCAAATGGGAAACAAAGAGCGCTACCTTACAAAAAAATAGAAAAAATAGATTGCGTAGTCTTTTTTTTTTTTTTTTTTTTTTTTTTAAGATTCAGATAAATAAATAAGAATTCTCAAAGAAAAATGAAACCACTTCTTTTAGATTCAAACGCACAGCGACACACACGGACACACTCGCACTTTCACATTTTTGTGAAACATTTAAACCACGGATCACTCTTTTTTTTTTTTTTTCTTCTTTTTTTTAATTCTTATTAGGTATTAACTTGAGCTCTGTTTCGGTCAAAAAAAGGATCCTATGTCCCTTGGCTTCTTAAAAAGAAATTCTCATTAGTGTCGAAGAGATCACGGGGTTACAGGGAGTTCGTCCTCTCTTACTTTTTCGTCTTTTTTTCTTCTCTTTTTTGCTGCAAGTATTGCTTTAAAGAATACATTTTGGTCTCCTTTTCAGATCAATTCAGTGATAAACACTCTAATGTAAGCAATTTTTTTCTTCATTTTTCTACACTGCATTTGAACATGTCATTGAATTCAAAGTGTAAAACAGGACTCCTTTAGGGGACGGTCGCCCGATCACGAGGAATGTATGCATTCTGCAAAGACGTCCTCAGAAGTCCTCCGGTGCGTGTGCTCTTCTGTTCCCACGATGTTTAAAACAGGAGGAGTGTTAGTACTTGTTATCGCTTTGTTTCTTTTCCCATGCATGCACATCTACGTGGTTGGATGAGAGGTATAAAAGTGTGTCGGTGAGTCTGTGGCAACGTTCGCGCATGCTCAGACGCAGATTTCTATGGGCGTCGCAACTAGCATGCGGCCGCCAGGTGAACCGGTTTCTCGGGGCATTCGATCGTAGCTGTTGGTGGATGACATGGAGCTGTTGGTGGAGACGGACACGAAATGGTGGCCCCCACCTGGTTCCATCATCCCTCCTTTGGCTCCGCCACCGCCGCTCCCTCTCTCCACTGCCATGGGCAACACTGGGGAGCGAGGCGACAGAGTCTGCTGCTTCATCCTCTCCACTAGGAGCTCCTCGTCCTCTTCCCCAGATGATGATGATGATATTGTGCCATCAACCTCCCCTCGCACTCCTCCTCCTCCTCCCCCTCCTCCTTCTCCTCCACCACCACCACCGCCACCACCACCAACTCTCTCACCACCACCTCCAGCAACTGTGTTGCCATTGTTGTTATCGTTCTCGGCGTCCAACATCCAGGAGTGGCTGAAGTAGCCGAACACCTCTTTGACGGAGCAGCGGCGGTCCTGCTCCACCGAGAGCAGGCGGCGGAACATGCGGAGGGCCTGCTCGGTGAAGCGTCTCCACTGTGACGGCACCGTGTTTGTCCTCCTCCTCTGCCAGCGGATGAACTCCTGGTAGAACGAGTCCGAGGGCAGTGCCTTCTCCCAAGGGAAGTTACCAGTCAGCATGCAGAACAGCAGCACACCGAAGGCCCAGACATCAGTGCTGTAGTCCACGCAGAAACCCTCGTGGCGGGACACATCACAGAGCTCCGGAGCCGTGTAGGGGATGGTGCCGCTCACCTGGAGGGGAAACCCAACAGGTTAGAGTCATTGGACGAAATAATTGACTATAAAAACGTACAGAACAGAAACACTACTCACTCTTTTCACTGGTGAGCCAGCCCGGCGAGTCATGCCGAAGTCAGAGAGCTTGACCTTACGGCACTCTCGGTCAAAAATGAGGATGTTCTCAGGCTTAATGTCCCGATGGACCAGCTTCTTACAGTGCAGGTAGTCCAGAGCAATCGCTACTTGGTGTACACAGCGCTTTGCCACCACCTCAGGAAGACCAATCTTAAGAACCAGAGAGGAAAGCAGTGAGTTTAGTACTTCTCTGAAACAAACCATTCAGGCTTTTCTCCCTTAAAGGTCACCCTAAATTCAAGCCAGCTTTATTCTGATTGCCTGCGAATCAATAACCATCTGCATCATTATCTGTGAATCAGCACCTGTGGAGGAATGATATCGAAGAGGTCTCCTCCCACAGCGTACTCCTGCGCAAACACGTAGTAGTCATCGGTCTCGAAGGCGATGCCGAACATGTTGATGATGAAGGGGCACGGAGACAGGTAGAGGGAGATGCTGTACTCCCGCAGAAAAGACTTCAGCTTGGTTGTCTTCTTCTTCAGGAACTTCAGCGCCATTTTTGTACCTTTTGGGAAAAATACAGAAGTTTTTTTTTTTTCTGGTGATATTTTGGTGCTTTTGTTGTTCTTTTACAGCCTTGCACGAAGAAAGGTTTTTCTAAGGTGATTGTTTATTTTATTACTCATTTAGATTTTGATAAGACTTAAATTTATAGGCATAGTCACTTTGTCAGATGTGCCAGTCACTGGCAGTTATGATAGTGGTCTGCTTGGCCTCACCTCTGCTATCTGGAGTAGCTGAACTGAATCTTTACCATGTCTGTAGTGTTGGTTCCAGAGCATTTTTAATTGACCTTTGCAGGTATCTATCTGTACATTGCACCTGTCCAATTTACTCCTCACCTCTGATCTTGTGAATGACCAGGTCCACCTTGCCATAGGTACCCTTGCCCAGTTCTCTGATCACCTCGTAGTACTTGTTGACCTCTAGTCTCTCCAGGTTCTGGGCAGCAATCAGCTGCAGCTCATCCAGGATGTCCATATTGGCTCGGGAAACCAGCGGAGAGGAGCTCATGCTGGGGACTGCTTCAGGGGACAGGCCGGGCGGGGAAAAAAATGGGAAACGGAGACTGAGGCAGGACAGGAGGGGCAGCAGCAGCTAACAGCTGGTGTCACTGTACAGAAATAAGAGAGGGGAAACATTTTTTTAAATTATATGCTGGTTACAGATTTATAAACACCGTCATTTAATTTATATGCAACACCTCTGCAACAAAACATATTACCACTAGAATAGACGTCTCTTAAAAATCAGTTTGCAAATATGCAATCAAAAAGAGCCATTGATCATCTCAGGAGCTTCCAACAGAATATGACACTTATGTTTTCAGTCAGTGAAAGGTCCGGACGTTAGACAGACCAGTTCAGCACCCGGACTCTGCTACTGCAAAGCTCTAACAGATCCAGTATGTGGTTTAGCGTTTGCCTTCCATGAAAAAGTCATCATCTGGATGGGAGTATATGTTGCTCCAAAATCTTTCAGCACCCGCATAATGTGTCCACACTTATGTTACACTTGATGGCAATCCACATGGTTAGCTGTTTCCTGGTTCCCACCTGTTTCCTCTTCACCTGCTTGCCCTCACTGTGTGTATGTGTGTATCTATAGTCCCAGTTTCCATTTGCCAATCATAATTAAAGGAATACTTCACGTTACATCTTGCCTGCCTTCAGAGTCTCACTTCCTGACAGTATGATCTGAGCAGAAAGAACCCAGTGGACTCAAACATGGGGGGGCTTTGAGCACAAATTGATCTTTTTCAAGAGACATTCATGAATACACTGAAGCCACGTATAAGAGGATTCAGAGGGAATCAATCCACGGAGAAATATTGGCAAATTGGCTTTTTGCTTAACTGACTTAAGGACTTGGTTGACCCTCCATCCTCCCCCAGCTACTCAGCTCTCTGCCCCCCAGTTTCTTGCCTCACCTGCGCTGCCCCCTTCTCCACATCATTGTTGCTGCAACAGCCCTGCTCGCCAACTGCTTCTCCACTGTCTGAGGTTCCAGTGATGAGGGTGGGTTGGCTCACCGATCAATTCACTCCTTTGATTTAATTCTCTCCTCTGCTGCTGCAGCCAGCTCCGCCTCTCAGCCACAAAAGAAGAGAAAACGTGGTCCTTGGCAGCGAAACACAGCTCCCCAGCACATGACCATGATAGCTTCAGAGGAACTGGTCTAATTTTTGATGGGCCAGTGGACTCCAATGGAGCTGCCAGTACCCAAATTCCATCCTAGTCACTCAGCCCTCCAGCCTTGGCACTCCCACCCAGACCTCCAGTCTCACTGCCACCGCCTGTCCCTTTGCTTGGCCCTGCATATGTGTCTACCACCTGAACTTTTCTTCAGCTCTGTCTGGCCCCTAGTCGACCCCCAAAACAGCTCCTCTGCCTTGCCCCGTGGCTGGGTCAACCCCCTGAGCTGTCATAGGTCCTGCTACCTGACCCATCAGAGGTCCCGGCATTCTGCCCAGCTCTATACCTGGTCCCGCCTTGTCATTTGGAGGGTTCCGTATTGCCTGAGCCTGTTCCCCAGGCTCCAACATCCAGAACAGGCTGCTCCTGGCCACCTGCCCTGCCTCCAGGTGGGCTTTACGCAAGCCGATGGCCTCCTGCCAAGCCCCCAGAGACGTGCAGTCTCCTCTGTACATGCAGTTCTGCAGTGACACCAGCCACCAGCCGAGCCTCCTGAGAGGTTTTGCAGCCTAGCTCCTCCCCTGTGTGAACCACCTGAACTATTCTTAAGCTCTGCCTGGCCCCAGGTCGACCCCCAAAACTGCTCCTCTGCCTTGTCCCGTGGCTGGGTCGACCTCCTGATCTGTCATTCCTGCTTTGTTGGACTCTCACGCTAGATTCCACTTTTTTTTTTTTTTTTGGTTCAGTCATTAATCACAGTTAATTCATGACAATAAATGGGGCAGTTACTTTTTCACACAGGGCCAGGTAGGTTTGGATAGCTTTTTTTCCCTTAATAATCCATCCATCCATCCTCGCAGGGGGGGCTGGAGCCTATCCCAACTATCATAGGATGAGATAGCTGGGATTCACATCTATGGGCAATTTAGAATCACCAATTAACCTAATCCCACTAACTGCAAATCTCTGGACTGTGGGAGGAAACCGGAGTACCCGGAGAAAACCCACGCAGACACGGGGAGAACATTTACCTCAAAAGCTCGATTGCCTCTCTGTTTTAATCTAGTTTTAGGTTTCCATAAGAGCAGCTGGTTCGATGACCTCAGAGTTGTTACAGGTATGTGAACGTGAAGCAGCTGAGACAGATACAAAGGTGGCAGTTTATTTAAAACCTTAAAAGTAAGCAATAACATCTTTAAATCACTTCTAAAATGGACAGGGAGCCAATGAAGGGATGAAAGGACCGGGGTAATGTGTTCATGCTTTTTAATACCAGTCAGAAAACAAGCTGCTGCATTCTGGACTAACTGCAGGTGTGCAGGGACGGCTGCTCTATGCTAACGTACAGCGGATTGCAGTAGTGCAGGCAGGAAGTTACAACAGCAATAATAACTTGTACCAGGTCCTTTTTGTTTTCACTGTTATGAAGGTGTAGGAAACCAGAGGTGGAACATTTGAGTAATCTGATTCTGCTTTACTGCCATCGACTGGGCTGGAGTGAAACAAACAGCTGTGTAAATGTAGCCAATCAGTGATGTGAGGGAAGCTTTCAGTTCCTGGCTGTGATGTTTCCAGGATTTCTTTAATGAAGTGTCACAGGAGGGACCAAGAACCAGTGAGTGGTGCATGTGGTAAATGAAAAGATTTTTTTTCAGAAATAAATACCAAAACAAACTGCTTAAAAATTTGTTAGCAAATTATAATCATTACCTCCATAAACATGTATTCGGAGTCGTGGCTACACTGTAACAATATGGCAGCAGCTCTGGCAGTCTCACTCAGCCTTTGTTTTAAGGAGAGCTGCAGGCAATGGACCAAACTACTGTGAAGCACATGGGAGGAGTTCATAATTAGCATGAGAGACTTAAGGCATGTTGTGTTGTGTTTACAATGATGCATTGAGCAGGATAACCTTGTTTTACCTCGAATCAGGGCAAAAGATTAGCATTACCTTCCTGGGTGCATCCTTTAGCTACCTTCTGGTTCTTATATAACTCTACCTGAGCAGTCAGTGCTTTATACAGCACGTCTACTTCCTGAGTCACCTGTGTGATCCGCCCTCTCTGTTACTGTGCTTCGTTTTGAGTATAAGTTGTCTGTGAGAGGACGGCCACGCTTACGGGATCTAAACAGGGGCGTGTGACATGTGACACTTGTGTTGCATTTCAAGGTCGGCACTGGACGACGTGCTGCCGATGCTGAAGCTCAGCCTGCTGCTCTGATCTGCAGCGTGATAGTCGCTGAAAATGCTAATTATCTGCAGTGAAGGCTTAAGTAATTCTAAATGCTGCTCGCCAAGGGGGATACCAGAGCTGAGCTGCGAGCTGAGTCACACACACACACACTCACACACACAACTAGCCAATAACAGTCCTTTCTAGCAAACCCTGTTCCTGCTGCAGTGTGATTATTCTTAGGGATTGTTTCCTTTTTTCTCTCTTGCTGAGCAGCTGGACCTGCCGGGCCCTGACCCGCACTGAATCCAGGCAAATGTGGAGGATCTATAGGAGCTTGCACACACATACACACAGACTCACATACACTCGTTACATCACAAAGAATGGTGCTGGAGAGCAGCCATTCTGTATGAGCAGACGCTGTCATATTCACAGCACCCTCCTTCTCATGGACACACTTCAGTCTGATCTTCTCCGCACATCCAGAGGACGATTACACTTCATTCCACAGTCTGCTTTTGGAATGCAGAAGGTAAAATTCAACCGCATGCAGTCATAACCTGCTTCTTCACAACATTAAGTTGTGATCAAATGCTTGCACACACACACACACACACACACACACCTTGTCATCCCCTCCACAGGCCTCTGTGTTCTCTGTGGGAGTGTAATCTTTTTTGTGTGTGAAGCGGGCAGGACGAGAGGTTGATGCCAGCAGGTGAGGAGGGATGAGTCAGTTTGGGTGATAAATGGCGGTACAGGGAGGATGTACTGTATCTCGCTCTCGCTCTCCTCTAAATAAAAGCTCTTGGGTGCATGTGATAAAAACACACACACACACACACACAGGAGGGGGGGGGGGGGGAGTTGAAAA
>JAVDPK010000448.1:46035-57139 GCA_034780415.1 Cichlasoma orientale | reverse complement strand
GGGTTGCCGCGGGGGGAGCCCCCCCCCCCCCCACCCACCCACCCACCACAGGTGCATTTGAGCTTTTCTTGAACTTTAAGCACCACCAACAATGGGTACAATGTTTCTCAGCACATTTTAGAAAAGTGCTAATAATTGAACAAATAGTTTAAACAGTAGAATAATGAAATGAGTGCATTACAAAAACAATTACAGTTACAAGTAAATATTAAAAGTAGTACTTGCAGCTTCTGCAACATTTTGTCTTAGAGCTAATTAGCAACAGCTGTCGCGCACTAATTAGCACTAAAGATGATACCAGGGGCTGGAGAGGGCCTCACAGCAGATCATCTGACTGTTCTCTAACACTGCTGGCTTCTAATATATATATATTACACTTTATAATATCATATCGACTCTGGCTTCCTCCCACAGAGACGCATGTTTGGTTAATTGGTGACTCTAAATTGGCTGCAGGTGTGACCGAGTGTGTCTGTGTTAGCGCTGCGATGGATCGGTGAGCTGTCTGTGGTGAACTAGTTCTCCAGCTTATTTCTAACATATTTATCCAGTATTAATACTGACTTGATTTCTGCCTTAAGTCTGATGATCTTGACTAGATTAAGTTCCTCATCAGAACCAGAGTAACACACCTCCACTGTGTTTACCCAGTTCATCTAATGGAGGCAAACTCTGCATCATTCTGTTTAATATTCATACCAGCTGATGAATATGATCAGATGTGGTGTGTGTGTGTGTGTGTGTGTGTGTGTGTGTGTTCTGACCAGACTCTCCCAGCATACATAACACAGTCTCCTTATCTTAGTCCACCTTTTTGAAACACACTCTGGTTTCAGGTGTTTTTTTTGTTTTTGCAGCTTCATGGATGTGTGTGTGTGTGTGTGTGTGTGTGTGTGTGCGCGTGCGTGCGTGCGTGCGTGCAGTGTAAGACTGTAGCTGAATGAGTCATCAGGTCAGGATAAATGCTGGCTCTCCATGTGGAGAGGAAGTCTGCCTGTCTGCGTGTGTGCGTCACACAGGCTCAACATTAACAACAGAAATAAGTCGACAACCAGCTGCATTTCGCAAGTGTTTTGCATCAGTGGTAGAAACGACTGCAGAGCCGGTGACCGCACAAACTGAGATGAGCAAAAGGCTCAAAAGTCCGTGTTCACCCCGTAGCTCGTTGTTCAAATAATGCTGGAAAACGATTGGTCATCTGTCACTGTGAGGGCGAGGTGAGGGTGAAGGCCTCTGTCTCACACCAGTGTTACTGTACTTTCCAGTGTTTAGGGGTAAAAATACTGAATTTATTTATAATCGTATTCATTTATATTATAAACTCTCAGTGGCCACAGTTTGAACTGTTTGCATGATATTTGGATCCAAACTATAATGTGATATTTAGTATCCTCATGTATCATTTCCTAAATGTTTCCAATACAGACAAAAGCAGCGGAAATTTAAGCATCGTTATTTAGTCATTCGTACGGTACTTTCTACAGTCGTGGAAAAAAGTTTTGAGTATTGCTTTTTACAACGTTTGCTGCTTCAGTGTTTTTAGATCTTTTTGTCAAATGTTTCTGTGACTGAAGTATAATTACAAGCATTTAATTAGTTTCAAAGACTTTTATTAATAACTATATTAAGTTTATGCAAAGAGTCGATATTTGCATTGTTGGTCCTTTTCAAGACCTCTGCAGTTCGCCCCGGCATGCCGTCAATCAACTTCCGGGCAAAGTTGCTCTCAGAGATTGTTCTGGTGCCATTCTTTATTCATGGACGTGTTCTCAGGCAAAACTGTGAGGAAGCCCGCTCCGTTGGATTAGAAGCACCCCCCCACACACGAACAGTCTCAGGATGCTTTACTGTTGCCGTGACACAGGACTGATGGTAGCACTCATGTTTTCTTCTCCAGACGATCATTTTTCCAGATGCCCCAAACAATCAGAAAGGGCTTCACCAGAGAAAATGACTTCGCCGCAGGCCTCAGCAGTCCGATCCCTTTGCAGAATATCAGTGTGTCCTTTTCCTGGAGAGAAGCGGTTTCTTTGCTGCCCTTCTTGACACCAGGCCATCCTCCAAAAGTCTTCGCCTCGCTGTGCGTGCAGATGCATTCGTACCTGCCTGCTGCCCCACAGCTGAATCACCTATAGGAGACGGTCCTGGCACTGACTGCCCTTCCTGAGCGCCCTTCATAACAGTCAAACCTCTCTCCTTGATGTTCTTGATGATCCGATATATGGTCGATCGATGATATATGGTTGTAATCTTACTAACAGAAACACCCACGCCTGTGAAGCGCTTTTTTTGCAAAGCAGTGACGACCGCACGTGTTTCCTTGCAGGTAATCATGGTAAAGTTCATTTTCATGGCAAAGAAGGGCTTATTTGCAATTCATCTCTTCATAACATTCTAGAATATATGCAAATTATCATCATAAAAACTGAAGCTTCTTAAAACCTTTGGCCACGACTGTATATGCTGACAATACACAACCACATTATAGTTATAGTTATGAAGCTTTTTGTCCATTTTCGACCAATAAATCATGAAGTTGACCTTGAAGACCTCAGTGGACGTAAGCCAGATTTTAATGGCTTGTTAACGTCTGCACCCCTGCAAGGTTTTATCAAACTTTTTGAGCTATTGTGTTTACAGACAGAATGACACACACACACACACACACACACACACACACACACGCACGCTACCAAAAGCATGACCTCCTCGGCAGAGGTAATTATTTGCTGTTTACATTAAATCAACTGCACGTCATCATGTGCCAAGACGGGCATATTATTATCCGAGTCATATCTGGGTCGCTCAGGAATTTGTCAGGAAGGTGTCGGTGTGTATCTCTGGATATAGATCCCATCGCGTCATATTCACACCTGTGAACTCTCTGATCGCAGGTGTGAATGGTGCCGCTTGAGGAAACCGACCTTTAGTAAAATATCATATCAGATTTTCACTTGATGACTGTGGGCCAAAAACCACAATAACCATATTATTACAGTCTCTATAGAAAATTAGAAAAGGCAATAACAAATTAATTACACTCAAAATATATGTGCATGACCATTACTGCACAGATGTCTCATTTTATAGTTATTTAACATGTTATCAGGTACAAATACAGAAATCCTGATAGCTGGTTTTTAAATACTGCAGTTATTGTGTTTATAGCTTCAGCTCTTTCACTAACTCTCATTAACAGATCGTGAGCCGTCAGCGGTACTGTAATAAGCCCGTTACGCTTGTTTCTGTCCAGCACCAAACAGAATCTTAGAGCTAGGCTAGACGAGCTAACACGAATGCTCATTTTTTACCCTCAGACCGGTTTGACTTTGATTTCTGAACACAAATGCCGCTTTAAAGCAGTTTAGCCTCCATATCACGAGGTAAAGATCAGACTAGAGGCAGACCGTCTTTTTTTTGTCACAGCCCCATTTATAGTCAGCAGTCCTGAGGTGAAGATTAATGTCTCATCATCAACAATTGTGATAATAGATACATTTTTTAAGCTATCCTCATCAAGCAGAGATAAGGAGCGCATGCTGGTTCCAGCCTGTTATTGTGAAGGGAATGTTTCTGGTGATGCTGAGCTGTGTTGTGGTACATTTAGATTTTATTGTTTGCTCTCTAGTTTTGGTCATTTTGTATACTAAACAAAACAGTAACTCAGGAAAGTCCATTGATAGATTAGTGCTTGTGCCAGTCCTCCAGCCCTGGGAGCTGTTCTCTCCAACAGTCTGTAAAATGCAACGTTCTGGGAACAGACACAGAATACAGCATGTTCCTTTCAGCTGACCCCAACCCCCCCCCCCCAACACTGACACTGTGTGCCACCAGGTTTAACGCTGCAGAAACAGAGCGGCGACCAGGGGCCGCAGCTGACTAAATCCCAGACTGCTTATGCAACCGGCGGGCAGAGCTGACCGCCGGAGCGCATTCGGCGAGCCAAGGCAGCGATCGCGGCCACGTCCACCCCCGCCGATGCAGCCATACTGCCCTCCAACAATTACAGCAGCTCCGTTTTCGCTTTTCTTTTCCATCTCAGCGACCTTTCTTCTCCTGATAGATGTGCTGCACACAGTCCTGCTTCCCGTGTGAGAAACTGCAGCAACACGAATACATTTAGCCTTTAAACGTCCTCGTGTGATTTGTCTTCTATTTGTGGCTGACTGCTGCGCGCGCGCGCGCACACACACACACACACACACACACACACACACACGCACGCACACGCACACACATAATCACAGTGGCTGTGACTGTGCATGAATGCGCCCTGACAGCGAGCTGTGTGCAAGAGAGAGGAAAGAGAGGGAGGCCAGCAGTACACAGTGACAAGGACTGTTGAGTAGCAAAACACCAGCCTGTGTGTGTGTGTGTGTGTGTGTGTGTGTGTTTAAGTGAACAAAAAGATGGGTGGTGGCCAGAATCTTTGTACCTTGAGCAGGAGAACCTAAAATTATAATCAATCTAATTTAAAATCAAGAAAAAAGTTATCAGTCCTGTTATTTGACTTTATACTGGCACTGATTGCTCATGTCATTTGTTCCTGACACTAAAGGGCCACCCCACTCCTTTAATCGTGCATTAAAAAAAATAATGGACACAATGAAAGCAGCAGAAAGTGATCAATCTGAATTCTTCTGTCCCTAACACGGAACCAACTCAAGCATAAGCTCCTACATTTCCCACAATTCCTGGTAAACACCCACAGCTTTTAAGTTTCTCCATTGCTCCATTCTTCCCACTTTGCCTCATGTAAATGTTCGAGCTCTAATTACGACAGAGTATGTCAAACGTTTCTGAATAGCTGAGTTTATAAATTACAGAAAGTCAGATTCATCCTCTCATCCGTTAATCTTTCTGCCCACATTGTTCGAGCCAATCAGCTCCTAGTTCTCCTGTTCTGTAAAATCATTACTTAAATTTCTGCCCACCTCCATCTCATCCGTTTATTCAGTGCATCCAAAAGTATCTGCTTACTCTGCTCCATCACCACCAGCATCACACTCTCCTCTGTTCATCTTTGATTCCACTCAGTGATGCTGCGCGTCATTAGACTCTGAGCATTGAGCAGGTTCCACAGTGTAAAGATGGCTGTAGCTGACAGCATACAGGATACACACTGCTTAGGTATTTGCTGATGTACAGTGGTGTGAAAAAGTATTTGCCCCCTGCCTGATTTCTTGGTTTTTGCATATTTGTCACACGTTTCAAATCATCATAGAAATTTATTGTTAGACAAAGATGACCTGACTAAATACAAAATGCAGTTTTTAAAGGATGATTTCATTTATTAAGGGGAATCTATCCAAACCCACCTGGCCCTACTGAGAAAGTAAATGCCCCCCTAAACCTAATAAGTGGCTGTGCCGTGAGAACTGGAATCAAGCACTTGTGGTGGCTGGTAATGAGCCTCTGACATCACTGTGGAGGAATTTGGGCCCGCTCTTGTTTGCAGAATTGTTCTAATTTTTCCACATTGGAGGGTTTTCCAGCATGAACGGCCTGTTTAAGGTCACGCCGAAGCATCTCTATGGGATCTGAGTCCAGACTTGGACTCGGCCACTCCAAAACCTTCACTTAGTTTTTTTTAACCATTCAGAGGTGGGCTTGTTGGTGTGCTTCAGGTCAGAATATTTCCCAGAGGTTTCGGGGATCATTGAGATGTTTTTTTGGCAAATGTGAGACAAGCCTTTTTTGTTCCTTTTGGTCGGCAGTTGTTTTCTCCTTGGAGCTCTCCCATGGAGGCCATTTTTGCATCTCAGTCTCTTTCTTGTTGTTGAATCATGAACTCTGACCTTAGCAGAGGCGAGTGAGGCCTGCAGTTCTTTAGATGCTGTTCTGGGTTCTTCTGTGACCTCCTGGATGAGGCGTCGATGCGCTCTTGGAGTCATTTTGGTAGACCGGCCGCTCCTGAAGGTTCCCCGCTGTTCCAAGTTTTCTTCATTTGTGGATGACGGCTCTCACCGCGGTTCACTGGAGTCCCAAAGGCTTAGAAAAGGTTTTGTAACCCTTTCCAGACTGATGGATCTCAGTGATATGTAGCACGATGTGCTGCTTTTCGAGCTCTCTTAGCAAACTTCACTTTGTCAGACGGGTTCTGTTTAAGGCATTTCTTGATTCAAAGGTGTGGCAGTGAAATTGAACTCCGCTTTAAAAAAATGTGGTTAGATAATAATTACAGTTCCTTTTTTAACAGGGCCAGGGAGGTTTGGATAAAACCTTTCCCTTAATAAATGAAATGATCATTTAAAAACTGCATTTGGTCTTTGCTCAGGTATCTCTGACTAACATTAAAATTTGATCATCTGAATCATGTAAATGTGACAAATATGCACAAACCTAAGAAACCAGGAAGAAGGTAAATACTTTTTCATGCACTGTATTTGACCTAATTGTGATCTGTGACTCATCATGCTGTAGTGCATCTTGCGTGCGTGTGCGTCTGCTTTTACTTCACATACACATGCGTCCCTCAGAGTCAGCGTCTCAGGTTGCATAAATTAGAGGTGCTGCAGCGTACCGCTATCGCCACAATATTTAAAACTATGACACCGATATTATGTTACTGAAACAAATATGATAATACTGTAAATGATCTCGCAACAGTAACAAACAGGTTGACATTACAACCGTGTATTCACATGTAAAGCCTCAATCTTTTATCACTTCATCTCCTTTTTCATCCTTCATTAAGTCCAATTGTTCTTGTACACGTTACACTTTGTCTACTTTCATGCGCGTGTAACTTGTATTTTCAGTGAATTTCATTCACAAAAGCACAGCAAAGTTAAAGATGAATTATTATCTTTTATTTCCTCTAGTATTGCAATAACATGCATTGTTATGGCCACAACAATTGTGGAGTGAAAATCTGATCTTGTTACAGCCCTAAACTAAAGTGCCGATTAATTAAGGAAAAAAGGCACATTCGTATAAAATGGCAGAGAATGTCCTTAACGGTGTTTTTGAAATTAGCCTCTTCAGATTAGAAAAATAAATCTTTCACCACCAGAGGGCAGTGTTTTATCTGTGGGTGTGTTTTCAGATGTGTGCTGCTGTTTAACTGTCTCATTTCCTGCAGAGGCTTTGCCTTTGCTCAGGCCTGCATTATAATAATAAATAAGAATGCCTTCTTAATGATTTGCTTGGCTTGAAAAAGTGATATTGTGGCTGCAGTGGTGCATGCTCACATTTCAGAGAAGTACAGCCAGACCCTAGTTCAACTTCAGCTGGTATCTCTTCAACACAATATACAGATATTGTGGACATGAAGAGATAGCAGCTGTTTCTTTACGTTCTGTTAATGGCTTTAGTTAATTTGGGCACCTTTATTCTAACTGTTACATCATTTATGCAAAAATAGTAAGAGTGAGTTGTATAGATGGGTTATAAGGTGCAAAGCCTTCATATTTCTAAGGAAGCCACAGGCATTGGTGAAGGCCAGCTTTAGTGCAGCAAACACAGGCAGCAGCTAGAGCAGTCAGAATGTAAACATTCTGGTCCTGGTGACCCCCCCCCCCCCCCCCCGTCACTCTGAGCTTCAGAGGGCCGCATCATCACCTGCAGTGTGTGCTCAGACAGCACTCACTGGAGGGACAATCGCTGTCACTTTAGTGTCACAGAGCTCCGAAGACGGAGGAAAGGAACACACACGCACCGACTCCTGCGGATACCTGACTGCCAACCCCCTCCTCCGCCTCTTCCTCCTCCTGCAAAAATACAGGATGCACAGTGGGGGAGAGGAAAGGGGGAGGGCTTCTAGAGGCTCTGTTCTGATCAATAATACAAATTCCACTACACAATCAGATGCTGTAAACAATCTAAATGCTGATGATGATGTAGTTGCTTTTTGGAGATAAATTACATTAGAAAATGTACATACACACACACACACACACACACACACACAGACACCATAAAGAACCAATCACAGCATTGTTGTCAGTGTGAACGCTGCTGTATGGCATTGGCCTAATCGGTGATGCATTGGATGCACACATCATAGTGTAATGCACAGTAACTGAGGCTGGTTGGTCAGAGTGTAGGTGAGGATAAACGGAGGAGTCAGCCCGGGTTTATCCCTCCACTCACCCTTCAGTTGGTTCCCATATGGTGGCTGTGAAGTCCGCCCTGTTGGCCCAGGCTGCTGCTGGTAAACACACGGAGAGATGTGAGCGCATACTAAGGCCCGGTGAGCCTGGAGAAACGTCTGATGTCGGTGTCCTGCGAGAAGCCTCCGCACATCCGAGCAGCGTCTGTGGATATGGTGCCGAGCATCCTGCAGCCTCCTCCGGCTCTGCGTCCTATTGTCTCCGCACCGCTCTGTCCTCTAGGATGGGAGGAGAGGAGAGGAGAGGCAGGGGAGGAGAGGAAAAGCCCTCCCCCTCCTCGCTGCCCCGGCCAATCGCAGCGCTGCTCCGCTGGGAGCCGGCGCTGCTCGCTGTCTCCGTACAGACTATGGTGCCTTCACGGATGGTCGGAAATATAGCCTCTTCCAAACAGTCACAAAAAAAGCTAAATTTTTAATAATGGGAAAAATACCATTAATAAACGTTGTCAACAGGCAATACTTTATATATTTATTATGAAATACCTTTAGGTGATGTCATTTGAGACAGTTTTGGTCAACATAAAGGTGTATCGTGGCTATTGTGGTAAAAAGAAAGAAATGACGGTCTGGGAGGGGGTTATATTCTGAGAAGTCATTTTTTACATTAAAAAAAAAAGATAATATCTGATTAAAGTGGCAAGTTTATTTAAAACAAAACAAAATAACAAAATGACCAAACCTCAGAAATGTTCTCAGAATAAAGTCACAAAATGAGGCCACGTGACTGAAATAGTTCCAAATGTCAGCATGCCAAATAGTGAGACTTGCTTCAGGATGGAGACTTCTGTGTGTCCAGAAGTAAAATGAACCAGTTAACACGGAAGCTTAAGCCCTTGGAGGAGTCCAGGCCTGTGATTTTGGCCCTCGGTCCACATGTTTGACACCACTGGTCGGACCAATGAGCTTCTAACCTCTGGCAGATGATAAACTGTGAAAACTAAATCTTAAACAATGCTTTATTTTACCTTATGGAGTTCTTCATCTTTTATGAAACCAGCCTGCAAGTCTGACCTAAATGGAAGCGGGGGGGGGGGGGTACGTTGCTTAGATCCAAGTGGCAGTATGACCCATGCTTTAGCTTGTAGTAACAATGAAAAGAACCGAATGTTTAATTTACATGCTGCACATGAATGCAGCGCGAGTCCAGTACAGAGGGGGGCAAGTATGCAGTGCAAGAAGAGTCCCGCTTCTAATATCAATGTGGTGTTTATGAAAACAAACATCACCTGCTAGTCATCTCCTTTCTGACTCATGCCTGTGGCCTTATATCACAGAACATCACCACAATACTCAGCTCTCTGCTGCACAATATAACAACACTCAAAATATTGTGTTGGTCCTCTAAAATGCTTTGGAATATGTTGCATATCCCTTCGCCGCTTTACACAACCCCCCTGCTGTTGGCTCATTAGTACATTTTGTGCCTCAGTTTCCCCGTGACTGATTCTTTGTAGGAAACAGCCCCCTGGTTACCAAAAGGTTGCATCATGGGATGAAAATAGGGAGGTGCTCTCTCCCCAGGCACTTTCTGATCTTTCCAGTAATAAGTGTCCTGTTCTGGGAAAAATTACCATCCTACGGAAACTACACAGGGTGTGGCTGTCAAAGAGGGTTCCAGAGACCACCACGGAGGGCAGAGATTTCATTAGTTGGTTCATGCTTGAACTAGACAGCATGTCAGGCACCTCTCTCTGAAGACTTCTAATGTATCAGAAAGAACTCGAGCAGAGGAGCTCCTGTAGATGTTCTGCACCATCCAAGAACAGCCTGTTCACCGTGCAGTTACCAGAGCATGTGATCGGAGCCACGCCCACTTAATTTGAGTGAACTCTATGCTGTAATCGTTTCATGTGTCAGCGGGGTTAAGGTGAGAGAACTGCTCATTACTAAATATGCACCAGAACTGTCTGAGATTATTAGTATGGGATTAGTGTGGGATTAAAAATGAACTGTGCTGGTTTGAATCACATTTAGAGTCCACTTTGCAAATGAGGATTCCTCCTTAAAAGTTAGAGTTCCAAAAGGTTCTGTGCAAGAACCCATGTGATAACCTAGGATTTCTATTACAATCCTTAGATTGTTTCCTTTGTGTTGTTGAATGCTGAATCTTGGATTTCTGTTGTCATATTTAGTTCTTGCATTGCTCATGTTTTGTCCATGTGGCCTCTATCTGTGTGATTATTTTTTTTAGTTAACTTCCTGTTTTATTTTGAAAGCTAATGTTTGTGTTTTTACTTCCTTCCTTTGCTCTTTTCCTGCTCTCCTTCAGTGGGTCATTTTTTTTGTGCCTCCTTGTCTCCTCCGGCCTCCTGTCTGTGACTGAGTGCACCGTGAGGACAGAGGAACTGTAACAGGTGCGTCCTCTGTGGCAGTGTTTTTAATAGTGATGCATGAAAAAAGAAGTGTTGTATTTTGTTTATATTCATTTTGTTTTCTTTGTTCTTTTGTACTTTAAGAAGTTTGTATTGCAGTAAAAATCAGATAATGGCTGCATGACAGATGTTTACTGTGATCACACAAACATTAGGTAGGCGGGGCTAATGGATAATAGGTATTGATTTATAAATAACTGGGCATGAATAACTTGAGCTTATTATATAATATTATACTGCAGTATAATATTATTTCTAACAGCTCAGTCTCTCTTGAAAATACTTTCTTTAAAGATATAGCTGGGGTCAACTTGAAAGGCAGATGTGAAACGTCAAAGTGAGGTCAGAGGTCAAATGTGACGTGATGTTTGGATGCAAAGTGTAACCTGATATTTAGAATTCCCATGTATCATTTCCTATATGCTTATAGGTTATGTTGTCTGTACAAACTGGCAATAAGAAACATTTTAAATAGGCCTACAGAGCATTATTATCAATCTGACCTTCAGATCAATCTATTAACCTTGAAGGAGAGGTCAGAGGCAGTGTTGTTTTCGTTAACGATGACGATAACGAAATGATTTCGTTGACGACCCTTTTTTTCACGACGATAACGAGA
>JAVDPK010000448.1:30320-45935 GCA_034780415.1 Cichlasoma orientale | reverse complement strand
GGACTAAAACTATCACATTTAGAAATGACTAAAACTAAGAAGCATTTTCGTCCAAAAGACTAAGACTAAAACTAAAATTAAAATGGCTGCCAAAAACAACACTGGTCAGAGGTCAAATGTAATGTGACGTTTTAAGGTACTTTCTATATGTTGACAATACACACCACACTTGTAAGAATCATAGTTTCTAAGTTTTGAGGCTTTTTGTCAATTTTCCACCAATAAATCATTAAGTTGACCTTGACGACCTCAGTGGACGTGAGCCAATTTTAAAGGATTGTTAACATGACCCCACTCTGCACCCCTACAAAGTTTTATCAGCATTCATTTAAAACTTTTGGAGCTCCTCGGTGGAGGTAACACGCGCGCCAAATGCCGCGTTTAATTGACCTCGCTTTAAAATGATGACTCGGGATTTCCGATTTCTTCTAAAATGTCTCTGCTCTCTCCTCGTGTCTCCTCCTCACCTCCTCTGGCCACATCTCTGATGGGAGGGACAAAGACATGAGAAGAGGATACAAGAAAAGGATTCTGGGATGGAGAAAGGGGGCGTGTCTGAGTTCACCTGTTGCTTATTACCCGTCTCTCCCCGGTGAGTGTGTTTTTCTTTAGTCGTCATTTCTCCTGTTTATTGTTTCCAAGTCTTTTGTTTTTAAATCCGTCAGTGTTTGGATCACCTGCAGAGCCTTTGGTCAGCACTTTAAGTCTTTAACGTTCTCTCTTTTACCGCCTACCCTCCGACCCCTGCCCTGTCAGCATTATCACTCTGGATTTTGACCTAAACCCTGAAGAGGACTGATATTTGTCACCTCATATGCTTCCTCTAGGCAGCATTATTAGAAAACACTGCACACATTTTCATCGCTATGCAGATGATACTTAGTTATTACTGGTTACCTAGTTACTTGAGGTGACTGTTTGTTGTGATTTGGTGCATTATAAATGAAATTGAACTGAATAGTTGAGGCCAGACTATTGTAGTTCTTTATTATCAGGCTGTTCCTAAAGTTCCTTGAAATGCCTTCAGTTGTTCCAAAACGCTGAAGCAGAGCCTTCAGCTTTCAGGGCCCTCTTCTGTGGAACCAGTGCCCAGTTTGGATTCAGGAGACAGACGCCTCTATAAGATTAGGCCTAAAACTTTCCTTTTTGATAACACTTATAGTTACGGCTGGATCAGGTGACCCTGAACCCTCCCTGAGCCTGCTGGCAAACATCTCATGATGTTTAGGTCAGTGAAATATTGAGTTGCCAGCTATTTGTCGTTACCAGCCTCAGCAGATGACTGCCCCTCCCTGAGCCTGGTTCTGTTGGAGGTTTCTTCCTCTTAAAAGGGAGTTTTTCCTTCCCACTGTCACCAAGTGCTGCTCCTAAGGGATCATTGGGGGTTTTCTCTCCACCTTTTAAAATGTCTTGTTGCGAGCTGGTGATTTGATTCAATAACAGAAACTCTTTAAGACAACACTTTTTAAAATTTATTTCAAAGAAATAAAGGAACAGTACGAAGAGTAAAAAAGGTTAACATGTTTCTTAACTTCACTGAATGCTGAAAATAGTTTAGGAATGAACAACGTGTGTCTTTCGCTCACAAGCCGGTAATACATTAAACACACACTAGACAATATACAGCTAAAAGACCTAAAATCAGTGCATTTATAATCAACATTAAAACTTACACAAAATTATTTTAGGCAGCTTGTTTGGGCCGTTACTGTGCAAATATCTACAGGTTTTAAAAGGAGCTACACAAACAGATAAAGAGCTAAGTCTTTAGTGTGGAGATGCTGCGCCAGGTTCTGGATGCGACACAGGCGCACGTTCTGAGCATCTCCAGCGCTGTACACTCTGAATATGTGGTAGCGCTCCTTCTCCTTCAGTGCAAAGTCCAGCTCATTAGCAGACATGTGGATGAACGACTTCTCTTTCTTTATGGTCGACTTCACTTCCACGTACACCACCGCGAGCTCTCCCGCCGAGCCGAAGGTCAGTTTGAAGTCGTAGGGCTGGCCGGTCTCCCCGCTCTGATTGCACCACAGGACGTGCGTGGGTCGCCCGGGGTCACTGCTGTCCCGCCAGTGGCACAGGAAGGAGTTGACCAGCTGCTCCCCCCATTCACCAATCGCAGCCACGTCCATCGCGTCGTCTGATAACACCACCTAAAAAACAGAGGCGCTATTAAGAAAAACTCACTAATCAGCAGCTAGGAAGCCAACACTCGCAGTGGGCATACTGACGGTTGTGGGTCTCTGGCAGGTGAGCTCCATGTCCTCAAGTGTGGCGTGTGGGGGCTGGGCTTTGTTCCACAGAGGGAAGTCCAGGTTCAGAGGAGGACGCGTCTCTGCAGTAGCTGCAGTCCCCTGGAAAGTACCAGAAAGCACCACCGCCTCAGGGGCAGCGCTGATAGGAAGACAAAGAAGAGCGATTAGGAATACAGAGTGAAAATCAACATCGGTTTTCTATATGAACATTTCACATATTTTGCGATGGGGAGAAAAAGCCCACAGGCTGTTTGTGACGTGTTGGTCGTTGGCTGCCTCAGCAGGTGGTTCAGATGGAGGACTCGGTGCTGGTCTGGGAGCTGCCAGGCTTTTCTCTCCGGCTCTGTCGGACTCACTCTGCTGACTGCGCTCTGTTGGTGACAGACAGCACCAAATGGAAACGTTAGTTTTTACAGGACGTGCTGAACACGTACAGTTTGGCAATAATGACACAGAATTACACAATAACTTTCTTCACTTTGTTTCTTGCTGCGTCTTCACTGACGACAGGCTCTAAAATCACAAGTCTTCATTGTGGTGAAGACAATAACGCTGACAACACTGTGCTCCAACTGTCTCTCTTTAAATAGCTCAAGTGATTATCACGAGCTACTAAAGATCAACTGACGGTTCTGTCTTTGACAGATGAATTCACAATCTGATTGCGTGGTGATGGAGAGAGTCTGCAGCAGAAAGTGCACAGAAACTATACAAAGAGATCATCATCGGTCTTATTTATGCAGCAAACCTGCTGCATAAATAAGACCGGTGATGATCGTCCTCCAAGTTCTAGTAAACAGAACTTTGCTGAGATGCAGCGTGGTAATCAATGGCTACTGTCTGGCTTTAAAATGTATTTGCATTTGTAAATAATGACAGAAAAAGAAGTCCTAAGCTGTTATCGGTCATCCGGCGACCGCAGCTGAACTCGAAGCACTGAAAGCTGCCTGCAGAGGCGACGTCACTAAACCAACCGATGGTTTATTAGACTGGCTATTTAATAACATCTTTCTTTCTACTTTTCTGCTGTTTGATAAACACCACGACTGCAGTGCCTCTGATATCTGAGCTTTAACTAGATAATTACTGGTGCAGGAATATAAATATTGTCAGATCTGCATTATTAACACGATCAGTTGCAGGAAGATGTTGGATGTGTAACCTGGAGGCTGTGGGGTGCTGGTGATCGCAGCAGCAGCAGCAGCAGCAGCGTTAGCTTGCTCCGGATGACTGAGAACCCTGTGCAGGCCGGGCTGGTCTGCAGGTCTGTTGGTGATGTTGCTGCTTCTGAGTGGGTGGTTTCCCTCGTGGCTGCTTCCTCTGGGGGCGACCTCCTTCTCTGGGTCTTGTTCTTTAGGTGCAGCTGGAGGAGGCCACATCCTCATCACGGCTTCCACCACTCTGCTGTCTCCCTGAACTCCTGGCAAATGTGACAAATGAAACACGTAGTTTTTATGATGCTGAAACAACCAGATTTTCCTTTACTTTTAACATCTGTACGAAGTACCTCCTCGACTGCCTCCCGTGTTCTGTATCGGCGCACGAGGAGGCCAGCAGACCAGCGTCTGTTCCCCGTCCTCTTGTGAAGGGTGAGGCGGCTCCACTGGGGAGCCGATGGAGGAGTAACTCCCTGACAGGAGGACAACAGTTTCAGTTAAACCCAAAGAAGATGAAGGAAACACTGGAAAGAAGCTGTGAATAAAACACCAATCATCCACAGTGTGAGCCTGTTTCAGAGCTGTTATGCCATAAAAGCAAACTGTAATGAAAAAGTCTTTGATCATATTAATCCTCGTAGATGTGTGTATGCGCGCGCACACACGCTCTGCTGCAGTGAGGGATCCGCTCCTCTTGCTCTTTGAGCCCTGGCAACAGCTGCTCTTTTATGTCACCGCACACAAGAGTGAACAAACTCGAATTAGCATATGCGAGAAACGCAGCAGTTATGTGTGCTCTGTGTGTGTGTGTGTGTGTGTGTGTGTGCAGAAGGAGAGTGTGAGGCTGAGGCTGCGAAGAAAAACACTCTGAACATTATGAAATGATAATGGAAACGGGGGCAAGTGTCACAGAGAGAATTGAAGGAACTGCAGATGGAACAGTGAGAGGAAGCAGCAGTGAGTTTTTAGGATTCAGCTCATGCTGCAGTTCTAGCACTGAGCTGATGTTCTGCATCAACACTGTGATTCCGACAGATTTTTTCAGGCTATTTTCCTAAAATTCTGCACTTTAACAAAGGTACATAATTCAGCCAGGACCACTATCGGCTAAAGAAGGTCCTTATTTTCCAATTTAAATTCAGCACTATGGCGCTACTGTGGGAGCATTAATGACAGCCCAAAATGAAAGTGTGGCGGTGGGTTGCAAAGCAGCGTGCAGTAACTGTGGCCAGGTCAAATAGAGTGGTCTGTGTGAGAATTCCAGTCAGACGTGTAGGACAGTAAAAGCTGAGACACGAGCTGACAATGAATCAGCTGATCTGCCAGGACCAATGCTATCTTAATCAAACTGACTGCACTCTGAGGGTTAGTGTGCCCGTCTGCTGAACATACAGTATTAATGGAAGAGAGTGGAAGCCAGCGTCTCAATACTTTGACTTTTCCTTCAACCTTGACCTTTAGAAAACAAGTCTGTTCCATTAAATTTCTTCAACACAATAACGCAGCCATCAAATTATGTTTCCAAAAGGTTAACACGCTGTTTAAAGTGTACAGAATGAAGCGCTGTATGAATGTGTGATTAAATATGGCTTGTAGTCTAAAGCGCTTTGAGAGGTAAGACTAGTCTAATCCAATCTTATCTGAAACTATATTATTTAGAAGGATTAGGTAAAGAAGGTATCAAAGTATTAAGAGATTAACTGAAGCACTCTTTATCTTGCTCAGTTTGTTGATAATAGGAAACATTTAGAATAATCCTATTAAATTTTTGTGGGAGGTGGAGCCAAAAAAAGGAGCATGATGCTTGCAGAACTGTGGGCTAGGAACACCAACTATAGCTTAACCAGGAAATACCAGGCCAGAGTTTACACAGGCGTAATTTACGTGAATTCAACATTTCATGTTTAACATGGTTGCATTTTTTTTAGCACGTGTCTTCTGTACCTCTTTCTGGGGGGATCTCTGGTTTGGGAGGCTCTGGGACCTCCCACAGTTCTTCCTCACTGGGCAGCTCTCTGATGTCCTCTTTGGCCAAGTACCTCTTCAGGGCTCTTGGGTCCTGCATGTACATTTATGACAGATTAGCACTGAAGACCGTGGTTACAATACACAGCAGAGATTTAATACTGTAGTTATAATGATGTAATCATAGACTGTATAAAAAAGATGGACATAGCACCATTGCATTGCCCTGTGGTTTGTGGACTTTGAATACTGAAACTGTAACATTAGCATTTTACCCACTGATGGTTTTTTTTTTTTCTCTCATCCATTTCCGACCGTATAGGAGCGCGGGGGTAACTGCTACAGCTAGCAAACTTGGGTAGCAAGCTGCTTTTGTAAATTGTACAGATGCAATGGCCCGAGACACATACCTGCTAATTAGCGCTAAGAGATGCTAGAATTGCAAAACATGTAAACGGGGCCTAAAGCACAAAGCTGAATGGTTATGTCAAACTGTATTTGCAAGCCATATTATAAGCCAGTGACTCAGTTTATAACTGCAAACATGCTTTTGGAGACAGCCCCAAGTGGCCATTAGAGGAACTGCAGTTTTGCACTAATGCACGCTTCATTTTTTAGTATTTGCTTTGTATCAGAGAACAGCAATAACTGGGTTTCCCTGTGGGGCTTGCATTCCAGACACTTAGAAGGAACTGATCCGTTCATTATTCGGTTTGATGTTCCTACTTCCAAAAAGACTACAGAGTAAGACTGGTGCTGAGGAGATTTGGGTTTTCTCTTTTCAGGATCTCTTGCCAGCAGTGTCAGCGACAGACAGCCTCAATAAAACTCCGATGGCCTAATTAACATGTGCTTCCAGTCTTCCTGGAATAATTTACTGTAAGTAATAAGTGAATATAATAAGCTGGGAGCCAGATTTCCCCAAAGCCTCTCAGATCCGTCTGTGTAATGTATTAAAGGAATGTTACGCTTCACAATCATATTAATCATTCAAGCCTTTTATTCATTTTATTGACTTTGGAAAAGCCCAAAATGGAGCCTAAACCAAACATTTTATCTAGACGTCAATACTGATTATGTAATGCAGCCCAGTTCTACAGTATGCACAAAGAAACCAGGAGAGAATAATCAGTGGAGAAAGATCAGAGCTGAGGCGTCTCTGCTGCTGCTACACTGCTCTACAGAGATGAGCCGGCAAATAATGCAAATGCGACCCTTCTCCAGGGAAATGGCCATTACCCGGAGCTACGGTCAGCTCTGTGTGAGTGTGTGTGTGTGTGTGTGTGAGTTGCAGGACGAAAAAGAACAGATGACTAAAGCCTCTTGTCGCTGGATGTGGATCAGTGATCGATGCTGGGAAGGACTGAATATCACTTACGCTGCGCGAGGATATCAGGCCACTCAGGAAATGTGACAGCTCCTTTTGGTGGCTGCTCTCTGTGCAGAACAATTTCACCAGCTCCCTGAAACACACACACACACACACACAGAGCTTTACAAGGTACTGCAAGATAACTTAAAACACAAACACTGATGTATAGGAATAAGGATCAAATAGATGTTTATTACATACAGTATAAGTCTACGAACAAACTTTCTTTAAGTGACTTAAATACAAGTGAGGGACGAACTTCTGAACTTCAGCAAAAGTTAACATGAAGCTTTATGAGCCCGTCTGAGCTGATCCAATAACGTGGATATCTATTACAAGTACAGGGCTTCTGGTGCAAAGCACAGTTCCACCACAGCTCCAAAAGGAGGGAGGTAAATGAATTGGGTTTGCTAGGTGTTCTGTGAACGTGGGCCTCACAGCCTGTGAACATCTGTGAACTGAGAGCTACACACAGTCTATTTTAGGCTCACAGGGCTCAACAGTTACTGTTGGTATGTTTTTATTAGCTGTCATCATTCTGAACAGCGTCCATAAAAAACACCAGCAGCACATTGATGCCAAACTCGAACCACAAACTGATGGTTCATGAATAAAGATTCCATGTCAGAGTAATGTGTGTGATGCTGAGGATCTTTGTTTTCTATCGCTGTACAACAACTGCAACGAGGAGGTGAAGAAACTGTCGAGTTTGTAGGAAAATAGTGGAGCACAAACATTTGTTTTTAAAACTCAACCGTTCACGCCGAATGTGTAACTGACTTAATGAAGGTTGGATATTATAAAAACTATCACAGTGTTGCTGTTGGCACGGCACGATTAACACATCTAAGAGTGACTTTGATTGTGAGACTATCGCACACACACCTGCTGATTTCCAGGTCAGCTGACAGGTTGTCTTTCTGGATGTAGAGCTCTTTCTCATCCTTCAGCAGACAGATGACGTCCTGCAGCTCTATCACAGGCTCCTCGCTGTCAGCAACAGCCAGCTGGTAGCGGATGTACAGCTTACCCACCTGTAAACCATCACAGCTCTCAGGTCCTTCAGGTGTTTTAGATTTTTCTCCTTACACTAAGGTGTGTGTGGTCCTCCTACCTGTGCGAAGTAGAGGTGCTTGATTTTTTCTGCTATGTTTCTTTCAGTGAGCTCTGAATAGACTTCATTCAGCTCGTCATGGTGGTAGAGGAACCTCTGAATGTAGGGGACAATCCAGCGCACCAGGGTCTGCATGGACGGGCAGGGCCTCAGGCTCTCGGTCTGAGGGTCACGCTTGACACATCTGGAGAGCCGCTGGATGCCACAGATCTCCAGGAACAGGAGTCTGTCTTTCTCGCTGAATGCAGCTTGTTCTGCTGAGTCTGTTTAAAGAAAGAGAGAACATCATAAAAGCGACAATTATACTCTGATCTGGCACAAACAACTAAAAAAGGTAAAATAGCAGCAGTGTACCGGAGGTCCCCGTTTTGTTCTTGGGAGCAGTTTTCTTCTCCGCGGGGGGCAGGTTGAGCAGTCGCAGCTGCTTATGAGGTTTGAAGATCTTCTCCAGCTCTTTGCTGTCACTGATCACAGGCTTACGTGCCAGACTCACCCAGTTGTTATCCTTAGTAGGGAAGACCTTCTTATCCGACATCATACCTACCAGGCATACACACCACCACATAGATCAGACACACACCATATACAACGCACAAGGGCACGCAGGATAAACTGTAGACAATTAGCATGATTCTTTTTTCTCAGGGTATTACTATAATTGGCCAGCCCTCATAAAACAACAGGTTTGAACAGCAGGTGGGCGGGGCTTCTAGCTGTGTGCCTGAGATGACCATATCAGGGATATCTGCTCTCACCGACATCACACGGATACAAACGCAGAGTGAACTGCCTGACGTGGACTCACACTGATTACTCGGACATACTCGGACCTCATGATTTGAAAGGGACAAAAAAAAGGAAAAACTCAAGAGGCCAATTTTAGGAAGTCACGACCAAAATACTTCGGTTTTAAATCAAGAAGTAAAAAGAGTTAATTTTTGCAATGTGCTCTGCAGTCTGACCACCATTTTTTGGATTATATTCTTATAGATATATCTTTTGAAAACTGAGATAATAGAAAGTATGCAAACTAACTAACAGCAGCATTTCCTGCTCGCAGTGCCTCTGAGGACGCACATCCATCCATCGCTGGATTAAATTCATGCCAAAGAAAACAAAAAAACTCAAATGTTCTCGAGTTGATTTTTCATTCATTGTAAACAAAATGTTCCTAAGTTACACCAAATTTTAAAATATGTTTATAATGTCCTGTGCTCACATTTGACTGAGTTATGATGCACGTTGCAGCAATCAGCACTAAGATTTTTACCTTACTTGCTCCATGAACTTTGACACCTGCTGCTGTACTTGCTTATTATGCTGATGAGCCAAACCATAGTAACAAGTTTCCAGCGGTTTTAGAACACTAGCGTGCACCTGTGCCTTTCCACCTACTGCAGCATCTCTGCATCACATATTTGCCCCTGACTCTTTCATTCAAATGTCTGCAGGTGATGCAGGTGGGTGGGCACTAACAGTCTCTTATGCCACTTATAGGGCAGAGGGCCACTATTCAAACACTGAAGCGTCTGAGATATTCTCAAGGGAGCATCTATTTATTTAATCTCCATCCATCCATCCATCCATCCGTCTTCTTCTGCTTATCCATTCAAAGTCACGCTTGGCCCATCAGGTTGTTTATATTGTTTGAAGTTTATCACCTCAATGAATCTTTTCCCACAGGTCCTACAAGACTACGGCTACATGCAAAAAAATCTGTTCTGAATTCTGCTGCCCCACCCCCAAAGACTCCATACAGTACAGCCTGACAGGTGGTCGCTAACGCTGGATCTCCAACAGGAAGTTTATGTGAAGAGGTACTGAAAGGTGCACCGCTTTGGAATAAATGCATTACTCACCTTTCAAAGTGGAGCAGTAACTTTGATCCAGTTTGGACTGAAAGACTCTTTCCTGATCTCCAGACACGTGAAATTTACACTTTTTAGCTGTTAAAACACAAACATTATAATATTTTATATAAAGCAGAACAGAAGGAGGAAGTATCACGTCAGGCTGGTCAATGAGAGACGCAACAGCAGGAGAGAATGAGCTGCAGACAGACGGGACATCAACAGCAAACAAATGTGTGAGTCCCTGAACGCAGGAAAATCTATCAAACAAAGCGCGGCGATCTAAATGTTCTTACCGAGTCTGGCATAGAGCACCGATACGTCCTGCAGCACTTCGGCAGTCGGTATGGGACACGAGGAACAGATCAGCTCCAGCAAACCAACATACTGCTTCATGTTGGGGCTGGAGTCCACATTCAGCAGCTACGCACAAGACACAGAAATATAGATACAATATTAGTTTAATTAGTATGGAATGGTTTTCCTGCCTTGTGTGAATAGGAAAATAAAGTTGGAATAATACTGTTTTTAAAAAAAATACACTATTAAATGTCACAAAATGATAATTCATAAATTCTATTCTATTTGATACGGAGCACTCAAAACCCACCAATCTGCAGCCCAAATGTAAAAAGGAAAAAAAAGTCTTCTGACAATTTTTATAATTTTTTCAATAGAGGGCATCAAAATAATCGATATAATTCCACTTTTATGATTTTATGGGTTTCCAGTAAATGACCTTTCTGTAAGGGTCAGAGGTCACAGGGCAGCAAAGCACTTTAAAGAATTCACTGCCTCAAAGAAGCAGCAGAGAATTTCTAAACGCAGCTCAAAGCATCTCCGTCAACCAGCACACATCAGCAGAATGCTGATATTTAATGGGCAAAATCAGCTTTGCTGTGAAATGAAAGGAAATTTGTATTTTCTAACTTACTGTATAATATAATTTATTCTATACTTAATTGTTAGCCTTTTACTACCAGACCATCCTGTTCACTGACTCTACTACAGCCAACTTTGGTGCAAGAGCATTAACTGAAAATTGAATATCAGTAGAAGGTTAATTAACAGATCTGCACAAACTAAACTGGGGACAAGATTTGACCTACTGGGAGTTACATTTATAGGTTGTTTGAGTTCTACTGATGAACTGTGTATGGGCAGGGATTGGCCACCAGTCCACGAGCAGAGGAAGAGAACTGGCTTTGCTTAAATCATAAAAGCACTTTTAAAATTAATCTGAGCTTGAACACATTGATTGTTGCACAGAAAACAATATCAGTTATCTGCTGTTACGATATCCTAGCTACACTGGAAAAACAGGCAGTTGCCCCCAAAGGCTGAGGGAGTCTCTGTAGATGGGCTCTGCTCGGGTGCTATGAAAAACCACGGCTAATATTAGGTTATTTAGGTAATAGGAAAAGAACATGGCTACAAAACATGTATTCACACTGATCTTAACCTGCTGGATAAAACCTGTTAGCTTAGCAGAAGTAAGTCTGCATTATTCTCATGTACCGATAGAAAGCAAAGCCAAAAAAGCGCACAGTGGCACCTGGAGCCTGACTAGTGATGACATAATCCCAGTAGATATTGCACAATATATATGATGAGATAAGGCCTCACTCTGAGGAAGAAGTCCTTCATCCCGTCCAGTTGATTGTAGAACGGGAGCAGGACTTTGGGCTCCTGGATGGGGCTGTCTGGTCTGCGAGTGAGCTCTTTGTAGCGCTGGAACATGAACGTCGGGTCACTCCAGCACACTTCTTTCAGGTGGTAGAAGCGTCCAGAGCACCAGCTCTCATTATGCCTGAGGAAACAAAGCTCTGCATGTGGCTTTCAAGTGCATTGAGATTAACCTGAAAAGGTATGCTGAAAATGATGATGCTGTACCTGTTGTACTCTATGAATACAGCAGGTGTGTGCTGGAAGAGCTCCTTCAGGCTGCTCTGGGGACAGTTTTGTTGCAGGTAGGTGTAGACATTGTGGATGTGCTGAACTGTGGAAGTGAAATGCGCCCCTTCTGACTCATCCTCGGGGAGCTCCTCGGCATCTTCCTTTGGTTTGACGCACCACTCCTTCAGGTAGTTAATCACAACATCCACTGAGATGGTTTCTCTCATCCCTGCAAGAGCAGGAACACAGTTACAGCCTAACCAATAACAACAGCGACGGACACAAGTAATCTCCACCAGAAGAGGCGCATTTTTACCAAGTTTTCTGCTGAACTCGCTGGAGCCAATGTTCACATAGTAGACGTGGGTCCCCAGCAGGTTGGTGACTTCAGGTGACGACAGGTAGACGGCGCTCGGACAGAGATACTCGCTTTTCTGCTTGTCTCCCTGCTGTGGGCGATAGGCCGGCACCCATTCAAGACGACACAAGAAGTGATAGAAGGAGGACTTGGTGCTTTTGACTGGCTGCCCATCGCTGTCGATCACCTGGGCTGTGAGGTACTGAGAGTAGCAATGTCTGCAAGAAAGAGAAGTGATTACAGTGTCACAGGGTCATCGTGGTGCATGGGTGACAACCTGTTCAGCTGATCTAACAACTCAAAAAAGCGACATAAGTGTGTGATCTACATTCTCCTGCAGAATATTCATCACTCGGCAGCAAATTCAAATTTTTTCACATCAGCTGACCTTCATGTCTTCAAGTGATGATGAACTGTTGTGTCTCTTTGCTAAGCAGTTCTTATCATAAAGCAGGAGTGCTGAAAAGGATAATTGAAAATGTGGACACTATGTGAACGTGAGTATCTTTGGGCAGGATTCTGCACGTTGCTTCCAGTTCAATTTTATTTTATTTCTATAGTGCCAAATCACAACAAACAGTCGCCTCAAGGTGCTTAAACGCATCATCAGTGTGGGAGTATGCATGCGTTAGATAAAATAGAATAAGGCGCTGCATGAATGTGAATGGGTAAACATGGCGAGGAAAGGGGACCTACTACCCTCATTTCCAGCTCCATACTTTTATTTTTGGACTTTACTAGACCGGCTTTGCATGATTCATAATTCAAAATAATCCTTAGTTTTCTTAGCATTTGAGAGCTTTTCGGGAACCACGCCTACAACATCTAAACACTGTGAGCACTACAAGCATAAAGTGAGCTGCTGATGATTCACACAAAGGCAGAGGTAGACACACAGACAAGCATAATGAAGAGCTGTAATCTAAAGGCTGCAGGGCAGTGGTTGGCAGTGATGCAAAGTGTAAATGATAAATGAGTTCTAACATGCAGAAACAATTTTAGGATCCTTTAATTATTCATCAAATGTGATGTAAAGCAGCAGCTAGTAGGAAAGGCTACATCAGACATAATTCAGCTGTGCGCTGCTCACTGGCATGAGTCTGGGTGACCTCCTTACCTAAACTACTGTTGTCTACTCACACAGAAGTATCACAGGAGCTGGTGAGACGGGGCTGCGCTAAAAGCACCTAAATCCAGATTATGCCTCCGGTGAGGTCAAACCCGAACAAAAGCCTGGCGTGTCACTGCTTTTGTGTCTGGGACTAAATGATCCTGAAGGTCCTGGTTTTGAACCTGACCCTGAACTGGATAAGTGGAAGAAAATGGATGGATGGACGCCAAACAACGTCTGCACTTTAGCACAGTAATCACTAAATGGCCACAGCAGAAACAATAGGAATTACTACCTGATGCTGACTAATCTCAAAGCCATTAGCATGGCTATTGGCTCTGGCCATTAATTTCCTAAAATGGGACAAATTCAGTGTAAAAACATTCCACAGGAGGGGGGACATGTTGAGTGTGCGGTTCATGGTGTGACTGTTACCCAGTTTCCCAGTTGGCCTCCAGCAGCTCCAGCAAAGCCATTCTCTGCCGCAACAGGAGGGAGCCAGGCAGCTCAGCTGTGGCCAGGGCGTGAAACTCCTCACAGGGGTAGTCATCGAGCACATAGCCCTCCCCGGGGACTTGGTGCCACGCTGCACCTTCAACTGACCAGGGACTGGAGGCCTGGAGGAGGAGTGCGAGTGTTTCACCGTTAATAACAACATTTCATCCAAGCGTTCAAATCCATCTGAAGTCAGTCTGACTGAAGCTTTCCTGCTTCTTTACAGGCTTCCAGTAACAAACTGAACTGCTATAACTGTCTCATTTCTGCTTTCCCACCAACGCCAGCAACACCCAATGAACACTGATCTCTGGCAGCTCACACAAAGCCAGGGCTATTTTTAATGTTCTCTTCCTTCTGATTGGCCCAAAACCCGCTTGGTTTAATCATGCCACAGTCTTTCCATCTTCACACAGTATCAAATCTTCACCAAAAGTTTGAGCTGTCACTTGAGAAATCAGTTTAGACTTGAGAAACAGAATTGTTGATGCTCACAAAGCAGGAGATGGATATACAACGTTATCACGACAAGTCTGGTATCGCAGTCTCAGAAAACACAATCACTAGAACTCTGCACAGAACTCTGACAAAAAACACACACGGGCCGGTGAGTAGCTGTTTGATTCGTAGCATTTACGCATCCACAAGCCCACAATACGTGGAAAACCTACTGCTGATGGGCGGCACAACCAAACACTAACACAGCTGCTAGACCACGGCTAAAAAGAGCTGCTTTAACATCGTTAACAATAAAATGAAAGAAATGCCAATAAAATGACCCGTTACTGTATTTTTAAAGAGGACAGATGTTTCCAGCATCAGTCACACGATGACTGATGCATCATCACAAATCCTCATTCTATCCACAGTAGCTGCGGCTCAGTCTACAACAGGCATCAGGAGCTGCACAGCTTCAGCTGTGTGTGAGTGACACGTCCCATCAGCCACCTGTTTTTCTTCTTATCCTCAAAGCAGCTATTGATCTTTCTCGTCCTGGTGCGACCCACAATCGTTAGTCTCCCCGTCCTTTGATCACGACCTTATTCATCGCGATGAGTCACGGATGCAGACAGAGATTCTGGTCTTCCTCTGGTTTCCCTGCAGCCACTAAATATTTTGCTCTTACAGAACACATCCTCAGCCTTTTATCATCTGTGCTTACACGCAGAGCTGTCGTGACCTTTGTCTAATCTTTTGTTGCCAATCTGATTGGATCAATGCAGTGCAGAGCTGTGTGTGACTTTCCTCTAACAGAGGTAACAGTTTAAGAATCTCCCACTCACCAGTTCTGTAGCAGTGAATGTTTGTCTTTGTTTGCAGATGATGAGACCATCTCTGACTCCCAGTTTGATGAACAGCTCCCTCCATCCTGCCACATCACCATCTGTCTGCACATAGCAGGGACTCAGCAAGGTCCAATCATAGCCTGGTGAAAGGGAAAGACCACAGGCGGCACGATAAATGTTTACAGAAGGAATAACAAGAGAAATGCTGAACCTGATAAAATGTCATCATTAATAGGAGTTATTCAGTCACACACACAAGGTGCAGAGTTAGTATAACTGATCTACTGCATCACTTTTTGCCAAATGGAAGAAGTTTATGAAAAGAGCCAAGGCTTCAGGGGGGCCCCAAAAATGGGGCAAGAGTCAGATCTTAATGTCTTTTTATCAATGTTTTTTTAAGATGGGAAATTAAAGACCAACATGTCTCAGTCACACTGTAAACATCTGGACTATAATTTAGAAAATGCATTTAATAAATCCTAAAATTAGTGAATGAGGCCATAAACTCATCAGAAAAAGGTCAGAGGTCAGAGCCATACAGACAGGGTTTTCTTCCTTTTCCAGACTCAGAAGCTAAGTCTACCTTTTCTATACAGTCTATGCTGATGACAGTCTGTTTCTAATATGTGCAGCCTTTTTTGGGATCTTAGGACACTATAAAAATGCTGAAGTGAGCTCCTAAAAAAGAATTGTAGTTCAGTGAGGGTCGATCAAAAGAACACTGACATTTGCATTTGGTGGCTCTGTTTTAGGACC
>JAVDPK010000448.1:0-30220 GCA_034780415.1 Cichlasoma orientale | reverse complement strand
CCAGCAGAGAAGAGAGCAGGTATTACTGACAACAGATATGACGCTGATTAAGTCGGATTGATTATGATAAGGATGATTTGGGGTGAAGTTGGGTTGCAAAGTGGTCTACAGATGTGGAGCAACTCCATAGCAGCTCAATCAGCCCAGGCTATAAAAGTTGCCTAGCTGAGCTTCCAGCCTGCCTCCTCTAATGCTATATTTGAGCACATGAAGCTGTTTCTATACAAATTCCGCCTCTCTTTCTGTCTCTTAGTCCACAGGCCAGGATCATGAGCTTTCCCTTCACTGCCCCTTACACAACAACATACAACTATGCTCATAATTCCCAATCAAGTCACACTTTCTTTAACTTTAACAATGGAGCCAAACCCTAAAATAATGGTGAGATTAAAAGCATCCGTGTTTTGTTTTTTTCCAATGTGTGTTTGTGTGTGTCAGTATAAAAACTGTGGGATTCTCCCTACCAGGCAGCTTCTGTGGCAGGTTGATGTTTTCGTACTCCTCGGAGAAATGCACCTTTTCATTGGCCGGGCACAGCAGACCCCTGGAGGTGAGGACGGGTACTGCGGTATCCGAGTACTCCTGGCTGGAGGAGGAATGCTGCTTGATGAAAACCAAGTAACTCACAACCACTGACTCAGGCTTGGACTTCATTGAAGACGGCGAATGAAATGAGAGAAAGAAGAAAGAACATTAAGGCAAATTCAATGAAGAAAAATCATCATGACTAATCATTTTTGTGATACAGCTGTGTCCAGCTGGCTGAGGTAGTAGCGCAGTGTTCAGTTTTTGTTACCTTCCATTTGTTGCTCCTTATTGAAGGGTAGATGTGCTGCTCGAGCAGCTCTTCAGGCTCTAGCTCATGAACCCCGAGTCTCCTGAGCAGCTCGCGAACCTGCTGACTTTCCAGGGGCTCCAAACAGTTGAGCAGGGAGGGGTGAACCACGCTGACATCCCTGTACAACGCAGACAGTGGTCCTGTGAGAGGACAGGTTCGATTAATATCACCAAATTATAGCCACAAAGTCAAAACCTGTTCCATAAACAGTGGAGAATAGTGAAGAGTGCAGGGCTACAGGTTATATAACAACCGCCATGTTTAAAATCGAGGATTCTTTTGACTGAACATTTTCATTAAGCTCTAAAAAGTGTCACTGCAGTTCATTTCATAACAGACTCCCCTTCAGAGACTCTGGAACAAACGGTTACGCTAGTCCTGGATTTGGGAAATACGCAAATAGAATGAATTCCTCATACACTGATTTTTAACATAATACTACAATAAAACACAGTGAAAAGTGACCTACTTTCCTTCCTTTTAAGGCTGGCATCAGAAGGAACGGCTCCCCACTGATCTCTGTGCTGCTCAATATTTCAGAGGAACGCTGTGTTTAACTCAGCTGTCTCTCCAAAGCCATCACACTCATCTCCGTTCACCTCGCCTTTCAGCGGGGCCTGAGGTTCGTGCTGCACGGAGGCAGACTTAATCTACAATCACTGACCCGAAAACCAGCCTGAGTAAAGATTTCTTATATTAATCCTCGTCAACTTGCCCATCATTCTTTATTCACTCGTTTTCAGTGACAAAAGCTTCTGAATGGAAGCCTCACAGTTATAATCTCAAATTCTTTCCATAGCAAAGAATTTCTCGAGCTTTATTGTTCTCATACACAGAACTGCCAGGTTTAGTTCATTTGTGTACACCAGTTCATTTCAATAACAACCAACACACTGCACCAAGAGCAGGTCCGATCGAGTAAATCTACCAACGGCACAGGCTCAGCTTGCAACGTGAGGAACAGAATACAGAGTACACATCTGGTTTATGCAGTTGTTTCTCTGTTGAAACAACAATTCACTGAAGTGGATTCGTTTTACTGGACAGCTCATTGTGTGTGCATGATGCTGAATGAAGGCTTGTGCTAAAAAAAGGAGCAGAAATATGTTTGACTTGGCTCTAAAGACCCGTGGTGACAAACCACAGGATGGACCCCAAGTTTAGGCACTCCATTTACACCTCTGTTGAACAGCTGCACCATCTAGAAGTGCCGTTCCAAATAAATACCTGATGCAAAAGATTTTGCTAATTTTTTAGAATTTTTTGGCCTTAAAACAATTTCTAATAAACTTCCCAGTTCAAACCTTAAAATCCTTTTTTGTTATTCTTTTAAATGCTCTCCTCTCAAAATTTTGCGTTCTAAAAAGAAAAATCTTACAAATATGTATTCAACAAGCACAACTGCAAAAATATACGCCATTTTCTAGCAGCTGATTGGCTGATGCTGCGCTGGACTGAGAATTTTACCAGTTTGCTATCGGAACTGCAAGCGCTCATTCGTTAGCCAGGGGGAGCCCCACCCCTCCGGTCGTCCGATACCACCGGGCTGCCCTGAAGTGGTCCATGCAGGTCTGATAGGGGGTGATCTAAAAATAGCTGCAGCACCAAGAGGTGCAGCGCTGCCCAAAGACGCTCTCTTGAAGGCAACACTGGCAGAGTCAGGGAGCTTCACGAACACACCTCATAATTATCCCACTTTTTTCACATCTTACAGATGAAACAATTCACTGAGTCACACATATAAAGACAACAACCAGTTTCACTCTAAGGAAAGTAAAGATATTTGTCTAATCGAATCAATTTTGATGCTTATGTGAAGAATCAGAGGAAGCTAAAGAGCGCAGAGGGAGAATGAAACATGAGCACTCTGGCTCCTCAGAGACGCTAAAACCACTCAGACTACACATTTATTAAAGCCAGCAAGCTGCAGCGGCAGGACGCTTACATCAGAGTGTGAAAATCAATTATTCATGCTTGCCATTCTAAACGTCTGCTTTGGGTACTGTTTTCAAATATGATGACGCACAGCACAACACGGGCGCCGCTGCTCAGCGCTTGTGCGAGCATGCTCCGGCCCGAGCGGCTGTATGCCTGCTTATTCTTAGAAAGAGGTCATCTTCATCTGCAGAAAGCGTACAGGTTTGTCACACACCTACTCGGCCGCCCTGAATGTCTGAGTCTGCTGCCTTCGAAAACAGCAGACAAAGCTACTGACGCAGATTCTTTTAACCTTTTAGAGGGTTCACACTTTTTCCCCGTATACCATTTCTGTAACTACTTAGGCATCAGAAAAGAAAGTCTGGATCTGCTCCACAGTCCGTGTCTGTGCACAGGAGCGTCTGTAATGCAATGAGCTATTTTTTACTTCGTTTATGAAGTAACAATTTCCAGCTTCTGCAAGTATTTCCTGGCTGAGGCTTGTGCGCACAGACGGAGAGTTTTACATGTGCACTTCTCACCATCAGCAAGGTGATACATATTTATCTATTTACGTGTTTTTGTTGTGCTCAGTTTGTCACATTTTTAGGAAGCCTGTCTCCAGCTCTGGTTTGCTGTTTCAGGCGCGGCTGATTTAGCACAGCGCAATCATCACATGCACATCTATAAATTCTTTGCAGGTGCAGAGCAATTATCTGCACCAAAGCAGAAAACACACACACACAGCCACTGCTGCTGACTCTTTCCCAGTTCCTGCAGCTGTACACTGTGTGCTTTTTTTTTTTTTTTTGCAATACTGCAGTGTTCAGATTTCAGCTGTTCATTTGATGTGAGAACACCACAAAAAACTTTACGCAGTATTAAAAATATGCAGTAGTTTTACTTTAAATGTGTATAAACTTAAAGATACTCATAGAATATATACAAATATATACATATACACTCACCATGTGGACACACGGTGAAATATAAAAAGGACTTTGGAACAAGATAACAGTGAAGCTGTGTTTTTGTTGTTTTATCTTTTTGATTTAGGATTCTGTTTATTCCATAGGTTGGAATAAGTAACACATGAGATGGATGTGGCCATTGTGAGGTCACCAATTACTTTGAGGGTTCCACTTTTTCAACCTATTGCATTTTTGGCCAGAATCACACTGGTTTTTAGGAGCTAGCAGTGACCATATTTAGATATGAGGGTGAAGGGCTAGCAAATGTACCACAGTGCACTCACAGGCTATCCTGCTAATTTGTGCTAGAATATAAATAAACTAGTATTTCACTAAGTGAAAGCTAAATAAATAAGAAATGAGTCAGCTGCGTTAGAGCTTTGTACACAGCTAGCAGCTACACCCGCCTGTATTTGATGGGTGAAGCCACTGTAACATGACCCTTTTTTATGGACTCCACATTTCATGCCCTAAATGTCTGTGCTCTGGCCGACACCATGGTTTTTTTGTTTTTTTTGTGGAGCTAAAGGGGTCGTATTTAGAACAGAGCTTGGGGTGCTATGATATCAGGTAACGCTAACAGGCTAATTTAGCAAGAGCACAGACACGGATATTTGCACAGTAACAGTTTTACAGCATGCTGGTTATTGCTGTCGGACAGTTTCAATAAAAATACTACAAAACACACTATTTTACAAACACTGTCAAGAAGTCCAGTTCAGTGACTCAAATTAGCGTTGCTTACCAATCAGCTACAGTGTTCTGTAGTCTGTACTGGCACACATGGCACACCCGTAACTTTAAGCCTCAACAGGATCCAAATGAATAAGTGTTATGAGAATTAAAAGCAAACCCTCCATACCTCTGTTAGAGAGGGTGAAATTAACTACAGAGACCTCGAGTGTTTTTTCTGTTGAAAGTTGGGCATTTTAAAGTGGGAGTCAATGGGGGCTGCCCTGCTTTTGGAGCAGCCTCTAGTGGCCATTGGAGGAACTGCAGCTGTTGGGACTTCTGCACGCTTCACTCTTCATCCCCAAAGTTTATACTTCTCCTATTTTCTGACTTAAAGCAAAGCCAAAGTAAATTCAGATGGAAACAAATAACCAAGATCTCAGTTTGCAATTTAATCTTCTAAGCCTCGCAGCCATTACCTTTGCCACTAATGGAGTTACACTAACGTTAGAGAGTTACCTGTCTGAGCTTGAGCTTTCTTCTTCTTGGTCTTGTTTTCTTCCATTGGGAAGAACACTCCCTCCCCACTTAGTGCCACCACACGCCCGTCGGCTAGAGGGATTATGGATAGCTCTCTGAGGGTTTGCAGGATGGAATCTGCCTCTCCGTATCCATGCTCCAGAGCTCGGAAGTTACAGACCAGCAGCCTGGCTAGCTGATGCAGACCTCCATCTGAAAGGAAGACACAGTCTGGTGTTTAGATTGGCCATCATACAGAATTGAGTCAGAACTGCAGAGGAAGTATCTGCTTGTTTCTACTGAATGGAAACAAAATTACAAAATAAAGATTTAAAATACTTCAATCTTCAATCTCTAATCAAAAACAAATGTTACATTTTTTAACAGATGTTTCATCATCAACATGCATGGATAGTTTTTCTATGATTCTGTCACCTTGACTTGATCCGACCTCGACTTTCACCCAGTAATTGACAAAGTGATGAGCTACACAGCATCGTAACTAATTACTGAAATATCCCTTTGATGCTGGACCCTGCTGGGTTTTCACTGTGATCCCACACACCAGTGTTACTCTGCACACACCTGAATGGATACCTCCCACTGTCGTCAGCTCCTTGGCCATGGCTGTGGTCACTGTGGTAACATCCGATCCCCGCAGGTATCGGACTCCCAGGTGTGTGAGCAGGGAGCCGGGCGGTGCAGGGCTTAGACCTGGATGCAGATAGGACAGCGACAGATGCCTTTCCAACTCATCCCCACCGATCACTTCGCGGATCACGGTGTCCTGACAGACGGCTACTTGGGAGGGCAGTTTGTACACAATCTTTCCATCTGGGAAAGAAGGCAGCGAGAGGAATTCTTACAGGGTTACAGTGTCTCCAACCTCCAGCATGTTTTTTTCAATTGCACAAACTGTACGTGTAAGCAATACCTGAGCTGAGTGTAGGCAGGAAGGCCTTCCCCTTGAGCAGCTGAATAATCTGCCCGGCAACAGGTTTGAAGAAGTCCAAAATCTCGTCAGGCAGGGGGATAAACTGCAGGAATTGGCACAGGCCCTTCAGCCCCTTGAACTCTGGGTGATCCTGGAACAGCGAGAAGATGAAACATGAACTAAAAGATGGAGACACACAACCAAAATCTCAGTTTGCGAGATCTAATATTAATATGTTCTGGACTTTTTCTTCAGTCACCTCAGCCACAAAAAGAACCGGGCTTTTAATGGAAATAGTCTTATATTAAAGTCAGACCCATAATTTCCTGGGACATACCAAATTTACATATTCTTATCAGATTTCATAAACCTCATGGCTCAGAATTTTTCATGCAGTGATGTATCAAGCATGGACAGGCACACATCTGCTGCATACTACTGATCATCCCCGTGTTTTTTATTTTCCCCTGTTCCTGCCGATGTGTCTTACAGTGAAGACATCCATGGCCTGGAGGAAGAGCTGTGCTATTTCCGACCGAAGCCACTGGTTCCAGGAGCTGTCTCTGTCAACATCCTCACGAGAAGAAGGGATGTCAAAGTCACCTAAACAAGAAATGGGCATCAATTAATGACTGCACTTCTCCAGCAAACAGCGTCCGTGAAATAACTGCTCTCATCACCTTGGATGATGAAGCGGAAGCCAAAACTGCGAAGGGGCAGGTAAGCGAAGACGGGCTGCTTCTGAGGCTGGCACACGACGTCGGTTCCTGTGGAGTCGCTGCCGAGCTGGAAAGCCAGAGCGAGCTCGGTCGACTCTACGTCCTCTTTGATCTGAAGGAGGGACAAATCGATGTGAGAACAGAGCCAACAACTTGCAAACAGGCCGACTTCTTAAAGAAACGGGTTTGTAAAAAGAACAGTGAGGCTGCTGGGAAAAAACAGGAGCACAGGATGTCCCAGATATCCTCTGTCACTCAGCTTTGTTCACATAACCTAACTGCAGGTAACAGGATGCTGCCTCTGGGGAATCGAAGAAGGAAGACGGCTGAAGAAGTAAAAGCGGGCAGTATTACAGAACCACTTCAGCCTGACGGATCATTAAAATCAGTTTGGTGGTGTTTATCTGCCTGTGTGTATGAAAACACTATCTAATGAATGAGTTTTCACCAAGTCTGATGAAAGCCTGAGGAAAGACATTTGAGAAGCAGAGCAATCAACAGATCTACAGGAGCGCGTCAGAGAAACGCAAAGCTACAGTGGAGAGAATATTGGAGCAGATGGCGACTTATTGTTCTGAAACCCAAATATGATGTGTGTGCCTGAAGAGGCTGAGTTGTGGGAGTCAGCTTGTGTGTATCACCTTCTTAGTTGTGTGCTTCAGCGTGGTTTTGACCACGAGCCAGCGCTCGGTCCCCTCCGTGTGTTCCACCTCGAGCACGTTGTGACTGAGATCTTTACGAGTCATTTTCACGAGACGCTTTTCACTCTGCACACGCAAACAATAAACAAATAAAGGCGATTTCTACTTAATCCATTTGTGCTGGTTTACATTCACAGCTTAGAGTGCAAAAACACACACGTGCAGAAATGACTTACCTGACTGTAGATGGTGATGGAGCGCAGGCGGTGCAGGAAGAGCAGCAGCGAAGGGTGCACGTCATGGAACAGGTTTCTGGTCTGATGACTCTCAGACCGAAGTGGAAGGCTGATCTTAGTGGTCCAGCTGAAAAAAGACGCAGGAGAAGACAACAAATGCACCGTGGGTCTAATATGATCAACAGACCTATCCCATAATCAAAGTAAACTGTCTACATAGTGACATTAAGCACCTGGGAATACAGTAGGGAGGAAGCAACTTTTGATCTTTTACTTTTGATCTGACAAACATGAGAGAGGGTAAGTTTAAGTTTTATGCATGCGTTTCTCTCCAGAAACAACATGGACATTCAGACCTTACGGGGTCTTAGAGGTGTAAATAATGAAATCAATAACAGATACATTCAATTTAGCTAATTGACTTTCAGGGTGCTGGGATCAATACGTCATCCAACCTGTGCTGATTTATGTCCGTCAGCTGTACATCCAGAAGCCTCGCATCTTCGGTCCAGTGGGGGAGGATGTATCCCATGGGGCCGCAGTTCTTGTCAAAGCGCAGGTGGAAGCCGTTGGAATGAATCTCAGGACAGTCTGTGACCTTAAACACCGACTTGAAGCCGATGCCCTTTTGTCCTGTAACAATTCAGGTCCCGTAAGCCGCACGCAAAAACCAAAAACTTCCTTATACAGCCAAACAGGTGCAAATGTAATTACCAATGTATCCATATTTGTGTTTGCCCTTGGTGCTGCGGCCTACATCACAAATGGCTCTAATGTTCCTCTCCTGGAAGCCGGTCTCATTGTTGAGGACAGTGACGCAGTCTCTCTCCACCACAAAGGCCAGCGCCGGAACGGCGCCGTGCTCCGATGGGTAGCTGTTGTCGTCGGCATTCTGACAGAAAGGAAAACAGAGAATTCAGAGGAAATCAGACAGAGTTTGAATTAAAGTACAAAAAGTTTCCTGTCAGAGACTTTCGGTCCCAAGCACAATCAAGTTGCTTTTTTCCTAGTGAAAAAATGTTTTAATTTTTTTGCACAGATCATCAAACTAATTTTAGGATAACCTGATAAGCCGAGTAAATACAAAATGCAGTTTTAAAATGATGGTTTCATTTATCCAAACCTTCCTGGCCCTGTGTGAAAAAGTAACTGCCCCCTAAACCTAATAATTGGTTGTATCACCTTTGGCAGCAAGACCTGCAAAAAGCTTTTGTGATAAACTGAGTTTTTCACATCGCTGTGGAGGAATTTTGGTCCACTGTTCTTTGCAGAGTTGTTATTCCAGTGACATCAATTTGGGGATCATCGAGATGTTTTTGCCAAATGTGAGACGAGCCTTTGTGGGCGGAGCAATGATGCACTCTCCCACTCTCTCTTTCTTACTGTTGAATCATGAACTCTGACCTTAACTGAGGGGAGTGAGGCCTGCAGTTCCTTAGCTGTTTTTCTGGGTTCTTCTGTGACCTCCTGGATGAGTCGTCGATGCGCTCTTGGAATAATTTTGGTAGTTCGGCCGCTTCTGGGAAGGTTCAATCACTACTGTTCCAAGTTGTTCCTGTCTGTGGTTCTCTGGAGCTCCAAAGCCTTAGAAATGGCTTTGGAACCCTGTCCAGACTGATGGATGTCAGTGAGTTTGTTTCTCAGCCGGTTCTTTAGATCGTGGCACGATGTGCTGGTTTGATCTTTTAGCCTGCTTCACTTTGTCAGACAGGTTCAATTTAAGTGATCTCTTCACTCAGCAGGTCTGCAGTAATCAGGCCTGAGTATTCAAAGTGAACTTAGCTTTCCAAAACGTGCTCAATCACAGTTAATTGATGATTTAAGAAGAGAGCAGTTACTTTTTCACACAGGGCAGGACGGTTTGGGTAGATTTTTCCTTTAATAAATGAAATCATCATTTGAAAACAGCATTTTGTATTTACTCGGGTTTCTCTGACTAATATTAAAATTTGTTTGAGGATCGGCACTGTAACTACATTAGGTTTCATAATAACTGAGCTGAATTCGTTATGAACTTTCAGGCTTTTACCTGAATGAGCTCCAGAACAAAGTGTGTGTCCTTGCTGTAGAGCTCAGTGGAGAGGCGGTCTAAGCTGCGGCCCAGTCTCTCCTGGTGGACCTGCATCAGTTTCTGGCCTTCAGCTGTCAATTCCACCCCGATGCCAAACTCACTTTTCCTGTCAGAGAACGAGAGGAGACCAAAGAAGAGCGATAAAGCAGCCACACCCAAATCATGACCCTTAAATGGACACAGCAATTGCGCATAAAGGTGACAGACCTGATGTCTTCAATGACGGCTCTTTGGAGCGTGTCCTCTGACTCGCAGCCGTCACCATCCTTTTCATCTCCGTCGGACATCCTGAGCTGCTCCTCGCCCTGCCCTCCTTCGGCTTCGCTGCTGATGTCCGATATCTCTCCGTTATGCAGCGAGGCCAACTCATACAGTTGCTCTTCATCCTCTTCCTCCTCGATCTCTACGTCTTAAAAGAACATTTAGTAAAATAACAGCTATATCATACAGTGTGAAAACAGCAGTGCAGCGTCACGTTCAATCACCTTGATTCAGGCCCTGGTAGAGCTGAGAGGATTCAAAGCTGTTGTCCATGATATTATCCTCGAGAAACTCATCTTCGCTCATGTTGAGAGCTGACAGACTGCTACACTCAGAATCTGTCAAATGAGACTGAAGACACAAAATTAAAGATAAGACAGGATTTCTCCCCAAATCATAGAAATATGCTGCTGAGCATCAGTTCATCTCTATGTAATTACAACAGCAGATGACATTGTTGCTTTAAAGTAATCTTCCCTTTTTCTTCTCATATTTTTTCTGCTCTTTCAGTGTTTTGTACTTTCCATGTTTCATGACCACACATAAACAAATCAATCTGATCAATGGGACTTAACGGCAGCTCAGCGGTTCCCACTGTTTCTGCACAGCAAGGGGGACCCCGGGCGTCTCTGTGACAAGCTTGCATGTTCTGCTAGGTTGAAGAGGACCTATTATCTTCAAATGCAATTCCACATTTTTATCCTCGGACTCCCGCAGAGTGCATCATTCACACTTCAAAAGAATCCTTATTTATCTAACATTGGCCCTTTATGCAGCTCCTCGGGTCATCCACTGTCTCAAACTAGCTGATTTAGCGCCTCTCCCTCTAATGCTAAATTTTGTAAGACCCTCTGCAGATTTGAGCAAAAACCCTTCACCACCAGGGGGCAGCACCTCACCAGTGGGTGTGTTGAGATTTTTTCATGTGTGCTGTGTAACTTGATATTTATCTTTATCTGTCCCCATTTCCTCAATGCAGCTTATGTGCTCACAGCCAGAGCCGTGTGCCTGAGATGACCATATCAGGAATATCCGCTCTTACTGACATCATAAAGAGCCAAGAGTAGAAAAAATGTCTGAAATAGAGGGTTCACAGCAGCATAAGCTTTTTGCTCACGGGGACTACTTCACATATTATATATAAACTTTGGCCATCCAACAGTATAAATACAGTATATGACAAAAAAAATCATAATAGGTCCCGTTTAGGCAGTCTCTCTCGGCTCTGGAGAACATTGCAAAAGATGTTGTGTCCCGTGCCTAGTGAGAGTAATTCTGAATTCTAAATCTTGAGAGTTCCATTTGCTGGTTAATAAATGTTTAAAAAGTGTCTCAGCATCTGAAAACGCTGGTTTGTCGTGGCAGCAGTGTTTTGGGACCCGCTCTTACACGTTACTGTTCTTGGTTTTTATGATGTTAAAGTTGCTGTCGAGGTGATTCTTCTACTATTACTGCTTATTATAGCAACTCAACTGTCACCTCCAACTTCTGATTCTTTGATCAGTGCTGTGTTTAGAGCACACTGTAAATACAAAGCGCATACATTTGTGGACTGATGTTGCTTTGGTGCTGATATGTATCAGCTACAAAAATGACTCATCCAATTTCTATTGTTCCTGACTTGTGCTCTGACCTTGGCCTGGTCCACAGGTACTGAGTATGGGTTATAGTTCTGGCTCTGTTGTGGGTCCAGCTTTTTCTGGTAGTCTTTGACCCAGTCTGTGATGCCGAGGAGGATGCCCAGCCGATGTAGGCAGTTCACGTGCCTCGGGTCCGACTGGGCCACGGTCATCAGGACCTGTTTAGATTTGGCCTGGCCCAGAACACGAGAGAAAGGCTCCAAGAACACCTGGAACAACATGAACACATTTTTTTTAAAAATCAGAAATGCACAGCACAACTGTGACACAGTTGTTACATGTATACACTGTGTACAAATTGTTGCAAAGCAAAAAGAAAAAGATGTTGCAGACAGAGTTTTAGCTCTGAGATGACCAACAAGCCAAAAAGCTGCTGTATCTAAGGCTATGGTTGGCATGACAACTGAATGATAACGACTTCCTCTTCAGCAATTTAGGGGAACAAACTAAATTCGCAGGCTAAAGCTGCCCACTCATCTGGTCCAGGACACGCTGAAACGTTGTCGCGTGTTGCCTTTGTGTTTGCTGAAAGCTGCTTACTGGAATCATCAATATAGTGCCGGCTTCGATATCCAGTGACACTAAATAGGATTAAGCGCTCATGCTGTGCCCAAAGTGCACAAACTAATCAAAACACCAACTTGATTTCAGTTAAACGGCATTTCTGAGATATCAGATCTTAAATTTCGACTTCATGGTGAGCCTTCTGAAGAAGACATTTTCCATCGCCCACTCCTGACCTGCTGCAGAAGAGCCTGGCAGGTTCTGGTGGGGATTCGCGTGAAACACGCCAGGAGGAATTTGGCAACTTTGCTGTAACACGACACGTCCTCTTCAGCCAGCGACAAATCTAAACAACACAAAGTCCACCGTTATTCCAGGTGTGCACAATTCTCGGCATTTAAGTAAAATGAAAAGGAAGTCAAAGTGATCTCCCCTCCCCCGTCCTGTTAAATACCTACCTTCTTTAGCCACGGCTGCCGCCAGAGAGCTTTGCATGTGGTTGCTCAGGAGTGCTATGGGAGCGTTGTCTATCCCGTAAGCTACCACCATGGACACAAGGTGGCCGGCTGTGCCCACGGGGTCGAGGGCCGCGGCGGCGCTGGAGAAGTGCTTGTCTCCTGTGTCTGTGGTGGTCCTGAGCAGCAAACCGGGGGTCACCTCTAATGCTGCTAGGCCTGTATTAGCTGTGCAGTAAGCAAAACATGCATTCACCTATTAGCTGCTGATTTTTTAGTAATACTGTTTATGCCTCAACAGGATTTTGCAACCGATTTCATAAAAATTTCTCAGATTTAAGGATGAACTTTGTTTGTGTGTGTGATATAAAAGTGAAGTGCAGGCTGAGCAGGTGGGACTAAATGGAAGCCAGAGCTAGAATGGAAGCTAGAGTCCAGTCCCTGTGATACAGAACATGCATCCAAGTGCCAGAACACAACCCTCCACCCAAAGGTAACAGCTTCTGACCTGCAATTAGGTCCTGTCAGGTTTTAGGTTTGTGTTATTAAATGTGTTAAATTGTGTGTTTGTGTTCACTAACCCAAACTGCTCTGGTCAGCATGTCTGACTAAACCATCAATCAGCTCAATCTAAACCGAGGTGGGTGTAATTTAATAATTAAGGAGCTTTTGGGGTAAAGCCTCAGATGGCATGAGGGATAAAAGTAAAATAATCTCTGTGTTACTCTCTGAGATGTGAGAGGCAGCCGGGTTAGTCCTCATCCTCTCCTTTAATGTTAAAAAGCTACAACGTGCATACTAAGGCCTTCAAAATCTGCAGTACAGGCTGCTGTTTGTCTCACCTTGTACTGAGCGCCCTCTTGTGGCCATAATGTGATGGTCTCTTCAAACTTGCAAATAATGAAACATGGATTCTGGACAGTTTTGACACAAATGTGTGTTTTACAGCTAAATACAGCTTGTTTGGGCCGATGAGCCGAAGGGTGGAGGGTAAATATGATGCACTGCAGCTGGGATTCATTTTGAATTCAGCCTACACAGTTACTGTATAACAAATAGCAACAATTCATTTTACACCTTTCATTGTAAATGTGATACACTGTATACTACAGTTACCATGAACAGACAGATGAGTTTTATCTATCTAAAAATGATCATGTACAAAGCATTATGCCTCGTGCCTACCTGCATTTTTTTCAATGAATTCCTTGAGGGAACCATGAAGGGGTTTGAAGATCAGCTCCCATTGGCTCCACTCACTTAAATCCTCCAGCAGGGGGCAGGAGAGCAAGCTGGCCAGGGCCTGGGCCTTGGACATCTCACCAAGCCGTCCCACTGACTCAGATCCACCTTCGGCACTGTTCATGGGACGGATGTGAGAGACAGAAGGATAAAGACAAACTTTCTCGAGGATTTTAGAAATAAATGGAAGTTCAGAGATGCTCCTATAACTGTCTAAAAACAGTGGGATCTAGGTCTGATGTCTGTCTGGTAATAGTCTAACCTTGATTTGCCTTGTTTGGAGAACAGGGCCAATTCATAGCAGACTGGGCTCAGTCCTCCTCCAGCCAGCCCTTTTTGGCGTTGGACTAGGTCAACCAGCCTGTGCAGAGAGCCATGCCCCAAGTCACGACTGTCCCGGACCCCATAGTGGGACCTCAGTGCCGACTCAATGTGAGAGAGCTGGGAAAACACGGTGGCTTTAGAACATCTACTGTTTTTAATAGATCAGCGGAAAAAAGGGGAGTGGTTTTTGTGTCTGATGACTCACTTCATCGGGATCAGTGGAGGTGATGTCGCCGCACTGTTTGATGAACTCAAACACATCTTGTACGGAGGGTCTGAAGCCGCTGCCAGCTCGGTCCATGCTGCTGCTGCCTAGAATCAAGGTGGACCCCACCGTGTCCTGCAGCAACTGCACACACCCAGAGGAGAGCGCGAGAGAATGGGGATGAAGACGGTGTAACTCCTTATATTATCATCACTGCAGTGTTTCTGCATTGGTAATTTGATGTCATACCAACAGTTTGCAGAGTTAGCAGTAAAGCAAGTCAAAACTGAGAAATGTACCTGAATGTTTTTCAGCAGAAACTCCAGGAAGCTGCCTTTCTCTAAAGAAAGGAACTCTTTCACGTGGAAGTGTTCACACACTTTCTTCTCCATGGAAACAATGTGTGCCAAAGTGACAGCTGAGCTCTGAGCAGCCAGTCTGTCTTTCAGATACTGCTTCAGTTTGGCTGAGAAATACAGAGCAGAAATGTGCATTTACTACATACAAGTGTAACACATTCATGGTTATCGGGGTCGCTAACAGGTGTGGCAGAAACATAGCAACATATTGGATCAGAAACCTTCACTTGGGAGAGATTTGGTGGATCTGTCCTCTGTTTTAGCGTTTTCTGTGGGTTTGGTGGTCTTGTCTTTAGGCACTAGGTCCTGTGGAACAGCCAGGGATCCCCCACAGATGGCCAACTGAAACAGAGCTGTGGACAGCCGATCACCTGACACCTGCAGCAGGAAGTTCTGGACGTGCTGGACCAGAAAACAAACAAAGCTTTGCATCAGAGACACGGGAATCATTTACATGATCACCGAGCGCTGAAATAAAACAGGCACACCTCGTTTCTCTGCCAGGCTCAGAGCAAACACGGACTTCGGTCTGTCATTACAGTGTGCGAAGGCTGTTTATTAGGTCTAATAATTCAGCCCAGAAAATATCAAAACACACCAGAAACGCTTTTCTGATAAATCCGGAAGGTGTGAAATCTGAAACCTGTTTTGCTGTCACCAGCCAATTTGGACGAGCACATTTCCAGCACAGTCCTCTCTTTGTTTTTCATTTGTCTTTTGTGGGGCGGAGAACATGAGGTCTCTCTTTGTAAACAGGAAATCTCAGATTAATACACTGGGGTTTGAGCACCGACGCTCAGAGAGAGAATCAGTGTGTGTTTCTTGTGAGTAACAGTCCCACAACCTCCAGTATTTTTCCCACTTGTCTTTTTATAGATGAGGGGAGCAAAACACCTTTTCCATGGAGTGTGTGTCACTGATAATTCACAGTGATGATCCACAGTAGGAGGCAGGCATCGCCTTTAGCTTAAGAAACAACACTGAGATACAGACTTTTATGATTTTGTGCCACAGTAGTGCTTGGGGTCTTAATGCCACAGCATATAGTTTACTATATATAGATTATTCTCAGTATCCAGAAAAACATCCCCCCCACTGCACCCCAGGCCAGCAGGTCAGTCCTTTACAGGCTCCTGGTATTATCTTACTGGCCTTACTTAACCTCCTGAGACCCTGCAGCCACATATGGGGACATTACATTTGCTGCACCTTATACTTCATTGTGCTCAATAGCATTTTATATTTTGTTAAGTCATGTTGTTTTTGTTGTGTTATGATATCAAATAATCCCACTGTCCTCATCTGAGGATATCTTTTTACTCACGAAAGTATGTAACAACCATGTAACAAAATACAACTTCCTGTTCAAAGAGGAAGCTTAGTTTATACACACATCAGCTCCATGTGATCACAAATATCGAGGAGAAACTGAAAATGCATCGCAAACAGGAGCTCAGGTCTCAGGAGGTTAATATAAAAATACAGAGCATAATTAGTCACCATATGCTCTCAATATAGCACATATATATATATATATATATCACAGCTAAAGCTTTAAAATAAATGCAGTGGTGCCCACCCCGGGCCCCTCTGAGACACACACCTGCATGCTGCACGGACTTCAGACAAATAGGATAATAATGGGATAATAACAGGATAATAAAATCAATGCAAGTAGGCAGATTCCAAGATGAACTTAGTCTAAAATCTGTCTAACCAGTGTTCATGTGTTTAAAACCTTTTTTTTGCGCCTTCATTAAGAATTAGGAGATTATTTTTAATGAGTGCAGAACTGGAAAGAGCAACTCTAAAATTCCTTCTCATGTTGGGAAGCTTCGTGAAATAACACCTGGCCGTGTGTATCAGCAAATTAATGATATAAGACCAAAGTGTCATAACTACTAAGCTCTTAAAAAAGTAAATGATAACTGGGCTGGCAACATTCACTCATTCACACACACGCATATTCAGACAGTGTTTTATTCCAGCCCTTTAAGCTCTTTCTAACTAGCACACACACGCACTCACACACACTCACACACACTCTGACGGCTGTTTCAGGGGCAGTTTGTGGTTCAGTGTTTTGTCACTGACCACCGACCTTCCACCTGGTGGACCGCCCATTCCCCCTGTGCAATTACATAAGTGCAGCGATTAACAAAAAAAAGACATCTGTCAATGACTGGCACTCACCTTGGCCATCCTAGGGCTGAACACCTGCCCTGTATTTGTGAAGACCGCCAGCACCACCTCAGCCGCTGTCATTGAAGCATACTTCTTCCTGAGATCCAAGCTGCCCGCAGAGGAGAAGGAAGCTGCGCCTTGCATCGGCTCCAAGATGCTCTTTTTGATCTTCCTCAGGCGCTCGTGTGTCTCCTCCTCCAGCTCTTTCTGAATGACCTCCCTGGCCTGCTCCAAGATGCTGTGCTCATTACGGCTGACCTTCGCTAGTGTCTAGAGTGCACAAAAGTGATTGTGTTTGATATGTGTACAGTAACAGGTTGTATGGTCTCCACACATCTCACTGTGGACTGCAGTTAAAAGTTGGAAATGTTTTTTCTGTGACATCCTCCACAGAGCCAAACATGCCACAGCACCTGGACATCATACTGCACAGGTAACGAGCTTACAGCGGAGATACAGCAGCATTATTCATTAGTTACATTTAGCAGTTGCTAAGTAACCTGTCTTGGAATGTAGCAGAGTATTGTGCTTCTTACTGATATGGGCAGGCCGAGGCCATTTATCCTGATGCCCAGCTCGTATGGAGAGTCACAGCTGTAGTGGTCAGCCAGATGCTTCATAAACTCAGCCAGGTCCACTTTTATCTTGCTCTGCTTCCTCCTAAAGATGCGAAGTTGCTACACAAAGGAGTGGAATTATTGCACACACATATTTTAACCAGTAAAGCCACAAAAAACAAAACCCTGCATGAATTAAAAAACAAAACAAAAGGTCTAAAACCTCAAAGCTCACGTGTGTGTCTACAATATGGTTCATAAGTTTGGCAACAACTTCCCCGTGAGCGCACCTTTAAGATGTCCACAGTCTCGATCTGGTGGATATCGTCATCCTTCGTGTTGCTGTCAATCTTGAACATGCGATGAACGAGTGGGAGTTTGCACAGGGGGCCGAGGTTTAGCTCTTCATAGCGCTTCTTGTCCTTGAGGCCGGCCAGTGACTGGCCCAGCTCATACAGGGTGCAGATGGATGTCACTGCCGAGGTGGTCTGAGAGAAAGAGGAAAGAATCTATTTAGCAACCTGACAGTCGGAAAACAGCTTCAAACTAAAAGCGTGTGTGCGGACCTCTATGAACATGTTGATCTCTCTGACGAGGTACTGGAGATCTTTGAGAGCTTTGAGAGGCATGCGTTCTATCCATCTGGGGTCCAAAGAAGGAATCAGCCTGCACACCCGGGATATCACCTGGATACAGGTGTGGAGGGCAGTGAGAGGACAAAGACAAAATGAAATACAGTGAGTTAGTTAGTAACTGCCCGTGTTTGCCTCACACGAGAAGAATCCCCGGCTCGACTCCTCGGATGCTCCCGAGCATCCAAACACAGCACGTGTGAACATGAATGTGTGGCATTAATAGCTGGACAGGCAGCTCTGTGGTGTAGTGGATATCCCAGCTACAGACAAGCCAAACACAAAATAGAAAAAATAAGCGTCGTTCCTTCTCACCTTGTCTCTGGTGACCAGCTCTCCATCCCTAGCGATCTCACGTATGACATCCTCCATCAGATTGCTGATGGTATCCTGGTCCATGGCCCTGTTTTTCCTCCTCCCTTTGGGGTCCTCTTCGTCCTCCTCCATGGCCTCCACGGCCCGCATATTATCTCCGAGGACCTCCCTGAGCTGTGCATAATACGCTTCTTTAAAGCCACTGCCTTCTCTCTGGTTAGCATCCCTCACTTTGCTCTTCTGCTCTTTGGTCAAACTTGAAGCTGCCCCCAGCGCGGGGAAGTCCGAGGCAGACAGGAAGCTGAGTTCCTGGTCTTTCTCAGGTTTAGGATTCTGTGTTGCTGTGGGATGACATTACACACTATTTCATAAATCACCGAGTCATTGATAATCTTTACTTTTTATGCTTGAAACTGAATGTTTTGAAGTTTGGCTACCTGCAGGGGTCTGCCGTATGCCGGGCTTGGGATCGGTCGGTTTAGCCTGAGCGGGCAGCTTCTTAGCTTCCCAGTTGTCGTACAGAGACATGTACTGCGCGAGAGGAAACTGTTCACCAAACCTCTGAGAATAGCAGACGTGGAGCTGCTCCATGGACGGAGCCGTCAGCTGGTACGTCCTCGTCACCTGAAACACGTCAGTAAACATTCGCTCACCACCTGGTTTATACAGGCAAATAGCTGCAATTACACGGTGCACTGCAGAGGTCAAAGGTCAGTTTTTTAGAGTAGATTGGTAAGAGATCAGTTGATGAAACTATAAAATTCCTTAATACATAACAGAATAATTATTTTAATGTTACACTAATCTCTCTGTGCGTCTCACACAAACTCGTCTGTACGACATTTAAAGCTGCTGGTTTAAAAAGGTTCACAAACTGGGCAACAACACTACTTCTCTTTGCTTCCAAAACACAGTGATTTCATCCAAGGTAATGTTTTAAATTCTTAGGTGAGGGAACTATTTACAAGTGGCTTTAGTCAAATTAAGGAGTTAGAGGGGCGCTTCTAGGGGGGGAAAGTGCTCTGCCTCAAACTGGATACTTCCATACTTACACTATCAAATATGGCTACATTAAGAAGTCAAAAAGCTGATTGCTGAACTCCGCCCCGTCGCAATATCAGAAAGGAAGGGACCGAAATGTTCACCTGCCGCAGATGATGATGATGTCAGTGCTAGGTAGCTGACATCATGCATGATGACAGGCAGCTCTGTGGTGCGACACACTGTGCATGCACGTTTATTGGACAGGCATTACAGGTCTACATGCACACGTGTTGAAGTGCTGATTAGTATCTGTGTACATTAAATTGTCTTCTTTCCTCTAGAATATTTTTTTTCCAGGATTCAGGAATACATTGACAGGTGTGCTGCTCCTGCCCATTATATATAACTACGAGCTGGGACGTGTGTTAGTTAATATTAGAGAAAAATGATGCATTTATGGCCTCTTTTTATATTTTCATCTTCGGGAGCAAACAGAAAGGGGACTGAGCACCGTGTATAAGTGATGTCCAGCTGCTGACTGGAATGCTGTTAGCAGCAGTATTATAGACATTAACTGGTTTATGATATCAAGGTAAACAACATCAAACTTAATAAAATAAAATATGCATAAATACAGATATAGAATCAGTTTGCACAGCTAACCTCTAATATCCTCTCGTATAGCTGCTCTTGGGACAATTCCTCAGCTGGCTGGGATGCAGTAAAAAGTGGAATAACAGGCATATAATGGGGGGAGGATAAAGAAACAGGGGAAATCAAAGGAGATCCAAGAAGGTTCATTCTTGCCTGAGGGAGAGGAGAAACCTGAGGGCTGGCATCCCGCTGTGGTACAGCCCGAGGGCCAGGGCTGCTCCTAATAAGAGATTCAGGTGTGCGTGGTGTTGCAGGCCTGCTGCCCGCTGTAGCTTTTGTTAACATCCCAGCTGGAGGCTGATTTTGAGGCCGATGACTCTTATGGTACACCACATCGTTCACCACAACTAGATCATCTTTCAAAGAGTCTACCAGGTCAGGAACTGTTCTGAAGCCCGCGGAGGACAAGTTTAGAACACGGTTGTGTTTCTCTTTGTATTCTGCAGCCAGCAGCTCCAGAAGAATCCCATCCGGATGTTCTTTCGTCATCCTCACAATTCTCTTCAAAATCTTCTCCTTTTTTTTTTGGACTTTTGGAGCCGATTCCTTACTCTGAGCTGCAGCTCCACTCTCAGCTCCAGCTGTGGCCTGACTTCCACCACAATGGTCCCTGTGAAACACCAGTTCTTCTTTCACCACCAGATCCTTTTCCAGAGAGGACAGCAGGCTGGTCATGGAGGCAAAGCCCAATTTGGATAAAGTCAAGTTCTTGCGGTAGGTCTGGCTGTAGATGACAGCCAGCTTGTACAGCGGGAGCCCATCTGGGTACTCCCTGACCATGGCTACTAGATCTTCCAGAACCTTCTCCATCTTGAGTGACCCTATCAGGGGGGAATAAGGCCAACATTAATACATACATGATATAGTTTACTAGAAATAAGCTGTACAACCGTTTGGGTAGTGTACTTTAAATCTCACAGATATGAAGCAAAGCGTGATCCCTGATGCCAGAGCATTATTAAACAGAGAGACATCCTGATGTTTAATATTGTGTGTTTGGAAATGTTTAGGTACTAATAACAGTCACAGAATAACTAATGAACTGGTTTGGTCAATATAAGCTTATTGAGTACGTTAACCAATTAGTAAGTAGTTCAGAAATGGTGACACTGTTGCTATAGAAATCACTGACGGGTTTATTTCAGCCATGAAACGTCTGACTCAGCAAGGACATGTTTCTTTATGTTGACACAACACAAACAAAGGCAGGTGCTGACCCACAGAATCCCCCAACTATGAGTTTACGTTCCCAGCAGTCAGCTGTTTATGGCATAAGAAGCTCCTGCAAAGCCATTGTTTACTACCAAGACAGACATAACCAAAGAATGAGGGCGGTTACTGAAGGCTGCTGCAGACTGCCTGCGGCTGCTGAAGCTGGGGTTATGTTAAAAAAAAATTATATATATATTTATATATGACATTTAAGTCTGTCAAAACAAAGCAGTCACAGTAAAATGTGAATAAATAAATAAATACGTTTGGTGATCACTGCCCCAAAATACGGCTTCAGAAAGTCTTTTTCTTCCAAAGTCATGCTTCTACCACCATCTTTGCACCATCTAAGCCTTTAATTAAACTTTATCTTAATCAGAGTTGACTGTTTTTACACCTCGTGACCACTGAAAATAAATTTATGACTTTCCCCTTATAAGTACAGATGCACCTTAAATAAATTTAAGGTGCATATCCAGTTTGGGCTACAAGTTTTTGGACCCTGACGCAGTTTTTGGAATTCTGCGTGTGTACACCACCACAGCGGACGTGATTTTAAACGACCATGATGTGAATGCAGAGAAGAGTTCCAATGTAATTCAAGAGGTCTGACAAAAGCATCACATTAACTGTTTGGGAATTATAATAATTTTTATGCACAGTCCCCCACTGTCAGGGTACCAGTCCAAACATTTGACTGGTACTGTATGATAATTAAGAATTATGCATCTAAAAATTTCAAGGTTTCAAAATAATGTAGCTCAACTTATGTCGCATGTTAAGCGGAACACAGTTAGTTACACTTTAGTTTAGTGTAAATATAGTATCTGACTTGCAAAGACAGCCGGTTTTAATACTCAAACACAGCGACTCAGATTAAATTAAAGCTGGATCAAACTGCTGTGGCTTACTGTCATTTTTCCTACCACTATTGGCAAACACCAAACATGCAACATTGCATCACACAACAGACTGGCACTCTAATATCAAAACAGCAATAAGTGACAGCATGCTAACCAATAAAGAACATCACGTTCTATCCCAAAGAAGCACATAAACTACAGCCAGCAGTACAAAGGTGCTTGACTCACAGCCATCTTACCTATTCTTTCAAATATTAAGATGTGTGTTCATCTCTCCATCAAAGGGTCTGTGCATGAACCAGAAACCTTCCTGTTCAAGCTTAAGTACTCCCCCCTCCTTCCTTCCCTCCTCCCCTGCTGTGTTTCATTCTAAGCAGGCAGAGAAACGAAACTGAAACTAACAGCCGTGCTCATTAAACCGTAAGACTGATTTTGATGTGGCCACACTCTCACATTCCTGGAAATGGTTACAGCTCACCACGCTGGTAATGCAGTTAGGAGAGGCCACCACAAAGCATAAAAAAAAAATGAGCTGGGCGTGGTGGAATGGCACACAGCCAATCTCTGATCATCCAATTACCAGCAGACAAAGCGATATTGGAGACTGAGTATTTACTGCACTAGTAACGTGGTATAAAGCAGGTTCTGCGATTGGACACCAGAATTTCAGGAGAATGGAAAACAAAGAGAGAACGAGGCTTTAGGTTTCACATTCCTGGCTTTTGCTTTTTGCTTCAGCTGATTCATGTCAGCTGTTAGGTAATAATCCATGTGACCTGATTTCAAGGCTCAAAACAAACCTGCACCTAAGGAAAGGAAACAGAAAGTAATTACAGCTCTGTGTATTTCTGAGTACATGCATAAATGCAAAGTCACATGTACCATCCACCACCTCGTCTCTTTACCTAACCACAATATTTGGCTGCCACTGAAGAGCTTACAGCACAGTACTGATCGTAACAGGATCCATTCTGTTACATTACTTCCTGTTTGCCAATGACGGTAAACATGCTACAGGACTGTTGGGCGTGTTCATGGTGTTGGCAACTGATCGTGTTACTTAATCATGTTGAGAAAAGCTTAAAAAAAATAGGGTGTAGATGTTTTTTATATGCTTAACATTGGTCATTTTAGCAAATAATTTAATATGACTCATGTGATGACGCTATGCTACATCATGCATAATTCAACTTGTGGATACGATCGTTATCATGATACAGTGCTTTAAATGCTAAAAAAAAAAAAAAATAGAGTATAATTTAAGGTAGGTACCATAATGACGACATCATAATACAGGGGTACATTTCTAGTCTGACTCACACTCTGATGAATGCATCGAGGGCAAGTGAGGGTTCAGTGTCTTGCTCTTCAGCATGCAGACTGGAGGAGCTGGAGACTTTCTCATCAGCAACCATATTCCTCCTGAGCCACAGCCACTAATATTTGACACAGAGAAGAACCTTCAGAGGCCTAAGATGCACCTGTGTGCCAAGTTTGTCAGCTCAGCTCCTGAAGAGGAGCGCAAAACACTCCTGGACTATAGAAGGGTGCACGTAGCTTTGCATGATTCACGGTCAAAAATAGCCCTTATTTATCTTAACCACTCAGTTCATCCACTGTCTGAAACAAGCTTCTCTAGCTCCCTTTGAGACCCCTCAAAAACCAAAAATGTGAACAACAGGTGAGTGGGGTTCCTGAGCTGCCCATATTAGGGATATCTGGTCTTACTGACATCATACTGAGCCAAGAGTAATAAAAAGATGAAACAGAGCATTCTGGAGCTCACAGGGATTACTTGTACATACACTGACCTCATTATCTGAACCTCTGGCCATAAAATAAAAAATAAAAAAGAGAGAGAGAGAGAGAGAGAAAAAGGAAATGGCTAACACCCCAACTTAAACGTGAATTATACTCAGCAATATCTGGAAGATTAGAGGCTATATAGCTTTTAATAAAGACTAAAATATGGGACATGTACTAACACAAAATAGGTCCAAGCTAGTGGAAAAGAAGCCAATGGCAGCGTACCTTACAGTGATCAGTGCATCACATCTTTCCTGACAATAAGTGACGACGAGAGGAATGCGGAGTGTGAAGAGTAACAGGTCACAGAGCTAATTTATCTCAACACATCAGCTGAAACCTGAATTCATATACACATACATGCAACCTGCTGAGCCAGGTCACACATGATCATTACAGAACCCCTCACCCAGCTTACTGAAACAGAGGTCTAGTGCAGGTAGTGACAACTAAGACAAGAAATCCCTTTATTAGTCCCACGATGGGGGAAATTCAGCATATTTAGCCAACAAACAACAAAACACCCACTAAGGAGTACGAAGTATTGTGAAAGAGAAGCAACAAGACCAAATGACTGACTTTACAGTTCTTACGGCTCTTTAGTTGCAGTTGAGGGGTGTGCGCCTTCAATCAGTATCCCTGTCCTGAAGAACATAGCCATAACAGCTAATTGTTATGGCTAGCCATGCTGCTATGGTGGCTAATATCAGAAATATTACGAAATAATAGTGACATTAGTCGGTCAATGTAAAGAATTACAGTGGCCATTGGAGCGGCGCTTATATTAGGGAATATTAACATTGTTATAAATTAGTCCGATTAGGTAGAACAATTAAAATCGAAACTCATTAAAGACGCTAGCGTCCCGGCCGACTAGCTAACTGACGCTGTGCTGCATTCACGTTGCACGATAATGGTAGTAAATAAGGGTTCTCTGCTGGAGAGGCGTTCATGTACGAAAACTGTTCACAAATGATGTATCATTCACAATTTCACAATTAAAAATAAATAAATAAAAAATTATATATATATATATATATCTCACATTATATCTTGGTCATTTTAAGTGTGGTGAAATCACAAACAGTAATTCTCATAAAAAGCATTTTGCTTCTCAGTAAGAACTCACTTAAAAATAAATAAATATTAAAAAAAAGTTATAAAATAAGTGGAAATAAAAACATGAATGATAACCACACCATAAAGTGGGTGGCTCTCGTCCACATTATCAGTATACTGTTTAACATTAACTTTGCTTTGGATATCCAAGTGTTCAGACTGTGTAGATGACCTTGCCTTCGGGTACTGCCAGCTGTTATGACACAGAGCCTCTCTGTTCAGAACCACGCTGACAAAACCTGTCTGGTGCTCTGTGTTGGCTCAGTGTGTACATGAGTCACTTTTACAGGTTTATGAGCCAGAATAACACAACACATTGCACCCGTTTATTGCACTAAATCAATACCAAACCTATTTGAAATGAGGTATACTGTACAGTGCTAGTGATAGTGAACACAGTAGGCCACTTCTATTTCTGGAAGCAGTGCTGCTTAAAAAGTCTGACTGCTGCAGACCTGCAAAAGCGCTCTCTCAAGCTTTTTGGGTGCAGCAGCCTGTCACTGATGGAGCTCCTCAAAGCTGTCACAGTGTCACACACAGCCTTGCTATCATCCTCCTCTCCATCACCACCTCCACAGTGTCCACGGAGCAGCCCAGGACAGAGCTGGCCTCCTTGATGAGCCTATCGAGTCTCTTCCTGTCAGCAGCTGTAGCACTGCTCCCCCAGCAGGCCACACTAAAAAAGGGCTGATGCCACCACAGAGTCATAAAGTGCCCCCTGCACCCCAAAGGACCTCGGTCTCCTGAGCAGGGAGAGTCTGCTCAATAAGCTCTGTTTAGGTTTTCACTGACTAAAAGAAGTTCATATTTATAAGATGAGCTCTGTGATATCACACTTGAAAATTGTAGGCTCCTTCTAATATATAAGTAAACATTTAAATGTTGGGTCTTTTGGTGCTTCCTTGGCGGTACCGTCACTCCTGAGAGGCCGAGCAGCCCATCAGCAAATGTGGCTCACTGTGAAATCAGATAAGAATAGAATAGAATGCCTTTATTGTCATTATACAGGATGAGATTGGTATGCTGCTACTGCACGTCATTCATTTTTATCTTCTCTCTCCCACAGTTTGTTTCATCCTCGTCTCTCTTTGCTCTCCGTTTGTCTCTTCTGGTTCTCCTCACCCCACCACCTGTCATGGCAGACGGCTGAATCCGGTTCTGCGAGGGGTATCTTCCACTTTGGCTGCCGTTGTCTGTTGGCATAGTTTTCTCACAGACTGCTAGCTTGCACCTTCCTTCTGATAATACTGCACATGATTTGCTGGGCCACAGCAAAGCATCAGAGCATTTGATCAGAAATAACCACAGTGTAGGAAACCATGCATACAGTTTTCATGCTCGCGTGCAGCCCTGTGCCCTGATACACACGTACTGGCACTGCACACAAGTCTGACAATTGTTTTGCATTGAATGAAGTCTTAACACTGCTAAAGTAATGCAACAAATGTTTTAGCATTACAATGTACTTTAATTGCTAATTATGCAAAATCACATGCACTACATTACTGATCATAATTTTTGATTAAAAGTTTATATCACTTGAATGTTGGAGGAAAAGACGCTTTTAATTATATATGACTGGGTAGCTTTATCTGTAATAATATTTTACAGATAAGAACATATAGATTTAATATTTAAGAGATCAAATAAATGGTATGGAGTACAAAGTTATTAGTAAGTTTAAGTAGCTTAAAATGACTCTTGCTTGTTCAGAGTGCCATAACAGATTACATATTCAAAAAGGTCCATAAATATTTGGACAATGATAAAATTCTGGCTATAATTCCCAAACAGTTAATCCAAACAGCTTTTTATTTATCATTCACACACATTCACAGTCCGACGCTTGCGTCGGAGAGCAACTTGGGGTTGAGTATCTTGCCCAAGGACACACTGGCATGCAGCCTGGAGTAGCCAGGAATCGAGCCGCCGACCTGCCGATCAGTGGGTGACCTGCTCCACCTCCTGAGCTACAGCCACCCCGTTAAACTGGCCCTTCAAATCATTTGTTACATAGCAGTGATCAGAAGTGCGCTCCTGGCATGTGGGACTGGTATTGGTGCTGAAACATGGACCCGAGGTCAAGACTAAGAAAATAACCCAACTTTTTTTTTTTTTTTTTTTTTTTGGACATAAATGAATGGCTTCATGGGAAGTGGTCCACTGAGCAGTGTAGGAAAAACCAGAACTCTGAGGCATCAGTTGTACATTTTCTTCACATCTCTGACTCTCACAGTGAGGCGGAATGACTGTTTTTTTAATCCCACATAAATTTATATTTGACATTTTTCATTTTGTCTTTGTACACAGCATCAAAGTGCTCTGCTTCTGCCGCTGTTAGCAGATTCTTCCAGTCTCCAGCAACTCCTGAGGAAGAACACACAAAGAACTAAATTAGAAGTGAAGGAAACGTGTCAAATTGTGTCCTTTATTCTCCGTTACACTGTTTCTCTTTTAGAACCGCCGTCTACATTCTATTATAGTTTTTCTCAATCGCTTACTTACCATTACCAGGTTTATAAAACCAAATCATAACACCATCAGCTAAAAGCTCCAAACTGACAGATTTGTTGTGAGACCCTCTGCTTAAATACCTTCATGCATCATTGCCTACCCCGCTGCTCGCTCAGAGAGCTCTTGGCTGCTTCTCTAAAACCCAGTTAGCGCACTCATCAACCAGAACTGTTCACACACCAATCAGAACCTTCAAAAGGTAGATAAGAGTGTTGGATCCGTGATATGAAGGAAGAACACGAGAAGTTCACCAGTAATCCAAGCTTCTCCTTTCTCTTTCTGCCTGCATGTTTCCCTTTTTAAAGCCCAGCTCATCACGGGTACCCCTGCATCCGCATTCCCCTCTTAAAGCCGTGAAGGAGTCCTGTTTAGACGGGCCCGTTGAGGCTTGTCAGGGGTGGATAAGACACACACAGACACGCACACACCTGTGTGTAATATGTGGTTATGTCTGTGTTTTGGTGGGGGGGGGGCTTTATTTTTATGCCATGGTTCTGAATTTGGAGTTGATTTGGAATATGGAAGCTTTCAGAACCGAGTGATCGGTTATGGGTTTGCGTTTGAAGGGATCATTTCAAGAACTATATTTTAGCAATCGCGCGAAAGTGTAAGTTTATATGTAACCATTCTCAGCAGTATTATTAAAACACACCTTTCCTGAGGAATTCAGACTTGGTCTGGTCCATGAATTCTTTGGGAACTGCCGAGTAGTTAGACATGCTGTTCTTCTTCATGTTCTTGAACAGGCACCGCTCTGCTATCGTCTCCGTCACTTCCGTATCCAGAGATTTCTCCAGGAACTGAGCGATTCTGGTCACGGAGGCCTTCAGGTCCTGCAGACAAACACAGTTCTCACAGAGACTTTCAGTGCCTGACTCTGTTCATGTTTGAGCTGTTTGGGAGGCGTTCAGCTGGCCTCACCTGTGACAGCTCTTCATAAGAGATGTACATGATGCGCTCCTTATCTTCAGCACTGAGCCAGCCCTTCACGTGATCAAACCAGGAACCAAATGCAACTAGAAGGAAAAGAAAAATGATCTTGATCTCGTTAACAGGTGTTACTGTTACCTGCTGTTCTAATACAGAGTAAATGAAGACTGTGTGTTCCATATAGGTAACAAGAACAACCTTTTCCATCAAGGAACTTCTGGAGGAACTCGCTCTGTGGGCCTGGCTTCACCATGAACGAGGTTATCCCATAGTAGTGAAAAGCAGACGTGAACACATCTTTGGGGTTCCTCATGATATAGATGACCTGGAGTGATGACAAATCATTATTCAGCTGTAAACATTCCGCCCCTCTGAGTCTTGCAACACACTTCCTTTAACAGCATCTTATAGACCAATCAAAGCTACAAGCTGCCCTCAGTATTCCTCCCTCCTTCTGCGTTGTGTCATGTTCACATCAATTATTGTAAAACGACTTTTAACACTTTTAAGCTACAAAGGTGCTTCATAGAACCATATCAGAAGAATTCAAACATATCTACTGTGCCACTGAATGCCCCGGTGACCCACGGGGAAGGCTTACCTTTGGTTTAACTTCATGGAAGGATGGTGGCATCATGTTGTACCGGAAGTGTGTTGAAAACATACGTGGAGACGGTCTTTCTTCCAGCTTAAGGGTGCAGGCCTGATGCTCCTCCAGCCATGGGACACGGGCCCAATTATGAAGAGTCTCAACGGAGGCGGGATCCCCTCCGCTCATGATCAGAGGGACAATCTCCTGCATCCATGTCGTGCCTACAAATATGAAACAAGCTCGTCTTTTGAGTCGGCTTTGATTAGAGCTGCTAAAGTGCTGCTGTACACCGACTTCATGAACGCAGTGTCAGTTATGATGAAGTGTGCCTCACTGCAATCTTTATAACAATTTCAAGGAGTTACTCTGAAACCCGTATCTTAATAAACAGACAGACTGAGGCTCTAACCGGGGCGCAGAATGTAGTGAGGTCCAGAAATTTTCATCTTAATGCCTTATTTAAGAGAGCTGCAGTACAGTCACAACTCTATAAACTATGAAAGACTGTTTTTCTTTTTGTACAACTCTGAACAACAATCATCGTCTCAGTTTAAGGAATAATAATCAAAGCATCAATGTAAGTAAATGCCAGCAAATTCCTGCAGCGAGATTGCTGAAACTATCAAAACAGACATGAGTGAAGCGGAACTAGAGGGAAAAATCTGTTAGCGAGGACCCGGGAGGGGAAAATTCCTGGAATTTTATCTGTTCCTATCAGCCGGCACCACATGCAAAACATCAGGACACGACTGCACGTTGCAGAATACATAAATAAACACGGATCTGCTGCACGCTGGTATCTGCACCATCGGGCAACACCGCCGATCTGTTCAACCATCTGAGGTTCAAACACCACAGCCCTGCCAGCATAACCAGCATAACCAGCATAACCAGTATTTGCTGTGTCGGCCTGAATAATTTAGTCTGAAGCTGAAGCCAGCCTCCATGTTCTTGGATTGACTTAATGACTGGCGTTAACTGAACTTTGCATAGTCGTACCGGATCTGTCGGTATGATGTGGCAGTCACTGAAATATGGTCTAAATAACGTCCTTAGGATTGTTGATCATGATAACTGGTATTTCCTATTAATTAATGAATTTATTAGTTGTGTTTAATTTATAATGAATTTTTGTTGTAATTTATTTTTTTATTTTATTTTTAATTCAGTCTGTGATTTTCCAGCTACAGAAAATTCAAAGTTAAAAATCAGCATTTGTGAGGCTCATACTCATCAACAGCAAATTCAAAACAAACAAACAGTTTGATTGTTGATAATAATAATAATAATAATAATAATAATAATAATAATAATAATACATGTTATGTATTTTCTCCCTTCTACTCTGAA
>JAVDPK010000447.1:0-59110 GCA_034780415.1 Cichlasoma orientale | reverse complement strand
CCCCCCCCACCCCATGTATTTAATGTCCTCAGTTCAGTTTGTTTTGTGAGATCAAAGGAAAGCCACCTGAGAGCCTGAAAGTTAGTTTATTCTCTGCACATTAAGGCTGTTTGTTTTACTTCAGGGTTTATGTTTATTTTCTGTATCTGTGGCCTGAGTGATCCCTGATAGTGTTAAAGGTTTTTATTACATTTTCATTTTTTTCTTTCAGCCATATACTCTCTATAGAGATTAAAGGGATTGTATAACATCTTTTTTTTTCATTTGAAATTGTTAATATTTAAAAAGAAAGTTGTTTGATTCATGTGCTGTTACTTGAAGTCAGCTGAGGTTTGAGTTTTCCCTTTCAATTATTTGCTGTTACTCTTGTTGCTGAGGTCGAAGTATAATTAAATGGTTGAGAGGCCCCACTGCACCCTGATCTGTACATGCTGTGTATGTGTTAAAAACTAGAGATCATTGAACCCGATTCTGCTCAGTTCACACCCCAATTTCCGTCCCAGCGCCGAAACCACACAACAGCTCCGTTTACGCTCCCCAGTGTGCTTTGGATTAGAGTGCCCGTGACTCCAGATTATCACTTGAGTCCACATGCTGCTTTAAAGATCCATGGGTTGTAAATACTCTGTACTTTTGGCCCCCTTCAACTAAAATGTCCACCCAAAGAGCATGAATAACTCATATCTGCTTCACCGGAGGACTCCGTTTGAACCTACCATGGAAACCCCCCCATGTGGATGCTCTGAACCTGATGGATACTACTGATTACACACACTGCATGACACCAGTTTAGTACCACCTGCATGTTCTGACCTGCACACTCCACAAAATGTCAACCGTGTAAATGTGTTAACGTTGGACACACGGTGAGTGTGTGGATGTGCCACGATGGAGTTTGACAATAAAACGATTCGTACCAGTAACCGCTGGAGTTGTGTGGTTAATCAGCTTTAAAACAACAGCAAGCTGACAACGCAGTGCTGATTGGCCTCTACTGACATTTTATTCACAATTCAGTCATTTAGTTTCACATTCAGCCATATCAAAATAGGACCGTACAGGCTTCATAGAACCACACGTTACATTTTTAGCATCATAAAGGCATTTAGCAAATATCTTAACATGAATAATCAAAGACAAGACTTTTTCTTAATAGCAGTGTGACATTAACTTCCATTTCTGTATGAAAATATTTTATAGCTGAGAAATTAATGAGCATGTTTATTATAAAAGGCATTTTATGGTCTGATTGTTTTCTCTTGTATTTATTGGTCTCTGTACATATGCAGTTTGAGCTTTTAAGATAAGGAGGAGGAGAAAGGTCACCAGTTAGGGTCACACACCTAAACTTCAGTGAACACACAAACATATGCCAAGTTCAAAATGAGCTGCTGTTACAGCCATTTTACTCACTCTGGTGGTGGACTTACTGAGATTCAGTGCCATGTTATTTGCAAGACATCATTAGAAATTATTTAATCTCTTAAATTGATTCTGGATCACTTGTTCTGTCAGCTATCCAGTGACTTCAAATGTCCCTTTTTCCCTTTAAGAAGACCGAGCTAGGATGGTTGTGTAGAAGCCTGTTTGCAGACATGGTTTCAGCACCTTGGACAGATAACAGTGAGTTTATTGAATTTCAGCACCATGGACAGTTACAGGTAATTGTTTCAGCATCTTTCTAATCTTTCTGGGGCTTTTTTTTCCTCTCGTTTAAATAAAAGATAAAATTACTTATGCACATCCTTTCATTTTCTTTTTTTTTTCTTTTTTTTTATTTTGATCTCCATCTCATCCTGTAGCATACAGTCCACATATACTGCAACAGAACCATAAATGTGTCATTTAAGTACCCAGAAAAGGAACAATTAGAACTTTGTGGGAGAAAACAGCAAAACTGTGGTGTAAGTTTAGCTTCCAGGGAGGAAAAAAGCATTTGAAATTTTTATTTTTATCAGATTTGAATATCAACATGCAGGTTTTGTGTCCAGGTGACGATTAAAATTATTTTATTCTTTAAAAATAACTGCCCGGAGGTGTTACCGAGTGGCGAGACTTTCTTCTAAAGGACTCAATAAATAAACTTTTTTAAAACTGTTTGCGTTTTGCGCGCGCCTTATGGCCGCACGGTCATCTGCAGCAGCATCACCTGCCGGTTCTCGGTGGGATGAGACTTGTTGATGTGTCTCGTGAGTCCCGGGGAACTGAAGAAAGTGGAGGGGCAATGTTTGCACGTGAAGATCTGCTGCTGCGCCTGCTGCTCGCCGCACTCCCCGCCGCCGCTCTCCTCTCTGTGTGGGTGGAAAACGTCCGCTCTGCGTCCTCCTCCGCCTCCCAGCGTCTCCGCGATTAACTCGTCCCTCATCGCGTGCCATAGCCGGTGCTTGTCCCTGATTTCAACCGACGGGAAGCGCGCGCCGCACAGGTGACAAAGGCACACCTGACTCTGTCCAGAACTGGCCTCGCGCGCTTGGCCGTAAGATAACGCTGGCGGAGACGCTCGCGATGTCATCTCATGCGCGGCAAGGTGTTTCTTCAAGTAAGCCTGCCGGCGGAACTTCTTCCCACAGTACCGGCACTCATATACCTCCTCCTCCGGCAACGACTGGACGAACGGTATCGGCGGGTGCGTGAGTGACGGCGGCTGCTGCTGAGGCAGGTCCGCGCGCTCCTCCGGGTTTAGCATGAGGAGGCTGGACGGCGGGCTGTCCGCGGCTCTCACCTGCTGCTGCAGGTCCATGCAGCTCTCCGCCGGGTTCCGGTAACGCGGAGAGGAATCGTAGCGAGGAGGCACGAGGCTGTCACTGTCTGGGCTGTCCCGAGACCGCGCATGAAGCAGCATCAGGGACTGCTCGCGCCTGATGCGGGAGCTGTCCAGCGCCGCGTGGTGCTGATTGGTGTTCATGCGCAGCAGCTCGTTCTCCTTCCCCTCCATCTCCACCGGCTGCCTCTCGTGCTGAATGAGTCCTCGAGCCTCTTTTAGCGTCAGGCTCTTGTTCGTCGTCGGGGTCTCACCTGCCTGGTTGCTCACCGGGCGAGGTTTGTGCCAGCGGCGGTGAGAGGCCAAGTTGGCCGGACAGCTGAAGACTTTGTCGCACTCGGGACACCGGTACTCCACGCGTACTATGCGTGAGCACTTGTGCTGCGCGAGAGAGAAGGGGTCGGGGTACTCCTCTTTACACAGCTGGCAGATGAACTCCCCCAGCGGCTGATTCCCGCCGGGGGCGGACGGCTTCTCCCGGTGCCTCCTCATCTCGGGGCTCTCCTTCTTGATGCGCAGACCCAGAACCGGAGAGGTCGTGACCTCATCCTCGAAGTTCAGCTTCCGGTTCACTTTAGCTTTTTTCGACGGGTTGCTGCCCACCGACTGTTTGTTGTGTCTGCTGCTGCTGCTCAGGCGGTGATCCGGATCGAGGAAGGAGCGTTTTCTCGCCGTTTCCTGGCTCATCACAGTTAGATGCGGGAACAGGTGCACGTGAGTCGGGTCATATTTGTCACTGTGTCCGTAGGACGGCGCGTGGTGGCGGCTGCTGCTCGCAAGAATCCTCTCGATGGAGGCGGACACCGAGGTCGGCGTGGAGCTCACCAAGAACGGCAAGTCCGGTAGCTCCGGTACCGGGGATGATGCCAGACACCTGCCCGTGAACAGCGGCTGTTTTTCTCCTTCCTCCCGCTGCTCAAGAAGTCTCGTGCCGACCGGTTTAACGGGGCTGCAGGAGTCAGTCAGTGGAGGAGGCGGCGGTGGGAAGAAGCACGAGAAATCACCGTCTGGGTTCAAAACGTCCACCTCACTGTCCGGTAACTGCGCGCGCCGGTCCGCCTCCGCCTCCAGAGCGGACTCCACGTGTGGGCTCCACGCCTCCCTGACACCAGCGGGGTCCTCGCGGGACACAGGGAACTCTCCGTCCTGCCGCTGAAACGGGAAAACACTGAACACATGGCTCTCCGCTCCGGCCGCTTCACAGCTGTCACCGCCGCTGCCGCTGCCGCTCCGGTCACCGTCGGGTTTGTTGTTGTTGTTTCGTGACCGGTATGACGCCGAGCCTCGCCGGTGTCTCTTCACCAAGAATCCTCGCGGCATTGTGATTATGACAGCGCGTGGCACAAGCAAAGCGGAAAGGACAACAACTCTTGTCTCGAGCCCACTTTCAAGTAGAGCTTTGAAGTGGCGGAGAGAGAGAGAGGAAGAGGATGGAGGGAGAGGGGGACTCGCGCAGGTATGATGAGCGCACGAGAGAGAGAGCAGCCTATCCGAGGTGGTTTTTACCAACAAGCCTCCCTCACAGGCACGGACACAAAATGCTTGAATACTGACTGTGTCCTGTAGCAGCGAAATTCAGACTAAAAACTATGAAAGCATGAACTCCAGAACTGACAGCAGATGAAAAAAATAGTGCCACTTAAGGCAGGAGCGTGTCCAGGTGAGCGGGTATAGGGTGGCACCTGCCGTGAGATATGATTTTTAGATACTTTAAGGATATTCTGATGATAAAACTTTTGTATTGTTAGTTAAGTAAAAAGTCTTTTTTTCAGCTCTGTGCAAAATAGTTATTACATGCAAAATATGTTTAAACTTCAAGTAGGTGGGTGGGATATATTAAGGAGCAAAAGAACCTTTTGTCTTGAGAGTGGATGTGTCTGAGCGAGTTTGACGAGGGCCAAATTGTGATAGCTAGACGACTGGGTCGGAACATCTCCAAAACTGCAGTTCTTGTGGGGTGTTCCCGGTCTGCAGTGGTCAGTATCTATCAAAAGTGGACCAAGGAAGGAACAGCAGTGAACCAGTGACAGGTCTGAATATTTTAAATGTTTCTGCACAATTATTTTAAATGTTACACATCTATAAACAAGATGCTTGCTCAGATTTAGTTTGAAACAGAAGCCTGGATGAAAAGCAGTCAGACTACAAGTTTTATTCCTTTGCCATTTTTTTCTGCATTTTATTTATTTCTGATCAGATACTGCATTTCCCTCTGTGCCACCACATTAAAAAATCCTGGGATGTCCTCTTCCCTATAACTTCTGAAAAGGCTGTCCTTGCACGGAGCTAGGTCACTAGGAAGGTGTTTTTTTTGTTTGTTTGTTTGTTTTTTAATTTTTAAAAGTGTCTGTAATATTTAAGGGGATAAAATTGTGCTTTGAAGAATAGGTCTACTCTTTAAAAAGACAGTCAGGACAGGAAAACCCTAAAGTCTGAGGAGCAGGAGGCAAAGTTCATCTTTAAAGTCAGTGCCCACACTGGCAGATAAGGGCTGCATCACCACTTTACTGCTTTTCTGCTTTTCATAACACTTTTAATGACAGTTCAATTTAAAAAATAATGATTAAATGTTCTAATGTTCATTTCCTCTCTTCTTTTTGCAGCCTGACTTGAATAAATAACGCAGCCAGAGGCAATTTTGTGGTAATTTTACATTTCCGCTTCAACATCTCTTCGCCTGACCACCACTGACTTGCAGCCAGAGACGATCTGTATTATCTTCATTTTTCTTTCTTGTCTTGCCGTCCAAAAATCAGAAAATAACCCAATACTGAGCTCCCTTTCCTTGTGTGAAAGTTAATTTGGTAGCACTTCAGTAGCCCACATTTTATGGTGTTACAGGTCTGTGCAAGTCTTCAGTCAACCCTCATTTCTTTATATTATGTTAGGAAAATGGGAAATAGATGCAGCGATTTATTAAAACACGTGGAGACTTACATGGAAATACAGCATAAAAGGCAAAACAGTTTGTACAATTCTAACGGGCCTGAAAGTCAATATTTATTCATTCTTCATCACAGCCTAAACTCTGAAGCAGATTTCTTATAATTTCTTTAAGTAGCCTTCAGGAATGGTTCTCCAGGCTTCTTCCAAGCTCTTCTTTGGATGTTGGCTGCCTTTAGATGATCCCACACTGCTTCAGTAATGTTGAGGTCCAGGCTCTGAGGAGGCCAATCCATGACTGATAATTTTCCATTGTGTTTCTATCTAGGTCTGCTTTTACTGTACTGGCAGTGTGTGTTTGGAATCATTGTTATGCTGAGAAATGAAGCTGTTGCCAGTCAGATGCTTTCCAGATGGTACTGCATGGTGGATCAAAATCTCTGCTTTTTCATGTTCATAATTCAATAAATTTTGACAAGATCCCTTCCTTAAGAATGGCTTCTTGACAGCCACCCTTCCACTGAGACCATTCTTGATGAGGCTTGAGTGAACAGCAGATGGATCAACTGAAGGGCCCGATGCATCTCTCAGTTCTTTTCTGGACTTTGCTATTTGTTAAGGACATGACATTTAGATACTATTCATCAGCTGTACGTAGTTTTTTTTTAGACCTCACACTTCTTCTTTTGTCCTCCAATTGTCCAGTTTCCTCAGATTTTTAAGGACACACTGCACACCATGCTGAGATATAAGTTTTAAGCTAAAAGCTCTTTGGGAATCGCCTTGCTGGTGCAAAATTACTATTTTATGCTGTCAAACTGTGTTATCTTTGATATTTTTCATTGATTCAGCTAAAAAAAAAAATAGAAACAATTTGTGTGTTTGTGACAGGCTGCTCATAACGAAGTGCCTCAAGATAAAATTAAAATTGATTCTTTGCTAAGTTGTCTGTTTTTTGTAGATCCAACACTGATTCATCTCTTGAGTTAGGTGCATTTTTTATGCTCGAATGATTCATAGATCAGTGTTAAGTGGCTTAACAAACAAAAAAAGCATTCCTCTGAAAATGATCAGGTACAAGGACTGGACTGAAAATGAGTGAAAAAGCAGCCAATGTCCAAAGAAAAACACTGAAAGACCTTCAGAAAGCTGGAGAACTACTGCTGAAGACTACTTTAAGAAACTGCAAGAAAGTCTGCCTTTAAAAGTCTGTTTCTTTAAAACTTCCCACTGCATTCAGAAGTTGTTCCAAATTCTTCCCAGAGCGATAGAAAAGTGTCATCAGCAAACAGGGTTCAACATGTAAAAAAATAAATACATAAAAAGCATGCTGGCAGGTTGATTAACCAGCTGCTGACCCGTTTGGGGCCATGTTTCCACCAATCGATTCATCGGGACCCTCATTCATAAGTAGTGTCTTCTTACAGTCAGTGTTTTCACATTAAAATGCCAATAAAACTGCATCATAGTTTAAATGTGCAGAAAAATTATGTTTTTAGCTGCTCCTGTCTGCAGGTGGTTTGTTTTACACAGACACAGCACAACTAAATGAAGAGGAAGCTAAAATAAAAGCTGTCTGTATGCAAATAAACTGCCAGATCTTTAAATTTGATGGAGTTCTTGTGAACTGTGCTGCAAGCTGCCAGCAGCCACACTTAGCAGCAACATCTGCAGCGTGCAGGGGAAAGTCTAAAAAGATACAGATATATAATATATATAAGATTAAGCTCCTGCATGAAACCCCAGATTCAAAATAAAGTAAAACACTGAAAAGGAAGGAAGAGTGAGTTCTCAGCAAATAGTAACATGTCAGGAAACGTTCCTACAAGGTTCTTTTGGTGGAACCATTAGAGGAACCTGAAGGTTATTGTTTAAACCTTCAGAAGACCTTCAGGCAACATTTAAGAAACATTTTCTGAAGCTTTAGCTTGATTGTGCATATTTAGTACAGTCTGGGACTCCGGCAGTTGTAAAATCTTTAAGGAATTGATTGGAAGTCCTGTCAAAATGTGTTTATAACTTAAAGACCACAACTTATGGTGTAATTTCCTGACATTTACTTCTGAATTTAGGGCAAATTTCCATACCTAAAACACTTCCAGGTTCCCAATGATCCTTTAAACACATGTAAAGTAGAACAAGGATTGAAAATTGGCATTTTTGGGGGGTGCTGCCCTTTTGTAAAAACTGTAAAATATGTAAAATACCATCAACAAGGTATAAGAGCATGTGTGCAATGCTCTTATAAAGGTGAACACTTACATTCATTTTCTGGCATTGTTGCAGGATGTCGTGAATACCATGAAAAAGAGGTTCCCAACTGGGCTCAAACCACTATCAGGCCATTAGCAGCCTGTTTATTAGTGCCTAGAGTTTTCACCTTTAGCTGGTGAATATGCACAGGGAGGATTTTGAAGAGAAAAACCTGATCAGGTTTGTGCATATGTGCTGGAGTGGGTGTAATTAGAAACAGCTCCCCACTGGGGCCCTCAGTTACAGATCATATCTTTTTTAAGACTACTAATGATCGTTTGTGTGTGGCTGAAGTGTCTGATCATCCGTGTCTCTGTTGTTGGCATGGTGGGAATACCTCGAGCACGGCTTTCCCTCTGCGTCCATGTGCTCGTGCTTGTTTGCGTGGCGTTATCTCCTCAGCAGAACAGAAAGAGAGTGAAGGAGAGAGATTGTGATCTAGTGTGTGTGTGTGGACTATTCACACTCGCCTCCCCCCACTAGAAGCTGCTCTGGCTGATAAGAGATCGGACGGAGATTCATCCATCCATCCATCCATCCACCCATCCATCCATTCATCCTCTCCCCCACGGGCTGAGGCCCCTTTGAGCGGGCCAGGCGCTCCGCAGCTCAGCCAGAGGGGCTGTGGCCAGCCGGCGTCTCTGCCTGGAAATCAATCAAGGCGGATGAGCGTGGGAACGAGCTCGAGGGCCGGGCTGGTGGCCTGACGAGGGCTCCCTGGGGAATACAGCTGAGAACAGAGATGAGCTGGGTGGAGGGGAGAGTCCCACACTAAAAACTAATTAAAAACAGTGTTTCTAGTTTCTTCGGTTTGGCTGTTTCTCTGTGTCAGCTGCTAATGTGAGGAAACCCTCTGATCATCCTTTATTGACCCCACTGACTCAGGCCTCTTTTTTAATGTCATTGTGATCACTACAACCACATTTTATTTCCACCATGATAGAAAAAATTAATACAAATGATAATGATGTTTAGGTAACCCATACTGAGTTTTTTTTTTTTTGTTTTTTTTTTTGGATGCAGAGTAAGGAAAGAAATAAGAAATAAGCCTTTATACTATAAAACTGAACCAGCTCCTTCTTGTGTGCTGACAGAAACTGACATCCAGATAATATTTTGATGCATCTTTTATTTTTTTTTTCCAATATATTTTATTGAATTTTCTCTTTTAGGAAACAAAACAAATTTACCAACAACAAACTTAACATTGTACACATGTACTTATACACACTTACAGTCACTCACACTCACTATTCAAAACCTGCATTTGTTTAGTTCCAAAAACATACAAAAAAAACTTTTGGATCAAGACAAATAAAAATAAAAATAACAAGACAGTATGTAAAATAGAAACTGTGGTCGAGGCATCCATCCAAGACATCCATTAATAAGCTGCGCCTTCAGTCCCTATAATCCTCATATATGGCTCCTTGATGCATCTTTTAATACAGAATACAGCAAAATTTAAGATGATTCAAATTACTGAAAAACCAACTCAGGATAATCATTTTACCTCTTATCTTTTAGGATCTTTGATCTTGACACTCACATTTCTAATTTTACTAAAAACATTATTTAATTATGTATTACTGTTATTAACTTTCATTCATTTATTACTGCAGTAAAAACCTCCTCAACCCTGAACTGTATAGTTTGCACAAAGGTGCACAAAAGTGACGCTTTTAAATGCAGCACAATATTTTTTGTAGTTTTAACATTTAGAATATTATAATTACATGTAGCTCACATTCCTGGTTTTTGCTTTCACTCCCAGGTTTTCCCACAGCAGTGATGCTCCTTTTTGCTCGAGGAAAACTGTATAAGTTTTATTTCCTGATCAGTTGGTGCACATTGAACTCTGATTTTTTTTTCTCATTTTTTTGAAGAAAAAATGGGGAATCAAATCACATGAAGAGATTAAAGAGCGAGTTCTGTGCGAGGATAAAATCAGTAAAGGATGGCGTAAAGATGGAGCAGGCTGCTTTCAGCTATTTAAAAATGGGGTAAGTGCTCTCAGTCAATCTCCTGTAAAAATATAGATCCTCAGCAGTCTGAGGAGGCTGCTGGCTGGAGGACATGAAGTGTGTGTGTGTGTGTGTGTGTGTGTGTGTGTGTGTGTGTGTGTGTGTGTGTGTGTGTGTGTGTGTGTGTGTGTCTTTATTTTGCATCGCGTCAGTGGGCAGTGAGGTGGATAATCCTCCAGACTGCTGAAAATGACTCTATTGATCTGTGCTTCTCAGTCACAATCCCTTTAAGTACTGTCGTATTATATGGCTGATCCGTCTGTCTGTCTGTGTTTACATGGACTTTACATCTTAACTGATGGGAACTGAGCGTGTGCACAGCCCCAATGTGCGTTTCTCACCTAATCAGGAGTTTGCTGGTTTGCAGATTTGGGAGCTAATATTGAGATTAAAATGAGAGGTTAGGCAGTCTTGCCTTCAGGTGGCTCACAGCTAAAACCAGCTCTACGACAAAGTTTAAAAAATAAATAAAATAAGGATTTTATTTTATTTTTCCAATCACTGTTAGAAGTCTGGGTTCCACTGGTTGCAGAAGGGATCATTGTAAGATTAAAGCCTAAATTAGGCAACGTTACACTGGTTTACACGCTGATACTGAGACAAATGCTCGTTCATGAAACTGGTTTCTGTGCTTTTTACTGTTAATTCGGAGCCTTTTAAAATAAATGTCCTCTCTAATTCTGACACAGATTCATCAGTTTGTTTGTAGGCTTATTAAAAAAACAACCAGTCTTATTCATGCCTTACAGTTTAGCATCTCATTTTAATACTATACTCTGTATAGTATTAAAATGAGATCAGGAATTAGGTGCTGGGGAGAGGTCGTTTTTATTATCTTGCTGTCGTTCAGTTTAATTACATAAAATCAATTTAAATGATGAGAAATAAACACCAAAATCATGCTTGCTGTCCCCTATGGAAACAGTCCAGTCTCACCCTGTGAGTGTGACTGTGAATGTCTCAGTAAAGTGGTCATCTGTCGCCATCTAGTGGCGCAGGTTCACCGTAACATAAACTGGTCACATGCAGGTTTGTGGAGATGTTTGTGCCTCCTCCAAAGAGTTCATGTGATTGGTTCAGTTTGTCTGTCTGTTTGCAGGATTATTCAAATTATGGAAGGATTTGCATTGAAATGTATCAAAAATGTGGTTTGGCTGAGCTTAGAAGTGCTTAACTTTTGGAAGAAATTTGGATCCAGGAATTTTTCAAATGCAAAATTGGAGGCATAAATCGATATCAGATTAAAAAGGAAAAACAGTAAGATATTGTCTTATGATTCCTAAGAAAGATCACAAACTAATCCAGGTCCACGTATCCTTCTGGACTCACTTCCTGCAGGGAATTCTCAGCTTTGACCGAGGTTTGCAGTCTCACACTGCTCTTCAAGTTCACTGGTTAAACCTGAGAGGCCGAATGATTCATTTAAGTCAATCACTGATCTCTGAAGTTATCTGAAAAAAAAAGGGAGCCAAAGTTTGTGATCACAAGTTTGTGATCAAAGTTGCTTTCTAATATAACCTGAAATTGATCCAAAGTATTGTAAATAACATTTAATGACTCACTAATCATAAATATTGCTGATTTTTAATGGACTCTGCATGCATGTACAGTGACCTATACCCAGTAACCTTCCCTCACACTGTAAATGGCACATTGTGTTACCTAATAAACATTTTTCATGATAAAGGCTAGCTGATCACTGGGGAAAAAGTGCCAATCATGTTAGCACAGCAACTATTGTGCTTATTAAAGACGCAATAAATGCATAGCTCAGTGTTTGGATCATCAACGCTTTCAGGTTGCCCAATTCTGACCCTACCCTCTGAATGTTGCAGCAGAAATTGAGTGTCAAAGAGACACTCAAAAAAAGAAATAAAAAACAATCTTCTGAAAACCGTCAGCGTTTTCTTGTTCTAAGAAATTAATCTTATACCAAAAAAACCCCACAAAGGTTTCATACAGTCAGTCAATCTCAAAGTTTACTGAGCTGCTGTGGTAACACTAGCTCAGTACGAAGCATTTATGAAACCAGTACAACTCATGGGAGGCACTTAAGGAAGTAAGGGCTAAAATTTCCCCAGATTGCTTCAACACATGAACAGCCAGAATGCCAAAAGATCTGCAAAGCTGTGATTGCTGCAAAATGGCAGATTCTTTGGAAATTCAAGCAAAGTTTGCGTGACAGATTTATTATCTTAATTAAAACACATTAAAATAAACCTTGTTTATGCTGGGATCATATTTCCTTTACACTCTGATGAATAACATTTTCTGTGAACTTTTTTGGTGACCCCAAATTTCTGCAGTGGTGAGTATAAACATCTACAGAGGTTACAAAAAGATTCCTAAAAAACCCAAAACAATGAAAGGTTCTGAGGACACTGAACTTCCACCTCCCTTTGGAGTTTAGACAGTTAGTTATAACTCCTGCTTATATTTATTAGAGAGCAAATGCTCAAGCTCCTGCAGATCTGCTACATCAAAGTCAATATAAACTCACTGGTCACTTTATTAGGTATAAAGCACTTGCCTTCGGAACTGCTTTTCTTCTTCGCAGCACAGATTCAACAAGGTGTTGGAAATGTTCCTCACAGATTTTGGTCCATGTTGTGATGACAGCTGCTGCTGATTCATCAGCTCTGCATCCATGATGTGAATCTCCCGTTCCACCACATCCCAAAGGTGCTGCGTAGGTTATAGATTTGGTGGCTGTGGAGGCCATGTGAGCCCATGTGAACAGTAGCCTCGGTTTCCTGTTCTTAACTGACAGAAGTGGCACCTGGTGTGGTCTTCTGCTGTTGTAGCCCATCTGCTTCAAGGTTCTATGTGTTGTTCATTCAGAGATGCTCTTCTGCATATCTGGGTTGGTTTGAGTTACTGTTGCCTTCCTGTCAGCTTGAAGTACTCTGACCTCTGGTATCAACAAGTCATTTTCACCCAGAGAACTGCCGCTCACTGGATATTTTCTCTTTTTTGAACCGTTCTCTGTAAACTCTACAGATGGCTGTGTGGGAAAATCCTGACTTTCAGGTCATTTTGACCATTCTACATGCCTAAACGCTTTGAGTTCTTGTGATTGGCTGATTAGATACTTGCATTAATGAGCATTTGAACACATTGTTGCCAGCGAGTGACAGTGAAGTTACAGAGAAGAACCCAACAATCAGATGATCCCGTGTGAGCAGCACTATGTGACAGTGGGAAGGAAGAACTCCATTTTAACAGGAAAAAACCTCCAGCTGAACCAGGCTCAGGAACAACAAGGAAGCCTGGAGTCTGAGAGTAAAGTGCTCTATTGGGATGGGGTCTTTATGATATAAAGGGGCCTGATAATCCAGGACTTTGTACGTAATGTCTGAAACTGCAACAGAGAGAACCCATGGGCTGTCTCTTTCTAGTAAGCCTCCTGGATGCTTCTGTTTCTTACATCCTCTCCTACAGTGTGGCCCATCGTCTGGGGTGTATTGCAGTGTGATCATCAAAATAGGTGAGATCATCTCTGGCACATTCAGATGCATTGTTAGATTTGCTCCTCGTAAAATAAAAACCAGTTGTTTGTTGTCACAGCAGGAAACTGGAGGATTTAATCTCTGCAGCATCATCACAATTTGCTCAACGTGTTCAGCAAGTTTCCCAACAGACTGCTCTGAGATGGAAGGACCGACAAACACACAGCATCAGAAAGGGGAAGTCTGGACTGCTGACTGTATGAACCCCCAACCGCTCATTAAAGCAGACTCAGCAAAATTCAGAGACATCAACAAAAGGAGTTAACAACAACTGCTGAAATCTGCTGGAATTTCTCTACATTAATGCACAAGTGGGCAAAATAAGCATCCAAAAATCTGAGGCCACATGGAAAACCTGTCATGTGAAAGCAGGAAACAATCAGAAAGTTTGAGAATCTACAAACAAGAAGTTCTGACTGTTAATAAATGTGCCTGTGTGTTTCCGGCAGCACTGTGATCATGATAGGAAACATGGCTTCAGATCTGAGTGGAAAAATCCTACCTAACCCCCTCAGAATCAGCTGATTTAGTGTATTTAATGGAATTTTTTACCATCACATAGTGAATATTTTCCAAGTTACACGCCCCCACAGTACATAGGAGTAGGTTGGAAATTTTAAGTTTTTAATTTGACTTATTTTTCCCAGCATTTGTGATCCCTCATAACTTCCTAAGTACATGAGATATCCGCATGAAATGTTCATGGCTAAAAAAAAAAACTCCTTTAATCAGTGTAAAGACAGTCTGTTTTTATTAAGCATGATTTATTCTTTTATTTTTGCATAACCAACTTTGAACATTAGCATCATGGTGCATATCATAGTGTCAAAGCCTAAACTGCACCAAATTATGTCTATGATGTAGACAACAAGCATCAGTGCCTGTGATTTTTGACCTGTTTTCTGATCATTTTCTGGTGAAAACTTCAAAAAGTGCATTTTGGGTAAACCTTTAAGGGTCTTATATCAACATATTGGATAATGATGGTGAAAAGTACTTTTACCTACATTTTGATACCAGCCTCATCTTCTAGCTATTGAAACTATCACAATTATATTGATGCTCAAATGCACAAAGATATTTGGCGTTAAGCTTCAGAGCTTAAACCATTTTACATGGATATCTCCTGAGGGATCAAAAATGTACTTCATGGGTCTGTAACTCAACAAATACTGAAAAAATGGAGGCAAAACCTTTTGCATGGCTTCTTTAAATATACTAAAATTATTGTGCAAAAAGAAAATCACCTGAACCTGAGGGGATTTGCTGTGTAACTTGGGGAAGACCCAGATGTCCTTTAAAAGTGATCAGTAAAATGTTAAAATCAATTCTAAAACTCACAGAGAGCTGATGGAGAGAAGTCTGGATGCCACTCGCTACAATCGGCATGAATGCATTCCAAAGCAAAATGTAAGCACGAGCCGGCCCGCTGTGATATTTTAGACCTTTTTTGTTACTGTTTTTTCTTATAATTGTGAACATCAGTGGTACCTCCATCTGAAACAGTCACATTAAACTAAAGGTTAATTATCTGCCAATGCACCATTTACGATAATTGTTATTATAAAGTGTAGAAATGTTTTTGCAGTCTGATGACGGGCGGATCAGGACAGTGCAGGGTGTCAGATGGCATCGGGAACAAAAATGTGTGCTGTGCACAACAGGTGATTGTTTTCTCTCGTTTAGTGTGTGATAACATACATATTGTGTTGTGTGTAAAATTGTAGAGAGCTAACAACAGCCAAAAACAAATTCCTTGTGTGTGAAAACATACTTGGCGAATAAAGCTGATTCTGATAATGGAGGAAAACCAAGGCTACGTCTGGGATGTCTCACAGCGTCCTGACAGAAAAAGACTAATGTCTGAATTTTTTAGAAGTTTCCACACTTCTGTGAGGTCGACAGCGTGAGTACGGAGCGCTCTGCCAACTTTTATTCTCTTTCTACTGCTCAGTTGTGTAGACAGACCACATCAAAGATGGATGTAGTCTGGTTATGAAACCTTGAGCTGAGCATTTTCTCAATATGACAAGTGAGAGTGGATTTGATTGCCCATAAACTCATGAGGAAAGTGCTTACAGAGGCCAGGGCGAGGGCCTGTTTCCCCTACAGGACTGGAAGCCTTTTTGAAACCAAAGGTACCACGGGCCCCTCAGCTTTGAAACAACCTCTCTGAGAAGATAAGGCTCGTTAAATCACTCTTTAAAACTTGTTTTCAAAGACCTGCTTTGGCTGCCGCTGTTGCTTCAAGGCAAGAAGTTCCTGCGTTTGAATCTACTGGCTGGAGTCCAAAGAGTTTAGGTTAAGTTGTGTATCTAAATAGACCCGTCTCTCTGTGTTAACCCTACAATAGGCTGGCGACCTCTATAGGGAGCACCCCGCCTTTCGCCCTAAGCTGCAGCCCTCATGCAACCCTGAACTGGATAAGCGGTCGTGTTTTGTTCCCCTGCTACAGGCTGCTAACAAGATTTTGAACAATATCTGTCTTCCTTTGACAGATTACCTGAATACCATACATGACCCAGAATTTTGACAATGAATAAATGAACTCCCAAAAATGAACAATGCCAGAGGAGAGCCAAAAGACATCAGAGTGGTTTACATTCACTGCTCCATATCTCTAACATGGCTGTATTACAGATAGAAAATTACTCCTAACTGTGGGGGTGACAAAGACTCTTACTACATAATATAATTGTTGTATTTCCTTTCCTCTCCAGTAGCTGTTGATATAATGTAGATATTTTATGTTGTATAGTCCTACTAAATTTTGTTTGATCTCCTGCAAACTAATGAAATTCCCATCTGTTTTTCCATCTGGTATCCACTGCAGTCGGAGTTCTATTTTAGACCACAGTTTTAGTGCACACTGGGTTTTAAAGGTGCTACATGCATAAAGTTCATCATCATTATTATTATGCTGTCTATAATTTTAACAGCAGCTGTTTTTGCTGCTGTTCTGTGTGTGTATCTCTTAATAGACCTGGATTATATGCACAGTAGACCACAGATTGCTGAGGGAGTGAACTGAAAGAGCAATGTGCATTTTTAGCACGTGACTGTAAAATCCTCCAGTGGAGTCTGAGGTCCAGGAGAGGAAGCAGGAAATGGAGAAAAAGGGGGAAGCAGGTACAAGCAGGTGAACACGGTAAAAGTCCCGGGTATTTCACAGTTCAATTCTTTGTCATGCTTTCAGTCTTAATAAATTTACTGATTTGATGAGTCATAATTATTAACTTTGACCCTTTGTCACACTTCTGTGCGCGCTGTGTGATTCATAGTGAGTCACTGTGTGCAGTACACGTCTTGTCATGTCCAGAATGCCCAGGGATTCCCACGTCTAATGCTAATGTTATCTTGTATGGGTGTGCTGCAGGTGCAGCACTGTTATATAAACCACGCATTTATATAACAATGACTGTTCTTCTAGAAGGCATTCAACAGACACAGCTCACGCGGGGAGGTCTTCCACGCCTCCAGACTCAGCGAGAAATCCCAGAGTCATTTCATTCATTCATTCAACTAAAATCTGATTAATTCCCTGGGCTTTTTAACTCAGCGCTGCACTGTACAGTCCACAGGAGGGGCTGAAATGATCTTGGTGCATAGTTTGGTTGGGCTATTTTTTTATTTTTTTTAATTAGCCCTAAACAAACTATGGAAAAAACACTTGGGAGGATTTTAAAAAATTTTTAAAATACAGTCTCCATGTTTCCAGGTGATGTTTGAAAACCCCACTTTGCTGCAAATCAAAACTCTAGAGAAACACAGTCTAAAAAAAGCACCTTAAAACATCAGCAACGCCGACCTCTGCTAAAGAGTCTCAGCTGCAGAGTCGATAAACGCAATGCAACAAAGGCAAAGCAAACCTCCGGGCGGTGAAGGGTTAAAGAAGCAACTTCTAATCCGCCTCATTCAGGCCAAACTGGAATGCCAGGAACTGGCACCGCTGCCCCACGTTCATGTTTTGTTGTGTGTGTTTTTATTATTTTTACTGTAACCAATAGAAACGCTGAGGTGACAGATTAGGATGTGAAGCATAATATTTAGCATCCTTTTATTTCAGTTCCTTTTACGCAGAACCGTGTCAGACCTGTGGAAGCACTGTAGTGTAATCAAACACAACGGGCTTGGTTTTAACAAAAATTATTTGAGGGCAAAACTATGAATGCTGTGTTTTTGTGTGGCTGTGTTTTTGTGTGGCTTTCAGACTACATGATATTTTGTCTCGACTGGAATCTTGCAGCCGCCCACATGGACGAGCCAAATACGGAGTTTGATGGTCACACGAGACAAAGGTTGAGCTATTTGGCCACAATAACAAGAGGTATGTGTGGAGGAGTAAAGGTGAGGCTAAGAACTCTACACCAACTGTTAAGCACAGTGATGGTAGTATCATGCGCTGGGGGGAGCTTTGCTGCCATTAAGCTTCAGGAACGGCCTTCCCGAAGCCCCGACCTCAACCCCATTGAAAATTTGTGGACTGCGCTTAAAAGCCAGGTCCGTGCCAGAAAAGCAACCACTTTAAATGAACCCTATCACTTCCGCCAAGAAGAGCGGTCAAATATCCAGCCAGAATTATGCCAGAAGCTTGTGGATGGCTGCCAAAAGTGTCTGGTTAAGGTGCAACTTGCTAAGGGACATTTAACCAAACATTAGTGGGGGTGTATGTATATACTTGAGCTTGTCTGTATAATTTTGACCCTGTGTAGATTTGAGATAATCCAAAATAAATTAAAACCCTGGAAAAAGAAATCATTAAAAGTCCCAAATTACCATGACATTCATGTACATGATGAGTTGATAAAAAACTTCTGATCACACCTGTAACACCCTTTACAGTTTGACACACACACACAAAAAGGCTTCCAGCCCTGTAGAAGTATGTGGGAGAAGCGCCCTCGACCCCGGCCTCTGTAAGCACTTTCCTGATGAGTTTGTGGGCAGTCAGCTTCACTCCTCTTTCGTCATATCGAGAAAATGCTCAGCTCAAAGCTTCATAACCACATTTCACTGATCAGTGGGTGGCAGCACGAGGGCTATGTCCTTATTTGATACTGTGTGTCTACACAGCTGAACAGTAAAAAGAAAATAAAAGCCTGGCGGAGCGCTCCGTACTCAAGCTGTCAGCCTCGCTGAAGGTTTGAAACCATCGTGGAAGACAAAAAAAAAATCCGGCATGTTAGTCTTTTCGGTCAGGACGCTGTAAGGCATCCCACATGATTAATAACTAATAATGTTGTTTATTATCATTTAATTGTTTGTTACCAGTAAAATAACTCTTAACTAAAGTGTAGCTTACCATTTATTACTGATGGCTATGTTAGAAATGTTGCCTACACGTGTTTTGAACCAGGCCGAAACAACAAGTTGGTAAAGGTTGGTTTGAGATTTGCAAATGCCTCTAAAGGCCCACGTGGCTGTTTCAGGTGGAGGTACCAGGCCCTCGCCCATGAGCCCCCCCACCAAAGCTGGCACTAGGGTTGGGCCTCAGTAACCCTGTCCTGGTGAGGTATCATGATGCGTTGATTTTGGCAGGGCTGCCTTGAGAACACCACGGTGAGCCCTACGAGGAGCCGGAGGTTATGGTGAGGAAGGTCTGTGCGACTTTAAGTGGACGGTATAAATACTGATTTGGTTTTAATACTGAGATCAACAGTGCTGATGTGCAGAGGTACGTCCCTCTCTTACACAACCATAATGACATAAAAACAGAGCTTATCAGAGGCTTGATAGCGTCTCATCACGTTTCCTCCCCCAAATTTCTCACTAAAAAACACACTTCAGCCTAAAGGAGGCGATCCAGGTGAGTCCTGGTAACTTCACTTGTGCTGCAATTAGAAAAAACACACAGACTGCACAGAAAAATCCAGGAATATCACTTCTATTTACTTCCTTCCACGTCTCGGGCGGCTAATTTCAGCCAGGTGGAATTTCTTGTACTCTTTTAAGTGTTGCCTGTCTCATACTTTCATCACATAACACGGCCACGTGTCTGACTTCCAGTCAGCAGAGCCGCACTGGTTTAATCTGACTGGTTCCCAGTCAAAGCGAATAAGTTCCACTCATTCTAATCATAGCAACACATATCAGGATTTAAACTGCAAAAAGCAGGCCAGATCTTCCTGTCACTGTTGATGCAGAGAAACTGTAAATGTGTAAATATATGAACCGATAAGAAGTGTGACCTGACACATGCACGCGTGTGAAAAACATCTTTATTTTGTCTGGAGCGGCATTCCCTCCCTCCATTCATCTGCTTTATTATAGTTCAGACTGAGGTCTGTTTATCTCCGTGGTGTGTGTACTGCTGATTGCAATCAGGAGTATATGTCAGGAGCCAGATTTAAGAAGTTCAGATTAAGTATTACTTTGAATCGAGCTGCACAGCCAGTGTGCTCCTCCTCCTCCTCCAAAGCATGGATAAATGGGGAGGGCTGCATCAGGAAGGACATCCATCTTTGCCAAATCAGTATACAGATCAGAATAACTCCACACTGGAAAGGTGGAGGCTCAGATGGAGGCAGATGAGCCTGATTCGGTTTCCTTCACACCCTCAAACACGTGCACATGCTGCCCCACATGCAGGCCATCACACAGGAATAAAACTAAAGACATTCTCTGCACATTTATAAATTTAGTTTAGTTAGTTTTGAAAATGCACAGTTGTGGTTTCAGTTACTCTATCTTATGTCTAGTTGATTTTTTTTTTTTATGCCTAGGATCTATTTAAGTTTTAGTTAACTATAGTAGCCTTGGTCTACACAGACAGCATGTGAACTGTGGGTGTGATTGTGGCTTTCAGCATTTGCGGTTTCTGTAATTTTTCCATTCTTGCCTCAGATCATTAAAACATTTATGCACTGCAGATCATTATGTAAAAACACACCAAAATATGTATGCACAGCGTGCTGCTCAAACTCTTTGGACACATGTGCATTTTCATAACATGCTGCATAACAACAGCTGCTAATGTGACAGTTTAAGTGCTGAGTGCAAAGACCACGAGCTTCCCCGTCTAACTGGTCACACAAACGGAACAATAGGACGTAAACCAAGCCTGGAGTTTCCCCGAGGCCTCCAGAACATCACGTTCAGCCTGCCGTCTGTTTTTAAAGGGAGAGGTTGAAACCTCGTGAAGTCTCGCGGGTTCATCCAGAACTTGGAGTCCTTCCAGTTTATCTGCAGAAGAATGGAGGGAGTGATTTCATTCTTAGTTAATGAAGGCACCAAGGCAGAGGCTGCGGGAGTTTAAGCCACCTTAAAGTAAAAAATAGTCTGCAGATGCAGCACTCAATATGTTTGGAAATACTTAGCAGGTTGTTGAGTAGCGTTATTAGAGCAAGCTTGTAACCTTTGACCTCAATGCTTGCATAAAACTTGTTTGTTTTCTATGTATGCACTCAAATTAGGGCTACACAGAACAAGCAGAAGCCTGTTTAGCATAAAGAAATGTCAGTGTTACATAAGAGTAAAGTGTATCTTTAAGAACAACACTTAACCATGTGGTCAGGATTGGAGGCTGTTTGGGAAACTCTGCATCATGCCTGCTGGTTTGTGCTCATCACACTATGTTGCCATATGATAGGTGAAGTGAAATCACAGGGCAATCACAATCAAAGTTTTGGAGGAAACTCCTGCACGACCACTATGAGCTGCAGGCCCACCGCTTGCTGCAGGCCCCCTCCCTCGCTTTCAACACCACCGCCATCTCCTGTAGCCCCCCTCCCTCGCTCCCTCCTTCAGGTCTGCTGCTTCTGTCGAGCGGTTTAGCAGAGGCATACTAATGAGAAGGTGCACTTTTAGAAGTTTGCATGCGTGCATCAAGAGAAACACTCACTGATTTGAACTGAGCTATAAAGCATATTACAACTATAAGATATTAAAATTAAAATTGTGCTTCTAGCATCTAGGACACATTTAAGATGGTGCATTTGGGGCCTTTTGGGGGGGGGGGGGGATAGTTCAAGAAAACCCTTTAAAATGGTCCAGGATTAAAAACATAAACATACAGGAAAAAACTGGATTAAAATGGTTCTCATCACAGTAACAATGAAACGATAAACGGAGAACGTGAGGATTTGCAACAAAAACTGATGGTTGTTTTTCCTCCTGTTCAGGCCTCAGTCACAGACGTGCCTCTTCAAAGTCCATGTTTCTGACTGTATGGTGGTAATTCAGGGTGAAAATCACTGGTATTTCCTTATTGCCTAGTCACACAGCAGACTGCAGTATAATTTGATGAGGTTACCCACTGCAGGCATAAAAAGCCTGACTGCAAACTTAAGACGTGGATTTTTTTTTAGAATAAATATCTTTTAAATGTTACTTTTTTTCCTCTTATGTTTACCACATTCATCTCAGAGAATGTCCCACTTTTCCTCTTCAATATGTGACTTTTTTCTCTTAAATTTACCAGAAAATGTTTGGGTGTTTGCCTCTTTAATATGCATGTTTATTCTCCTCAGTTTACCACTTTAATCTCAGAGCATATACAAGTACTTTTCCTTGAAATTTCACCCCTTTTAATCTGGGAATTTCTGAGATTTTCCTCTGAATAGTATTCACCTGCTTGAGCTCAACTCTTCATTTTTATCATTTTTTTAAAACATACAATGGCCCTAACACAAATTTCACTGTCTTGAAGAATTACAACATTTGTGGGTATGGAAGATCTAAAGAGATGTACTGTTGGGCAGTTTCACTTGAAAGGTGCAAAACTTTTGATTTAAGCAATCTGCATGACAAAGAAGTGACTTTAAAATGTTGCATGCAAGTTTAATTCCTTGCATAAATAACATGTACTTTATCTATAGCAGGGTGAAATGTCTTAAAGGGGGTATAATTTATGTGCACTACATGCAGCCTGCAGAAGTATTTTTGCTCTCTCTGTGACAAACTGAGTGGTGCATTTTATATGTGTCTCAACAGAAATCCCCTGTTGGAGCCAGCAATCTGTGTGCTGTGTTATTCTAAGTGACAGTTTTCTGGAAATCCCCCACCTAGCTGTTAGCTCCGCCCCGCTGCGGCAGCCACACAGAGGGCATTTACTGCAGCGCAGCCCCGTCGGAAAACACAACCGAACGCACCTCGGACTATCATGGATCTCCACAGGACCAGTATATTGAACCAAATGGATTACAATCGGGAGTCTAAAGAAGGGAAGGTGGCTCAGGCGATGGAGGATCGGCTCGACAGCGGTTTGGACTCCCTGAAGGAGGAGGAGTACCAGGCTGTGGCCGCCGAGATCCACCGGCTCCAGCTGGAATGCGAGCCGCCGCAGCACAAGCAGCTTCCCGCTGCAGCCCGAGAGCTGTACGACTGGCAAACACAGATCACAGACGACGGAGACACGTAAGTTTGACCCGGAATAAGGTTACTGAGATGGGATGTTTACGAGTTATTTTCGGGAGGAGGGGGTGCAGGGGTGAAGCTAGGAGCAGGCCCAGCTCGGGGTCTTGGAGGTAATTCGATGCCTTTCCTGTGGGGAATGTAGTTCTGCTCCAAGTGAGGCCCGGGCCTAGCTTAAACCAAGCAGAGGCTTCATTTTTAAGCATCGGGGCTTTTAGAGGTACACTACGGCAGTGTTAACAATGCACTGAACCAGCGTCCGGTTTAAATAACGGGTCAGCCTGTGGTCAGACACGGCGCTGCTGGACGTAAACAAAAGGCTATTATCAGGAGGGAATCTATTATGGCCGCGAGTCAGATTGGGAAAGTCCCAGGCGCGTCGCCAAGGAATCCGACCGACGCGCGTTCTCGTGAAACGAAAGAGAAGGAAAAGAAAAATGTGGAAAAAAGTACCTTAAATACAGTGAGCGGAGACTGGGGGTGAAACCCGACTCCCAAAGAGGAGCTTGCTGGTTATTACCGACATTTATCTCAAGGGGAATAACAATAAAGGGATCCCCGAAACCTTTTTTATTTTGACAAAGTTCCTCCGCAGCCGAATATAGTTCCTGGTGATTTAAATGTTCTTGGAGGTCGCGCATTAATATAACACTGGACCTGAGATGAGTTAAATAATATGAGCAGAGGGCCGGAAATCTATGGAAGTACCTTTATGCCTAAATTATGCAAACTAAAACCTATGCATTTAAAAAGTAAAGTATAGACCCTTAAGTTTTGTTTACAAGTACAAATGTTTTGTTTGTACAAAAGTAAAAATATAGCATATTGCTGTAAGTCAAGGTTATAATTTTTATTGGTGGCATTTTGTTTTGGTAGCAAATACATTTTTATTTTCTTGCAAAGAAAAAAAAAATCCCATCCACCAAAGGTTTTAGCATTTCTCAAAAATAAAGTACTTAAACAAAAATGCACCTTTACTACAATTATTTTATTTTTTATCAGTAAGCCAGAAAGAACAGAACAAACGTATAGACTTCTGTTAAGTAAAATAAGAAATTTTAAATATGCAGTATGCACAGTCAACCCCCCACCACCACCACCACAGTGTTACTGTGACACACCTATGAAAGACATGTTTCTATTGGCGAGAGACTGCTTTAAGTAAAACATTTTTGAGTGCAATTAATTTTTTGTGGCTCTTAAATCTATTGACCGTACAATAGGGACACAAAATTAACTCCATGCAGAGTAATAAAGCATTTTACACTGATTTTAAATAAAGAGCATAAAAGTCATGCTAGACTTCAAGGAACACTTCTCATCATAGGCTTTTACTGGGATCTTTTAAGTTATTTATTTACATGATTTTACTGTAATTGTATTCACTGGAAATTGTAATACACTTTTCTTCCTGCAGGTTTAAAATTAGATGTATGTATATAAGAGGTTTAATGTTTTCTTCAGAGGTGAAATTATTTAGAAACTTTATCTGATGCAGATGAAAAGTCACGATCGAAGGTGTGTGAAATTTACTTTAATTTTTGGTTGTTTACTCAAACTTTTTTTTTCCTTTTGTCTCTGCAGGCTGCTCCACTTGGCGATCATCCACGAGGCCAAAGACTACATCAAAACCATGATCGACCACTCTAAAAACACAGACTTCCTCAACACACAGAACGACCTGAGACAGGTGCGCATAAACACGGCTCTTTGTTGCCCCTACTCCCTGCATCCGCTATCGTGAAATCATGAAAATACCTGATGATTCAGTAATTCACCTCATCCTTCTCTCTCCAGACTCCTCTCCATTTGGCTGTAATAACAAAACAGCCAGAGGTGTGTCTGAGCCTCCTGGTGTCCGGCTGCGACCCCACGCTGGTGGACAACAACGGGGACACGCCTCTTCACATCGCCTGTCGCCACGGTAACCTGCACTGCTTCAGCGTCATCACACAGAACAGCCGGCCAGAGCACCTACGCACGTCGATGGCTGCCTGCAACTATAGCGGTAAGCGCTGTTTTTGGATGCTTGCTGCCCATTAACCCCGGTTACTGTAGTTAGGGAGGAAGGAGGCATTTAAGTGAGCATGGGGGATGCCCTCACATTTGAACCTAAACCCATCTATTATGCAGGAGCTAATGGTTGGTGCTCCAAAGACTTGTGTGTAAACGTTTGTTTTTTTTTTTTTGTTTTTGGTTTTTTTTAATGCATAAAAATATTAAAAATAAGATAAAACATAAACGAATTTTGACACATTATATACCAGCGGCAGTGGGTGAGGTTTATCTCCTGCTTCACATCAATTTTTGTGCTAAATATGTGTTCAAAAACCTTAAAATAGTGTTTTTTTTTCTATATATCTCTTTTGTTGTCCTGTTTATAAAAGGGGGATAAATGGCACAAACCAAAAAAAGGACATCAGTATCGGTGCATGTCCTTCACAACCCACAGCCAGCAGTTTTTATTAAGATTAAAAAAGAAATGTGGAAAGAATATTTCCTGTTGCAGTCCCTCTCTGGGGTCAGCTTTTAAAACTGTTCCTTTTCTGTGTTGCGCAGGTCAAAACTGCCTCCACTTGGCCTCAGTGCATGGTTTCCTCTCACTGGTGGAGAGAATGGTGGATCTAGGAACTGACATTAATGCAAAGGTAAGTCACACCTGTGTTTATTTTACCAAAAAAAACTGTATTTTGTCTATATTTAAACTTTGTGCTAAGGAAAAGCTTTGCTCCCTTTGTCGTGCAGGAGCAGCATAACGGTCGCGGCGCGCTCCACCTGGCCGTGGACCAGCAGAACCTCCTTTTGGTCAAACTCCTGCTGAAAAAAGGAGCAGACCCCAACCTCCTGAGCTCCGGAGGCCACAGCCCCTTCCACCTCACCATTGGATTGGATAACTGCGAAATCAGCAGAGAGCTGTACTCGGTGACCCATCCTCACCTGAGGGAGCTCCCCGACAGCGAGTCAGATGACAGCGATGAAGAGGAATGCATGGAATCTGATGATGAGGTGTGTTTTGAAATTGCAGAGGTTCTGGCATGAATGAAATGTATCATTAAAGGACAAAAAAAAAAAATCCCACTTGGCGTGTAACCAGTTTTTTCCTCCCACGTGTCTGCAGGTGACTTACGATGACATTCAGTGGAATGGACATTAGCAGGAAACGAGAGAGCGGGGGAAGTTACAGAGACGGGAGGCTGTGACGATGAAGAACAGACGGATGGGCGGCCCGGCGCGTTTATTGCTTCTGCTGTGACGCGCCCGCAGGATGATGGCGGCGTGGCGGGATGATGTGACCGCTTCCAGGCAGCTGAGCAGGAAGAGTTAAACAGAGACTGACGGCGAACGCGTGATCACATGTGAAACATAATGATGGGATGGATCGCTTGTATTCTGTGGACGTCCATACATACATAGAGATGTTCCTCTAACAGCTCTGCTGTATGATAGTGTAAATGCTGTGTATACAAAGATGTATTTTTTATGGAAGCTGTGAATGTGTATATGTGAGCAGTTGAGTAGGTTGTATATGTGAGACAGCAAATGGATCCAGCACACTCCAGTTAAATTAAAACACTCATATTTAACAGTGAAAGCCTCCTGTGTGAGCGTGTTATTTGTTGGGATGGGAATATTTTTACACTTCTACACATCAGAAACAGTCGTATCTATCGTGTAATCATAATCGGCAGCGCCTGACCAGCATAAAAGCCTGCAATTACACGGGAAATGAATGTAACCACGTGCCTCCTTGCTGCCGTCACTGTCTGCTCGTATAAACGCTTCCATCAAAGCGTGACAGCTCGGTTTCACTCCTGACCGGCCGCTTTTTTTGGGGGGTTTTTTGTTTGTTTTTTTTTAAATAATGCAGGAAAGAAGTGAAGAGGAACTGGTGGTCAATTGAGCTCGAGTTCCTCCTTAGATGCGTGCGTTTGTAGAATAGAGATAAGAGGCTTTGGGAAATTTTCTGTGTGTATGTGTGTGGCATGAGGTCAATTGCTCAGTCATCTAAATAAGGAAGTTTTTCTGGAGGGTGTGGCTACGAGGGAAGGGACAGGAAATTCCCAGGAACAGAACATTTCAGCTGTTGGCGACATTCCTGCTTGTCATTCAGTCATCCCCCCCCCCCCCCAACCCCCACCCTCCTAAAAAGAACAGGAACAACAGGATGCTGAAGTCAAGTGACAGAAGATAGGAAGGAAGGGAGTTGCAAGTAAAATAAATATCCAGTCATTAAATTACTGCAGAATTTTAAAATGAATTTTAGATTTAATGCTTGCGCAGACACAAAATTATTTTCCCTCCCTTATTCCAAAGAAAATGCGAACTACAGCTCATGTCATAACTGTTTGTAGTAAACCCTGATAGAATTTAGTCCATAAGAAAGCACAAGCACCAGTCATACCAAATCAACCTCAATTTAAGACCTTTTAACAATTCCAGGACTTTTTAAATGAGATGGCACACAAGAAATCAGAACGCACCTTCATGCAGATGCATTACATGCAAAGTGGTGCTGCACAGGAGCTTCAACATTGTTTTCTACTGAACAACTGTTCTGCAAAGAGTTAAAACGAGTATTTGGGCTCTTAAAGCCACAGTCGTACTCGGCAGCAGAAACATTTTAGCATCAAGATGACTGAATAATTCTTTGCTGGCTCGCATCTATCTTAGAGACAAGAACCTCATCCAGTGCGGGACACATCTGGAAACAGGGTCGATGTGTTATCACTTAACAAGGAGATTGAATTGGATGAGTACAGTTTTGATGTATTTTATTTAAGTCTAAGTCTTCATTAGTAAATTTATATCTTTAAACCACTAACCACAGCTTTTAAAATTAATGGCATGGCGCACAAAGTAGAACATTTAAAGTCCAAAATAGGATAGAGCATAAAAAGAAAGCTTCATAACATAGACTTCACCCTAGAACACAAACATCGGGTGATTTTTAGTGTTAAATAAAGTTCATTAAAACTGTACTCCTCAAATTCAAGCTACTTGTTAAGTGATGACACGTTTATCCTGTTCTGGCTCCAGATGTCTCCTGTGCTGGATGAGGTTCTCGTCTTTTTAAGATAGACACGAGCCAATAACAAGCATTCAGTCCTCTTTCTTGGCCTTTCCAGCTTTTTCACATGTACCCATGTGCATTTTTCACAGTGTACTCTACAGCTCAAGGGCTCACGGTGCCCCAGACACCAAATTTGTGGGTGTATCAGACATTCTTTTGCCTGAAGTTTGCTCCATTTTTGGCCTAACTATAGTTCTGTAGGGAGTAGCACTTCATTATATGTCAACTAGACCAACTTCACTAAACCTCCAAACATTGCTCGTATTTAGTTTTTTTGTCTTTTTTTAGGTCTAAAGTTATTGCAGCGTTGCACGCCGTACAAATACTTGAACAGAACATGGTAGATCTCTTTCATAGATTCCTTAAACTTCATTTATCATGGCACCTCCAGGGTCGGCACGCATACAGAAATGTAGCCAGTTATAAAATTGTATCTGTCTTACACTGAAGAGGCAAAGCAGGAAACAAACAGAGGTATTTTCTCTGGGTGCACAAGTGGATCAGTGACCTCACTACACACTGGGACAGCTGACTCTGAGGGCAGAATGTCCTCAACACTCGTCCATTTGTTTTGCTATCTTTGAGTAGGGTCACGCTTTAAAACTAGCTGCACAAGCCGATGAATGACCGCTTTTTAGTTTCAAAGATACATGAGGGGTATTTCCCAAAGTCTGACCTACATAGACCCATCTGCTCAGTGTCCTCCTCGGTCATGCTGGTTGCACTAAACTACTGTGAGCTCGCAGTGCAATAACTCATCAGCGATATGGGCGTTTTAAGTTTTTCATTACCAAACTGTATGAATTAATATAACTTATAGTTGAAGTAATATATCAGTAGAATTCAGCTGAGGGAGCACACTTGGCGGGCCTGGACCCACGAGGCTGACGCCGGACCGTCTTTAACTCTTGATGGTGCTTCGGTGCTTGTTTGCTTTGGACCCGGAAATGGCTGATCATCAGACTTAACACAGAGACAGCACTGGGCATTGTAAACGTGAGGGTACACTAGTCCAATAGCACTGGTGTGAGTGGGCAGAGCCATCCCGTGTCCCCCCTTTGGCCCTGTTTCACACATGAACTCCAGACAATCCCGGGAGAATCAGGTCAGGATACAGTACCAGTCAAAAGTTTGGACACACTCACCCCATTCGCCTGAGTGCACGAGTAAGCTCGATTACAGCAGCAATCATAGCCATGATTAGTCTCCTGAATACTGAGATCACGATTATTTCATTTCTCACAGACATCAAAAAAAATTGTGAATTCATTGGACTTGAAAAATTGAAGAAAACTGAATTTAGAAAGGAGGGATGTGCTGTAAGGCAAAACGCAGTGCAATATTAATGCAAAACAGAATGCAGCACCATCCTTTTAATCAGCAACGCCCTGCTGTCTGCACAGCTCGCTGGCTGTGAATTTACCCTAAATTATCTGTGCTGTTCCCTCATGGGCGCAGCTGTACATCGCGCAGACTTTGCGTCAGGCAAAGATCATTTACTGTCCAAGCTGACTGTATCAGACATTTGCATTTTCACATGTAAGCTGCGAGCCGTGACAAGAGACAGGAATGAATGTGCACAGAGAAGCAAACGCAAAAGCTGCAGAGTTAAATAAAACGTGTGTGTTTAATAGAAGTGTGGACATGTACAGCAGCTGCAGCAGAGGGCAGGCAGATCAAAACACTGACTTTCTAGTGACCTGAGCAAATTTAAACAGGGGTGTGACAATGACTGCTGCTATAGGAGAATCCTCGCAGCTGTTCCCTGGGTTATCATCGAGCAGAGAGCATAAACGTCATTGTGAAACTGAAGACAGTGCAGAGGGGAGGCTTAAAAGTTGAAGAAAAGAGACGCACATGTAGTGGCAGCCCTGAGTAAAGATGGTCAGGAAGCACTGCAGAACACAGTGAAGCTACAGGACCACTGAGTCCACATTTAAGAGGTATTGTGCTGCAGTTGTAGTGTTACCACACCTCCATCTTCCAATCTGCTCATGTCACACTCATTAGGTGAAGTCATTCAGGCTGAGCTGCTGTGCTGCGGCTTGTGGCTGTCTGTCACATTAGCCACCACGTCACACTTACGTGTCATGTAAGGGACTGATCTGAATATCCCGTCCATGATCTGAGACATTTAGGAGCTGGCTGCAGATGGAAAACACAGGAGGGGACGGAACATGGATGATGTCATGTCCGGTTTGTGACCAGAAAAGGATTGGCCGGGGGGGGGGGGGGGTAACTGTTACTGTTCATCTCTTATTGAAGATGATGATATCAGCTCCTCCTTCATCTTCCTTCTAGCTGAGACTTTTTGTGTGTCTGATGCTTCTGGCTTTCTGGCGTTTACCGTTTATCATCCTTTTCATAACCAGCTGCCGACTCCCTTCACTCCCTCTCAGACAAAGTCATCAGGTGAGCATCGATCTCGGCCTCTGAAAGGATCCTGGAACACAAACACACAGTTTAACGGTCATATTTTTTCATTCTGCCAACACGCACGCACACGCACACACGGATATCGAGAACAAGCTCCACATGTGAGCCCTTTGATCTCAACCCCTGGCTGTTTTTAGTTTTAGGGAATTTCCATTACAACACCGGCCGCTTTTTCTCAAATTATTTAGCAATAACACGACACGGCCGACACATTACCGACATTTTAGCGCTTTCATCCTTTTAATCAGCAACACCCTGCTTTGTTTTAATTTGGGGTTTTTTATGCACAACTAATTTAATGCAGCAGCTGAGTCATGCAAAAGAAAAAAAAAACTTTTTACCTGCAGCCAAGATTGTGTTCTTACTCACAGCTATCAAGAAGCTTTCTCCCTAAGTTTCAGAAAAAGACTCACTTGAATTTGGGCTCTTGCGCAGTGACGACTCCGATCTCTAGCTCTGAGGGCTTGAAGTCGATGGACAGAACGGTAGACAGACATGAGATAGCCGTCTGTTTGGAGACAAAGGGGAGAGCTATTAAGAAGGAAGAGTCTACATTTAAACATGTTTAATAAATCACAATTCAGAAAATGAAAGTAAAAGACAAAAATGCATGCTTTCATTAGATATACCAGGGTGGGCAATTAATTGTCCCAAGGAGCTGCATGAGAAACCAGGACTGTTGTGGAGGGCTGCAACAATAAGTTTATAAAGAAATGGAACTAATATTGAGGAGAACTGAGTTCGGATGATTGATTTGGAGACACTGGGCCTCATTTCTAATTCCTGCAGGGCTTGTTTGAACTTCCTTTAACATCAAAAATTACAACCTTCCTTAAATGACTGACTCCAACTTCAAGAGGCTTGGAAAACACCAAGCAATTCAACAAAATTACCCCCCAGAGTCACAGCTATAAAATTCACATACATGTCCTGACATACAAACAAAATCACCCAACTCCCTTACTCGGCTGTCCAGAAAATATCCTGTAAAATCCCCAACATTCCCAAAGCTCCATAAACAGTGGAAACACCCTGCAGTGTTCATCATTAGGACTGGTTTGTGTATTTGGGTGTCTTTTACCTCTATAGTCTGCTCGTAAGTCCAGTCCAGCTTCTTCTTGGCTTTCTTTTCCAGGAAACTAGTGGCCTCGGTCTGTTTCACTCCAGCTGCTGTGGCCTTGAAGCCACAGTAGTAGCCGGCTGGATCGCACTTAAACAGCTGTGGGCCCAACTCCTCGTCCATCCCGATCACCACCATACCTGCAGGGTGGAATGAAAACAGGAGAGGAGGAACAACAAGGAGTCACATAACCCTCTGAAACATTTACGTTTATGCTAAAATTACAAAACAGGTTTCAGTGTTAATACATGGAGCGATATCAAAATAAAAGCAAAAGTGTAGATTTCACTAAAAGCTCATTGCATACACAACCTTCAGTGCACACACATGCATATTACGTACAGCAGCCTAGCGGTCTCATCTCTGCGTTCTGGGTGTAGACCTGGGAGATGTCGGCCATACGTTTGCACAGCATGTCCACGGGCACCTCGTAGCCGTACTTGTACATCCAGTTAGCCGCCTCGTACCGTGCACGCTGCACCTGAGACCTGCTGTCAGCTGGACAGAAGGAAGAGACAGAAAATAATTTCACACACAACCACAGACTAGATTGTGTCGCTTTAAATTACTGTTAAAAAACATTTTGACGCTTGCTGCTTGGACACAGGCTCGTTTTAATAAATTACTTAAGTCCTGTTCAAGTGTGACGGCCCTCGGGTCAGTTCTGTCCCCGCAGGAGGTCCATTTGGGTTCATTTCCATTTTACTTCTGCTTAGGTTTAGGTAATCTAGAGAGATCTGGACAACAGTAGCCACAAATTTTGGGTTTGGATGGGAGTATCGGAGGACAGTAATATTCAAGTGCTTTATTTTTATTTTTATTTTTTTTTAATTTTAGATTAAATTTGATTAAAGGCTCTGGTATAGCAAGTTGATCCCTTTAGGATTGGTAGCAGGCTCTTAGAGTTAGCTTTAATCTTTAAGTGGAAAGTAGGTCACACCGATAACTGTGGAGGATCAACTGCAAAACAGGGACGTTCTGGATTCTCTGATTTCCACTAAATAAGCAGCTGCTTGAAGACTCCAGTTAATTCAGGACCTTAAGAGTTACTCTACCCTCTCTGTTTAGCAGTAGGGATTGTCATCTTCCAAATTAGTTTTGTTGAATCAACACAGAGCCTGCGCCATAGTGGGCACGTATACTTGTGCAATGATGCAGTCATGTTGGACTTGAGCAACAAGTCTCATCACTGAAACACAGAACCAACTGAGGGCTTACAGGGATTGTCACAGCTAAGACCTGTGGTACAATTAACAATGTTGTATTCATTATGCCATTTATATATGTATTCTTTATGCTGCTGCTCTGACACAGTCATGTCACTTGTGGGCTCAGTAAAGTAGCTATTAGAAATTATAGCCCATTATATTTTCTTCAGCTGAGGTATTACCCTTGTAGTAATCATAGCATGTTTACGACCAAACAGATTAATCACAGTTGTTGAGCTCTGCGTCAGAGTGTTGTGTATTCTTTTCTGGGAAGGTGCATATTCAGCTGTGCCACTGCCTACTCATGATTAGATTAAATCAACTTTTATGGACGGAGGGGCCGACGTTAACTGTTCTCTTCTTAATATTTCATGGAGTTTGACTTGTTACACATGCAATTACATGCTGCCCTGTCCTAATCTGAAACTTATCCCTGTTCATACCCATAGTAATCTCAAATGTCTCCCTCTCTGGTCTTAAAGGTTTCCCTGGTCCCAAGGCTGGGAATGTCCAGGACATGCTGGAGTGGGCGGAGAACCTTTTTAAGGACTAGGTGGTGTAGTTTTAATTGTTTATATCAGTATTGTTTTCCAGTATCTGGGTCTGTCATGCAACGTGTCAGATGAGATGCTGCTTACTAGGAATGATCCCTGTTCTATGTTTTTCCATGTATTGGTACTTTGTTGTGCTAGATTTCATGTATGTAATTTTTTCCCCACCATTATGTTATTCTATTAGTTTTCAGTACTTACAAGCTTGTGTACATTTTTATCTTAAAATGTTCTCTTTTTTTAATATAAGCCATAAACCTGCCACGGACTACTGATGAATATTAGTGTGTATGGCTAAATCTGGCACTTTAATGACAGGCTTGAGTCTTCATATTAACCACTGTCCCTTCTTGAATAAAACCAACAAAGAATAGCAACAGATACGAGCGCCACATGACCCTTATCTGTTTACTCTGAGACAGCGCTGTTTGTCTTCTCCTCTCCTGCACTTAAATCTGCTCCTCTTCTCTGTTCTACAAATTTTATTATCCACTGGGGGAAAAAAACAACATAAGGTGAGTTTGGACGCACTCACGCATGTCCCTGGTTTATGCCTTTAAAGGCATACTCTGAAGATCAACAGGCAAAAAACACATACATAAACATCAAGAGTGAACGTGTTGAAAAGGAAGCAAAGTAGCTATTTGTTTTGAATGCTTCCTTGTCATCAATAAGCTGGCGACAAATGTCAACAATTTTATGAAAAACACGTAGCTGTTCTGAATGGATTCCCCTGCAAATTTTCACTTCCCGGAGTCACTACTACATCACTCCTCGAGGTGGTTTTAATGTAACTGGGTAACTCCGCATGGTCTTCCCCAAAGAAGACGATAACTAAAATGTACGGCTGCAACACCATCAGTGAGGTTTATTGCAACATCAGCTATATCTGCTATCTTAACTCCAAACCTCAGCTCCACTGGCTCACTTGGAGGCTTCATCGCTGCCAAATCAGCACATTTTATAAATAATTTTTATAAGAAACAGTTTTTAAAACAATATAGAGGAATGGGGAAAAAAGCTGAACACTGTCCCCGACAACCAGCCAGACCGACGATCGGATGATCCCTGCTGCTTACCGGTCATGCCGGTCATAACGCAGCCTATGTTCTCGGTGATTCTGAACAGGTGTGAGACTGTCGCGGCGTCCAACAGCTTATCCTGAGAAAGACACAAAGAAAGGCACTGCTAACAGAGGAAATCGCCACATGGGCCACGATGGATGCAGCAATCAAAATGTTGGCTTGGGAATCTAACCCCACAAATGTAAAGAAAAGCAAACTCACAGGAACTTTCTTCTGCGTCACGACCACAGCGCAGTCCGTCCCTCTGACTGCCACAGAGGTCAGCCCGCCCTGGTTTATGGCTTTAAAGGCATACTCTGAAGATCGACGGGCAAAAAACATATGCATAAACATCATGAGTGAACATTTTAGAGGAAGCAAAGCAGCTACTTGTTTTCAATGTTTCCTTGTCATCAATAAGCTGCCGACAAATGTCAACAATTTTATGAAAAACACGTAGCTGTTCTAAATGGATTCCCCTGCAAATTTCACTTCCCGGAGTCACTACTACATCACTCCTCAAGGTGCTGATGGAGAAGGGTGAACAGCACCACTTTCTTCCTGGTTTTTCCCCCTAGTCGTCTTCTTCAGTGACACAGATAAATGGATGCATCACATATTGCAATGCTATCACATCCCTGTCAGATTCTTCTGAAAAAGATTTTTCCCCATCTGGGTTATTAAATAGAAAGCAATTATAACTCACAAGAGAATGAGGAAACTATTGTCGTGCTCACTTATTCAGGTCAGTAATTACATTTCCTTGTTTCACTTAGCCTTTAAACAGAAACACAAATAAACACATTATGATTTAATAGATTAATACCAGAGTTATTATCCTTTAGTTTTCTTTTTTCTTAATTTGAATTTTTGCACGGGCAGCACGGTGGTTAGCACTGCTGCCTCACAATTGGAATAACATCTGAAAGGCCTGGGTTCGATTCCACCTTGGCCCGGGCCTCTCCCTCTGTGTGGAGTTTGCATGTTCTCCCCGTGTCTGCGTGGGTTTCCTCCCACATATCCAAAGACATGCACTTACTGGGGTTAGGTTAACTGGCTACTATAAATTGCCCATAAGTGTGAATGTGAGCGTGAATGGTTGTCTGTCTCTCTGTGTTGGCCCTGCGACAGGCTGGCGACCTGTCCAGGGTGCACCCCGCCTCTCGCCCTGTGTCAGCTGGAATAGGCTCCAGCCCCCCCACGACCCTGAAAAGGATAAGCGGTAGCGAATGGATGGATGAATTTTTGCTTTCAAATCCACGTAGTTAAGTTTCCAGACTGGGTTTACTTGTTTCAATTATTATTTCTTTTAATGTTTAATTCCTTCATCCTTCATGAAATTCCTGCATACTCTTGCCACGTCAGGCTGGACACTATCGTACACAAGGAGGAACTGACAACCCACTGCACCAGCGGTAGGGTCTGACGTGGATATGCCTCCACAGACCATCACTGACCCACCACCAAACTGGTCATGCTGAACGATGTTACAGGCAACACAACATTCTCTGCAGCTTCTCCAGACCCATTCACGTTTGTCACATGTGCTTAGGGTGAAGCTGCGCTCATCTGTGAAAAGCTCAGAGTGCCAGTGTTGGACCTGCCAATTCTGGTATTCTATGGCAAATGCCAATCAATGACTCCATGGTTCCGGTGCAGTGAACACAGGGCCCACTAGAAGATGTCGGGCCCTCAGGCCACTCTCATGAAGTCTGTTTCCAATTGCTTGGTCAGTGACATTCACACCAGTGGCCTGCTGGAGGTCATTTTGTAGGGCTCTGGCAGTGCTCATCCTGTTCCTCCTTGCACAAAGGAGCAGATACATGTCCTGCTGATGGGTTAAGGGCCTTCTTCGGCCCTGTCCAGCTCTCTTAAAATGACTGCCTGTCTCCTGGAATCTTCTCCATGCTCTTGAGACTGTGCTAGGAGATATAGCAAAGCCATTTTTGATTTGGAGGTTGTGTCATTATGGCCCTTATAGAGCACCTGTTGTTAATTTCATTGATGAACAACCCCTTCTGCTACAAGATCCTAGAAGTGGCTTGACACAATTTGCTGATTAAAAAGTGCTCCTTTAATTATTTTTTTTTAGCAGTGTGGAAGACAGCCTGGTGAGGTGAAGGTATGTTCTGGAGAGAACAGGAATGAAAGTCAGCAGAAGCAAGACATGCATGCATGTGAATGAGAGGAGGCAGGTGGAACGGTGAAGATGCATGCAAGAAGCAGATGTAGTGAAGGTGGAGGAGTTTAAATACCTGGGGTCAATCATCCAAAGCAACAGACAGTACACAAGCGAACTGAAGAGGAGAGTGCAGGGAGGGTGGAATGGGTGGAGACAGGACGAAAATGTTGAGGCACATGATCTGTGACAGGAGGATAGCAGCAAGAGTGAAAGGGAAGGTGGGATGTCGTTTTTGGAGACGGTAGCCCTGACAGAAAAGGTCGAGATGATGCTCTACTCGCAATAAACATGCGCATGCGCACTCGTACCGGCTGTATCGACAAACGCGACCAAAAACTAGAGCTAGTTTCATTTTAGTCTTGAGTACACTTTTATTTCCTCCTGAAGTCTACTTTTATTACTCTACAGTCACAGTTACCTAAAATGCTTTGCTTTAATTATATGAAACCTATGTTGCTGCGTTAAGTCGGATTAACTGCTTTACTACATTTATTTAACAGTAGTTTACCTGTGACTGCTTTCCTACCCTTCTGCACTGAGATGGCATGTTTAACCAGCTCTAAGCTGTGTGACTAGCTGCTGTTAGCATGTTAGCAGGGCAGTGATGACTGAGCACTTTCTGCTCGTTTCTCTCATTACTGACCTACTTGGTAGAGCCTTCCCTCCGGGGAGAAGATAGTGATGTGTCGGTCAAACCCCGCACTCGACCCCCGGGACATGACGGCAGGAAATAAGTGAGGTAAAGCGGACTAGACTGAATCTGAAACTAAACTGAGGTAAAAACAGAAGCAAAACATGGCACGAATCTGCACCGGAAGTAGCTGAGGGCTTTCATATCCGGGTCAACTTTTCGTCTTTGCTTCGAAGAAGCAGACAGGCAACAAAGTAGCACACACAGTGACTGCGTGATTACATGACAGCGGTTATTTTTAACATTAGCCTAGAGGAAAATCCAGACTACTCCATCCAGTACCCAATACCATAAAAATCCATTATGACCAGTGCCCAATGTCCAAAAAAATAGTTACCACAGGAAAAAGTGCTCTAATATAGTAAGGTTATTATTACATCTTCTCTACCGTTCATACACTTAAACAATTAAAGGAAAGGTAGAGTCCGCACACCAGCGAAAGCTCCTGAATGACTTTAAATACAATACCATAATGTAATGTTTCAGGCACAGCTAGTAGCAACACAAATGAAAATATTAGGCTTTGAGATTAACTATAGTTTTGATACTGTATATTTAGGGAATACACCACCTGATTTGTACATTCAAGACAAATACATTCTTAAAGTATTACTCAATGCCAGTAAAAATGGCTGGACAAGGAGCCACCAGCTGAAGGAGAGCAGTTGGCCTATGCAAAAGAAACAAAACACTCACACACATATACATGATCTTGGAATCTGCAGTTGTTTAGAAATGGCCCCAAGAGACCTTCCCAATCTGTGTAAATCTACAATTCGCCTTCTTAGATCTTCACTGAGTTCTTAGGACTGAGTTGGTCAGTCCAAACAAACCATTTCTATCCTGGCAAAGAGAAACTAACAGTTGTATTCAATTAGAGGTGTACATAGGCAAAATTACAAAAATTACATCTTGTCCAGCTATTTATGGAGCTGACTGTATCCATAAGCTACAGTACAGTAAATATTTATTAATGGGTCCACAGTTTTATAAAAAGCCTTCAATACCCACATTTCTTATCGCAAACTGTAAAAAAAAAGTGTCCTCAGTGGTTTTTGTTGAGACACAGCCACTGTTGTGGCACTTCATAGGTGCTCCTGTCCTCTGTGTTGTCATAGGGGATGTGCCATGAGTCTCCTCCTGAGGTCTGGACGATCGTGTCATAGCTGGGAATACTCTGATTTAAAACAAACAAACAAACAAGCACAGTTAAAGTTGGCATGGTTCCTTCTTTGAGCCTAATTATCTGGCTTCTCCCTCATTCCTCACCTGAAATCGAACCTTCCTGCCCGCTGCGACGTACCCATCCACAACCAGCTGGTGGCCTCTCTGCCACTTGAAGAAGAGCCGCCTGGTGGCCCCATCCGGCAGGCAGGCCTTGTGGTCCCTCATCAGGTCCCTGCTCACAAACCGACAGTGGTTCCCAGAATGCAAAGTGGCGTACAACAGGAAGGGGTCATCCTCTGAACTGAGAAGCAGATGTACGAGCAGACTCTCGTAACTACCAAAATACTGAAAATAAACAGTTCTACATATGAATTCAGCCTGTGTTATGGCTTACTGTATTAATCAGTTGCCCACATGTTGTAGCATCAATAAATACATTTTGATTTAAGATCTTTTGATTCGTGAAAGAAATGGAGTGATTTGCCATGACATGAGATTCTTTTTGTTTGTCGCTGCCTTTTTAAATAGATTGTCAGTGGACGGTAAGTTATCAAGACACTGGCTGTGTTTTTATGCGGTGTTGGAGTAACTCTTTACATGCAACTTAAATATGTCTCAAAACAAATATAATTGTAATCTGTTACATTTATCCATTTTCTGCTACTTATCTGGGTCCAGGTTACGGGGGCAGCTGTCTAAGCAGTGATGCCCAGGCCTCCCTCTCCCCGGCCACCTCCTCCAGCTCCTTTGGAGGAACACTGGGGCGTTCCCAAGCCAGCCGAGATACATAATCTCCAGTGTGTGCTGGTTGTGCCCTGAGGCCCCAAACACCTCACCTAAGAGGCACCCAGGAGGGATCCTAGTCAGATGCTGAACCACCTCAGCTGTATCCTCTCCATATGGAGGAGTAGTCGCTCTACTCTGAGCCCCTCCTGAGTGACCCAGCTCCTCACCCTGTCTTCACTGCATAGCTTCCCCAGTGGTTTCTAGATCCTCCTGAGACATTCCCAGGTCTGGGCCTTCTCGCAGTTGGGCATTCCAGGTTAACCTCCGAAGGGGGACATGGAGGAGGCATCCTAGTTAGATGCTAAAACTAACCCAACTGGTTCCTATCAGCACAAAGGAGCAGCAGTACCAGTCCAAGCTTCTCACCCCATCTCTAAGGCTGACAGACACCTGAGGGCCAAAACTTCCCTAGGGGAAAAAAATTGGAAACCTCATTCTCTGGGACACTACTCAAACTGCACGACCATCGGCGATGGTTAGGAGGCAGAAAAATCAAAAGATTTCCCTTCTGGATCAGCTCTCTTTTCACAATCTGACATAATACCCGCATTACTGCTAACTGCACAGCAATCTGCCAGCACACCTCATGATACACCTTCCCATCATCATGGACAAAGATCCTGAGATACCTGAGAAACAAACTCTCCCCCAACCTAGAAGGAGTAATCCACCGTTTTCCGTAAAAGAACCATGGCCTCAGACTTGGAGGTGCTGACGTCACCCTGGCTACTAACCACCCAGTGCATGCTGAAGGTCTTTGAAGCAGTAAAAATAGTTACTGATTACAGTTTTACAGAGTAACTAATAATCTGTAACCTTCCCAGTACTGGTTTTCTGTCAGTTCTGTGGAACATATTCCATGCTGTTCTTTTTGTATTATCATCATCATCAGATGCTCACATGTTGTCAGTAAAGAAACAATGGGCCTTCTGCTGGATGAGGTTCATGTTGTGTCTATCCCAGGATCTGGAGGGCCGCAGCATGTGTTTCCTTCCCAGCACCAGGACAGTCAGGCCCTGACGCTCGACAAGCTCCAACACCACCGCCAGCAGCTGAAACACACACACACACACACATGCCTTTCTTTATATTCACTTTCAAAAACAGAACACTGATATAATAATTACTCAAATGTCTGCCCGGATCTAGGCTGCAAATCCCACATGAGCAAAAGATGTTTTAGGGGTTTTTTAAAAAAAAAATTTATGCTTTGCATCTGCTAAAGCTGGCAGTTAGAAAAGGCGTGTAGGTCCTAAAAGACTCATTAAAACAGGTTTAGAACTGGCTTTCCAGGTAGAGGCAATATGCAAATTACATACAACTAAAGTCTTTTTTTGGCTGAATGGACCTAGGTAGGCAGCTTCCTAGGAAGTACTCATATATACCAGCTTATTTTCTTAGTTGAAATGAACTAAAATAGCTGAAGTAAAAACAGCTTCTAGGCAGAGTAGCACTGACCAATCATGTTTGAGCAAGCTTTGGCTGCATGCAGGGAAGCCGTCTGCAAGAAAAAGGCATGCACCGGCTGAAATGCTAAAAAGAAAAAAACTATGAAGCTACATTCTATGATGTCACTGGAACAATTTAAAAAATAACTAGTCTTGCACATGTTTTTAATTAACCTAACCCCACTAACTGCATGTCTTTGGAATGTGGGAGGAAGCCAGAGTACCCGGAGAGAACCCACGCAGACACGGGGAGAACATGAAAACTCCACACAGAAAGGCCTCAGCCAGGTGGTGTAGCACTTGCTGTGAGGCAACAGTGCTAACCACCGTGTTGTGCTGCCCATCAATAAAACAAGAATTAAAAAAAAAAAAAAAAAAAAAAAGACTACACTGCAGACACATCTGAAAAGCTTCGCTGTAACCTGATGTCCACCTGCCTGGAAATGCAACTACACGTCAATCATAATAGCCCCAGCTAGTATGATCGACCTGTTCAGTACTACAGATTCCTCCTGTGCATTTCTGCCTACTTTTTCGCTGCAGTTTTGAATTTATCATTGAGAGAACAACTACCGCATCAATATAAGCATTCACAGATGTCGGGAAATTCCCGTATGGAGATTGCAGAATGTATCCAGCAGGGGAAAAGATGGCCAAAGACGCACACCGAGAATCCCGATCATCCGCAAAAACGCAACCAAGAACTGAACTTTCCAATATTTCCAGTGTTTGTTATTTTACCACAATGTCTGCAATATCTCTCAAAACTATGTCTGAAAAATGTTTATTGAACAGTTTCAGATGCACGAACTGCAAATACACAGCACTGTTTTGCCCCAAATCCTTGTCCGGCAAACCTCTCGGCTACAAGTGAGTTTTTATCCATTTGCAGCCATTCGTATCTCCTGGATATTCAGCTTCTTTCAGCTGAGCCTCACGGAGCTGCTAGCATATATGCACATGAGCAATCCTCTCAATAGTGAATTCAGCAGGTATAATCATATTTCAGCTGTACCGCTGTCCTCTGATTTTCTTTGTACATTTGAATAACATGCCCTGATGCAAATTTTGATGACTTTTGGATTTATTTTTCATAAGTTATTTACCCTTCCCACAAACTAGATGACTAGATAGGGAAACGGACTCATCATTCTGTACTTTGTTTTTCAGCCACGCATGTGAGAAAATTGGGGCAGAATAAGCAGTCACACACTCACACATCCTGATAGACTGATGTAGGCAGGCTGACACGTAGTCTAGTCACTGTTAAAATCAGGTTCTGGGCAGTTTTACGTCTCCTATGTGCACATTCGAAAAACACACACACACACACGCACACACACACACACACACACACACACAGAAGGTTTAGTCATTGTGTGACTGTCAGAAAAGCCCCGGAGTTGGACAGATGTGCATGTAGGACGAAACCACTAAAATCTAAACTGTAAAACTGTGTGTGAGTGCATGCAGAAGCAGCAAACTTACGCACAAGCTAGACCCTGCAAAAAAAGATCTGCATCACACACTTTTAATGCATGTGCAACAGTGCATATTCTCACCGTCTCCGACTGCTTGGTTTTGTCCTTGTTGATATTTGCAACATTAAGCCCATCTACAACCACATCAAAGGCCGGCTTCCTCTTCACAAACAACTTGAACTGCTGCAGCTCCTAAACAGACACACAAACAGAGAGAAAGGAGAGTTATATATATATAGAGAGAGAGAAAGAGAGATATAGGGAAATAACATAAAGTGATGCACAATCGTAAGAAAGTGTGACAAAGCTGAAAATAGACTAATCTATTATACAAAAGAAAAACTGTCAGGGTTTTACCGTAGCACACCTCTTCTACGGCTCAAGAGTGTCTGCACCAAGTTTTGTTCCCATTCGCCCAGTAAATGTAGAGATACTTTACTAAATAAGTAATAAATCTGACCTGTTAATGGGCTGCTGGGCTCCTCAGAGTCAGCAGGATTGTCCTCCGAGGACCCTGAGCGCCATGCTAATGTATGTTAAGATAAGACTGGACATGTTGTGGGGCAATATTTCCATCCCATAAAAGGACACAAAAAAATTACAGTATAACCAGAGAGCACAAATTCTGTGTTTTACTTGGGTAAAATAAGAAGGAATAGGCTCCAGTTGTTGACTTGCACATTTTAAGAATGTGCAAAAGCCCATTACACAATGACATAACAACAAGGATGGCTGAAAGAAGCTTTCTAATGAATGAGTAACAGCTTAGACAGATTCTGATTGTTTTATCAAGATGTCTAAACACTTTTGGGCACAAAGCTGCTACCTCCAGAGGAAAAACATGATGTCAATGGCAAAAACTGGAGTTCCTCTAATGACCACTAGAGGCTGGTTCTGAAAGTGAGTCAATCCTCAGTCCATCCATGTTAAAATGTGCAACTTTACAAAGAAAATAAACATATTTACAGTCTGGTACAAAAAAATACAGTTGTTGTTTCTGTATCTAATGTCCCTCTTCATAAAAATATACAGCTGGTGAACATTTATATACAGCATTGTGCAAAAATCTTGAGTCATCCTTTATTTCTCTGTTTTGCTTCCAAGGACCCAGACCTTGTTGTGGTCTTGAGCAGTAGCTCTCCAGACTTTCTGAAGGCCTTTCAATGGTTTTCTTTGGACATTGGCTGCTTTTTCACTCATTTTCAGTCCAGTTGGCAAAACTTGGCAATCTCAGCATGGTGTGCAGTGTGTCCTTAAAAATTGTGAGAAAAGTGTACAAATGGAAGACAAAAAAGTGGCAGGGCTAAAAAACTATTTACAGCAGATCAATTATCTGATTGTCATGTCTTTAAGAAAGAAGATCTGACACAGGATCTGAGAGATGCATCTAGCCCTTCAGTTGATCCTTCTACTCACACACACATCACTGAAGGCTGATGGTCTCAGTGGAAGGGTAACTGTCAACAAGCCCTTCTTAAGGAAGGAAAACAGGGAGAAAAGGCAAGAAAGCTGCCTGAGAGAATAAAGGTGGTCATACCAAATATTGACTTTCAAGCTCATTAGAATTGTACAAACTCAGGTTCTGCCCCATATACATGTTTCAATAAATAGCTGCACCTAATTCCCATTTTCTTAAGTAAATATAAAGAAATGAAGGATGACTCAAGACTAACTCACCCATTTAAATTGTATTAAGGCTTAAAGTGATGCCTTATTATGGGCATGGCTGGTTTGAGAGACAGAAGGGTGCTGACACTGATGGTCACTATTTTAATGAAATTAATTAATAAATGATGGCTTGCTGTGCAGTTATTTGTACTTAAAGCTTATCCAAGAGGATTTTATTTCTCATATTTAATCACCTTAAACTAATTTCCAGGTAACTGTCTGTGTGATGCACCCAAACCGTTTATGGCAGGGTTGCTAGTGTTAGCTGGAAACCTCGTCTACAAACACGATCAAAACAAAAAAAAAAACAGCAACAGACCAGTGGATGACATCAGAGTGGCTACATCCATCTTTTATGTACAGTCTATGTTATGCAGCAAAAAGCTTGCTCATTTTTGCATGTTTCTGATTGATAATTTGACCAGCTGAGAAGTGAAAGTGTGCAGTATTCACTTGGTCAAATTATCAATCGGAAACAAAGCTCTGGAGAAAAAGTCTGAGGAGGGTTGGTTCGCTCCTGAGTCAAAGTGTATCTGAGCCCCACCTGTGAGCTCGCTTATCTGATGGGTGGCTGATTTTCTCACCGACTGATCACAGGCCTGCCAGTAATAAATCAACCTGGTCTTTCCTTCCCAGCAGGCAGATGGCAGCGTGCCAGCTGGCAGCACGAATACGAGTCAAGTCCTCTGTGGTAACATTAAGTTTACTTATTTATTCAATTAGTGCCTAAAATCAATAATGGATAATCGTGGGTTTTTTTGCTGGTTTTTTACCTTGTGGGACACTTTTAGAAGGACGCAGACAATTGTGATTGTCAGCTCTTGGCGAGCTCTTTACTACACAGAGACCCAAAGACATCTGCAGTTTTTTGTGCCCTTTGACAGTCAAGCATGCAGACTGCAGGGGATGGCCCACATGGGCAAAAATCACAAAGGCACCATCTACATAGAAATGCTCAATTTGCATTTCTTATAAATTTCAGACCACATTTTATTCTTATAATGGGCAGCATAGCATGGCTTTGGTCATAATTTTACAAACTCTGAGACAGCTTTGTACCGTAACAGGAAAGCTGCTCTGAAGCTGCATGGGAACCTGTTAGCGCTTTCACTTTTCGATAACAGAAATATGGAAATAGGCTGCTGTGAATTCCCCTGGACTTGACTCTTGATTGCATGCACAGTATCATGAACGCACATTAAAATGAGATCGTAGACATGTTTTTTTTTTTGTTTTATGTTCTTCCTCGGATGGAAATGTGATCTTGATGATTAAAAAAAACTGCACTTTTATTGCTGCTCTAATTTATTTAGACTGCCTTGGTGTGTATGCCTGGTGTATACCAGGCATACACACCAATTTATTCCGCAGCAAATGTTTGGTTGAAGGGGGAAAAAAAAGGCAATAAATTAAAGCTGCAGAAGAGCTGAAGCCGAGAATGAGAGGAGAAAAAGAGAGAAAGACAAAGTCCAGCATAATTATCCAGGGACTTTCCAGAGCTGACATGTGAAACCAGCTCACTGTGCTGCCGCGGACACACGCAGGCATACATTAGCTTACAGTACCACTTAAGTACCACCATTATCACACAAAGCACAATAGGGTTCAGTAAACTTATCCGACAACATTGCCACTGAGCCGTGTCATGTGCAAATAATTAAATCCATCAACTTCAGCTCAAACACAATTTCAAAGAACTTTCTGCTGAGTTCAGTTTATCTCATAACACTTGTCATCATCCCCCTTCACATTTTGATGTGGGTATACAGTTTGCATGCATTTATGCATCAAATAGATTCAAAGATCGACACTTATGCAGAGTGCATCTCTCAGCAAACCACATTCTGCATAGTCCAACAGCATGGCTTTGCAGTAAAGATCCAGACCAAACTTCGCATGAAAAGAGCCCAAAAAAGCAACAAAGGAGGCGTTGAATAGTTCAGTAGTTGAAATCCTATGTCAGTACTAATAATAGCATGCCCCTGCAACTCTCTACACTGCAGTTTCACATTATATTAAAGGTTACTATAGTTGGAATACAATATCGCACATCCTCACAATACACACATCCACACATGTAACTGGTTTTAGATTTTTTGGGGGCCTTTATTTCATCAAAACTGATGCAAGGGGAGGATAGAAACTGTATTCCATTGTCTCTAACGTCTAACAATCAGTAGCCAGTTTATACCTGTTCAACTGCTCGCTAACACAAATATCTAATCAGCTAATCACGTGGAAGCAACCTGATACATTCAGGCACGCAGATATGGTCAAGGCCTGTTGAAATTCAAACGGAGCACCAGAATTGGGAAGAGAGGTGATTTAAATGACTTGTTGCTGGTGAATGGTTGCTGGTCTGAGGGTTTTAGAAACTGCTGATCTGCTTGGATTTTCCCAAACATGGTTTACAGAGAATGGTCTGAAAAAGAGGAAAGATCCACTAAGTGTCAGTTCTCTGGGTGAAAATGCCTTGTTGATGCCAGGGTTCAGAGGCCAGAAAAGCCAGTCTGCTTCAAGCTGATAGGAAAGCAACAGTAACTCAAATTATTACTTATTACAGCCAACATGTTGAACCTTGAAGCAGATGGGCTACAGCAGCAGAAGAGCACACAGAGTGTCACTCTTGATGCTATAATTAGCACGGGCTCACCAAAACTGGACATTAGAGGACTGAAAGAAAATTGCCTGCTCTGATGAGTCTTCATTTCTGCTGCAACATTCAGATGGTAGGGTCAGAATTTGTCATAAACAACATGAACGCATGTATCCATCTGCCTTGTATCAACTGTTTAGGCTGCTGGTGGTGTGGGCGGTATTTTCTCGGCACAATCTGGGCCCCTTAGTATCAACCGAGCATCGTTTAAACAGCACAGCCTACCTGAGTCCATCCCTTTGTGACCACAGTGTACCCATCTTCTGATGCCTGCTTCCAGCAGGATAACACGCCATGTCCCAAATCTCAATCTTCTATATATGACCTGCTCTGGACCAGGTCATGCAATCAGAATCAGTTACTGTGGCGATCTCGCCAGGTTAACTTTGGGACACTGAGGCGGGGTACACCAATCTGTCACAGAGAGAGACAGACAACCATTTGCAGTCACATTCACACCTATGGGCAATTGAGAATTATCAGTTAACCTAACCCCACTAATTTCACATCAGGGAGGAAGCCGGAAAATCTGGGAGAACACGCAAACTCCACACAGATGGTGGATTTTGAACCCACGACCTTTGTGCTGTGAGGCAACAGTTGCAACTGCCACGCAATCGTGCTGCCTCCTCACCCCCCCCCCCCCATAGAAATTTTTAGCATTTTATATGTTGCTTTTGAAAAACATTTAAAATTAAAAACAGGGTTATTGCATTCTGAGTTTATTCACAGTGCACCTTTTTTTTTTTAATAATGGGACATATTGCTGCATTCTCTGCTATCTACACATCAATCAGTGTTATTCAGGGGGAAAAACCAAAAAACCCACACTACACTTTTCAGTAGTGCAATAACTGCAGTTATCACTACATACAGACAGAGAGAAACTGCTGCCCTTCTTCCTATGTGCACTGATGCCCTTCCTCTCGCCCTTTCCTTTTTCATGAGTTGCTTAACTCTTGTCTGAAGCACTCTGTTTGCCCTTGAAATAAATTGCCTTGAAAGGGGAATTAAAAAAAGCCCATTTAAACTGTTTGTCTGCTTAACAGGAGGTAGCTGTGGGCCACTTTCACATCACCCTCCACATGCTGGAAATTCCCTTAACTGAACCAACTATAACTGACAGCCAAAAAAAACACATACAGGAACATGTGCAAAGCAAGCCCTATTTTAATAAATTAAATATGTCATATTATTAAATACATATTGCTGGCGTTGCTAAGTTTCTCTTAAATAACCTTGTTTTTAATGTTTATTTTAATTGCATTATTAAAAAAAGGAGTACATTCCAATCCAATGAAAAGCTTGTGCCGTGGCACGCTGCACATGTGCATGCACAACAAAAGAGATGGTTATAAAACCTAAAAAGTGTGCGGTGCATCTGCTGCTCTCTCTCTTACAAATAAAACCATGACATGAATAGCTGATCATTTACATGCTCAAAGCATGTAAATGATCTTATTTTCATGTCATGTTTCATGGAAAACTCGTCACACAAAGCAGCAAAATAAACATTTCCCTTTAACAAATAACTTCATGGGAAACAGGCTCATTTACTTAGTTACCAAGAAACTTGTATGCATACACACAGCATGAGCAACATCAAGCTCCAAGCAGGAAGACAGCGGGGAAAAGTCTATGCAGGCTCTGTTCACAGGTAACAGAAATTAAGACTATTTTTAAATAGTTAAATCACCTTGCTGTGAAGTGCAGCCTGTTATTTTCCAGTGTTTGTTCAACTTAATCAATCAACATATAAGCTAATCCAAGCTAACAGACTGTGTAAATATGTAAATCTTCCTCCCAACTTCCCCTGAAATAAAGTGGAAGACTGTCTTGTGACCAATCCAGATCCTTCAAATCCTCATTTTGCACATACTCAGTGAACGTGATCTGATAGTAAAAGAGTCTGTGTGCAAACTGGTCTGCTCCCCAACAAATTTCCCCCTAATAAAACCTGCAGCCTTTTTATGCTTCAGCTTTTACACAGTTTGGGACTTAAATAATCTCCTTTAATCTCTGCTTCATGTTTCTGAGAATTAATTTGCTCTGTAGACAAAAGTGGCCCACATATGATATTTCTGGCTTTTATGTGACGCATATCTGTTTATTTCATGACAGTGTGAACAGCACAAACCACATGAAATCTGATCTTTTGTGTTCTAATTTTGGCCATTTTCATATGAGCCTACATCAGATAAAAATTTGCTTTTTTTTTTTTTAGATGAAACCTCATGCAACTTTTGTCCCTCACCTGGCCAACAGTAATGTGCAAATGTCTCGAGTCACCCATCATTTCTTTATATTCCGCTTCAGGGAGCCATACCTTTTATAATTTTTTAAAGCAATAGTTCTCCAGGCTTCCTGAAGATCTTTCAAAAAAATTTTTTTTGGACATTTTCTGCTTTTTCACTAATTTTCATCCAGTCCTCGTACCCGACCATTTTCACAGGAATACTCATTAATGAGTAATTTTTTTGTCGGCCAGTCTGATTTACCAGCGCGGTGGCCGAGTGGGGGGGAAAAAATGCTATGCTGTTATGTAATTTACTGCTGAGACAGCTAACACAGGAAACCAGAGAAATTTGGATTTATAAAACCATTCAGACAAGACTTCTGATCACAGGTACAAAATAACCTGGGTTATTGTGTTTGTGCTTTAGTAATAGATTGTTTAGATTGAAATTTTAGAGTATATATATATATATATATATACTTACCTGATCATGCACACACACACCGCAAAAGCAGCTGCCATTGTCAAAGCTGGCTCTTTATCCTTGTACCCATTAATTAATTGGCTTCTCCTGCGCATTAAATTATAAATCAAAGTGCAAACACTGACTTTAGTGGCCTGTGTTTGCTTCTGTGCAGCAGCATGGCCCTTGTGATGTATTTGTTATTGTCTGGAGTCCGATTTTAGCAACATTTAAAGCATAAAACCCAGCATACTCCTGTGACTTAAGTTTCACATAATCTAATGTAATTCTTATCTATAAATCAGGAATGGAAACTAGAGCTTCTGGATGACTGGCTGTGTGTCTCTATGCCAGCTGATAATATTTTCCCATTTAAAAAACAACACACTGCAAAGCCCAGAAAATCACAAAGGATGGCAGTGACAACAGGGCCGTATCCTCCTGATCAAATTATTAAAAATCTGAGTCATGCATCCCAGCTTAGAGAAATAAATCAATAAAGTCTCTGAATTAGAAGAACAGACACTGCCCCACTGCACCTAAAACTTAGGAAAAGCAGATCTATTCCTTCATCTAAAGAATGAAAGCAGCTGTTTGAGAAGCTCAGACTCTGCCAGCCTGATCTGCAAACCGGTGTAACAATGACGCCATCTAGTAGAAGGTAGCAAGAAAAAAAGAGTGCACCATGAAAGTCTATTGTCAATATTTTAGTTTGGAAAAACTTTTTTTCCTGATTGTACATGGCGATGTTCTGATTGCTCACAAAATTGACACAATGTTTGAATCGTTATTAGAAAGCTTCACATGATTGGTGTTTAATGGACTGCAAGTGCAATGCAATTAGTAAATTCAGTAGATTTAAATATAAGTAAATAATCTGTGTATGCTGTTGGCTTACAACACACCACATTCAAGTGTAAGTATGCATTTATTAAACTAATGTTAGTGTTATCATGGATCTTTGTGGCCTAGAAGAGAACCACAGGGTTCATGCACATAGTTAACAATGCTGTCAGTTGTGTGCAAAATTACTCTGACCAACAGTAAATTAATGGGTCGACTTAACTTAATTATGCACTATGGAGAGAATTTCATTTACACTAAGTATGGAACTGAACGGGGCACTGGTAGAGCTCAGTGGGTTGACCAGGCGACCCATATTTGGCATATGGGTCAAAAAAATTTTTTATTGTGGCCCATTGCTAGGCAACACCATGGCATCACAATATCTGATATAGATAAGAACTTTCAGGGGTCTGAGATGGTCTCCTTATTGTATAGTTTGCCAACAAGCACAAACTCACACAAATTTTGTGTATTAGAGTAATACTATTGTTTTCTACTAGGAAAAACTAATACAAGGAAGAAAAGAGGGGGGGAAGAGAGTAAACAAAGGTGAAAGAAAAACAAAGTGTCTGAAAGGAGAGGAAAAGAACAAAGAAGAGGAGGGGGAGGGGGAGGAGAAGAAGAAGAGGAGAAAAGAAACGAGAGGCAACATTTTTAAGCCTTATGAAAAAAATATTTAGGCTAAGATTAAAGTTAACAAACATTACGTTTGTGCATCTTCAAGTTACAATAAGTGAATACTCGCAGTCAGTTACTGCATTTTAAAAGAAGACATGTAATGACCACACTGCTTTTAAGAAAGGCAAAAACTTTGACTGCAGGACGCTCGCTTAGGCAAAATATCCACAGATTCCATTAACGAGGTTCATTTTACAGCCTACATCTTCCATCTGTTTCCTTTAAAAAAGAAAAATCGAATTCCACATCAAAAACTGTTACAGCACAGTGTGTGAGGCAACACCTGTGATAGGTAGAGCGACCAGGTGTTCCTCTTTAAGAGGGACTGCACAACTTCGTCCCTCCTTCCCACAGTTCCCACATTTTAATGGGCTCTAGTTTTCTAAAGGCTCAGGAGGCAGAATGGGTCATCTACCAATCGGAAGGTCGGTAACTGGCAGCAGCACTACTCCCCCTAGTGATGGCAGGTTGTACAAAAATCCAATCTTGCTCTTACTGCATGATTTAATTGTCTTGTTTCAAGCTGATACTTGATGTTATAGCTGTTGGTTTGTGACTTAAATATCAAATTAAATAATGATAAATGAAAGTTTAAGGTCCCTGTGTGTACACGTGTGTTCACCTCTGGGGTGGTCTTGTTGAAAACATCTTGTCCCTGAATGATGTCGGCCATCACTCTGTCTTTCAGCTGCTGGTATTCCTCAGCAGTCAGCTGGATGGACTCCAGCTCTGATCGGCAACTCCCACACACTCCCCTGAACACACACACACACACATATAAATGACACACGCTATCATATGGGAGGTACGTACAAACTTCAGCTTGATTCCAGAAGCATTTTCATTACTTTGGGGTGGCGGTCGTCCAGCTTCCTGTCCATTTCTGTCCTGTTAGGCTGAAGTCGGGAAGGAGCAGATGGAAATATTAGAGGGATGAGTGATTATGTTCAATATGATGAGGTTTGTCTTTGGTGCAAATGTCACTTTGCAATGAAATGTAGAGGAACAAAGAGTGAAAACTTAAATCACATAAATGGTGCTGGATGTGTGATGTAAAAAAAAAAAAAAAACTTTTCAGAGCAGAATTTAGGAACCAAATGATGTCTTAAAAAACTTTTTTTTTTTTGCATGCATGTGTATCTCTATCACAGTCCTACCTCTCAAACCAGCTCTTGATGCTGCTGGCGAGGCTCCGCTGGGGGTAGATCTGGTTATTTCTCATGTGCAGCAGAATTCCCATGAGCCTCTCCTGCTGTTCAGCCTGTGACATGTCCGTCGTTCCTTCTCCTCCTTCCTCTTTCCTCGTCCCTTTAAACAGAACTTCCCAGGTCTCCTGACTGGGACTCAGTCCATTTTCGACTAACTCGTCGTAAAGAGCCCAGGCAGTGCTTGTTTCGCCATGCAGCACTGCCGCCGAAATGACGTCACCATAGTTGCGTGGTGATGGGTTAAAGACCTGTTAGACAATAAAATCAGATGATGATTGAATTGATTGATGAAGGAGTTTAGTGTGTGAGAGCATGTTTCACCTGCAAACTACCTCAGTTGACCAAAGTGCTGTACAGGCAATACAAAATATATATAAATAACAATCAATAAATCAACAATAGATATACACTAAAATGCACAATTTAAAAAACAAACAAACTGTGATTAAAAATAAAATCATCAAATAAAAAAACAATATAATAAGACTGTGGCTGCACAGTCAAAAACAGCCAGGATATCCTGCTCAACTAGAACTGAAAGCCAGTGTGAAAAAGAGGTTTTTAAGCAGATGAGCGACTGGGCAGCTCTTATGTGAAAGAGAAGTTTGTTCCAAAGATTAGGAGCCGCCACTGAAAAGGCTCTATCGCCTCTGCTTTCGAGCCTGCATCCAGGAACGTCAAAGAGCAGTTGATTTGTAGACCTGAAGGCACTGGCAGGAGCATAGGGCTGTAAAAGTTCAGTTAAACAGGGTGGTATCAAACCCTTGAGACTCTTAAAAACAAGTAACAGAATTCTGAGCTGGATCCTGAGATAGACTGGAAGCCAGCGTAGGCAGGTCAGTATGCTGTCATCATGGCTGCCAGAAGACCAGCTGCTGCATTTTGTACAGCCTGCAGGCAACGAAGCAACGACTGATTAAGGCCAAAGAATCATAATAGTCTAATTGAGAAATAATAAAAGGCGTGAATTTCTCTCTCAAAGTCACGTGGAGGCAGGTAGACCTTCGCCTTACTGAGGAACCTTAATTCAAAAGCAGCTAATCTTAACAATACAGCTAATCAAATTTAAAAGTAGAGTCAAAACTCACACAAAAAACATTAGAAACACTTAAAAGGGCTGCTTCTGTGCTATGCCATGATTTGAAACCAAACTGGAACTTCTCAGAGAGACCGTTTAAAACTACCATCTCTCAATGAGTACTGGTCAGCAAAAATGATGGAATCACCACACCTGGAGGACATCCTCCAGGTTACCCTTTTTACTTTGTAGCAAATAAATTAAATCACAGATATGACAAAAAAAAAGTACTTTTGTTTAATAGCTAAAATTCTGGTTTGGTTTTTTGAGAAACACACCTAAAACAAATCTGATTGATGGCAGATTTTTGTGCAGATCTTCTTCTTTCAGCTGCTCCCTTTAGGGGTCGCCACAGTCGATCATCTGCCTCCATCTCACCCTACCCCCTAAGCATCCTCCTCTTTCACACCAACACTCTGCATGTCCTTCATTACATCCAAGAATCTTCTCTGAAAAGCTTAGCATCTTCAGCTCTGCCACCTCTGTCTCCTGTCTTTTTGCTAGTGCCAGGTCTCACTACCATCTTGCAAACCTTCCCTTTCACTGTTGCAAGCCCCCACAGCCTCCAGGGGGATGTTTATTCTGTCACCAAATTGTAACAGCATTCTGCTGCTGTAATGAATCAATAACTTCAAATAGGTTTTATCTGACTAAAATACTTTTTTTATGAGTTTAATTTTCTTTTCAAAAAAGCTGCTCACCTTCTTAAGCTCATGCAGGAGGTTGAGCGCCTCCCTCCACCTCGCTGTCCGGCTGAAGGCTTTGATAAAAAGACTGGAAGCTCCTGTGTCCAGAGAAGGGAAGCTTCCAAGCATAATGTCATAAACGTCAAACACCTCATCGTCGTGGCCGCCGCTCACACACAGCGTCAGGTATCGCAGTAACAGCTCGTAGGGCAGTGTGCCGGATTCTGTGGCCACAAAAGACAGCAGGGACCTGAAGAGGAGGATTTTTAATGAAATTCTGGATTCAAGAGGGAGCCAATGAAGACAAGCCAATCTATTTCTAGTCCTCACTGCAGTGTTCTGGTCAAATGAAGTCTTTACAGGAAGCTTTTAGAACAAAGCCTGATCCATCCTGATCTAAAATGTCTCTAAGGGTTCTCACAGATTCACTGGAGGTCAAGGCAAACCATCCAGAGTCGGTGTCTGGTTAAACACGGTAGGGCTAAACAAAATATCACACTTAACCCTCACTTGGTCAAAATTAACAGACACTCTTGTCCTCTGCTTACTTGGCAACATCCAGCTCAGCCCCAGAGGTGAAGAGCACGTTCATCATTTGGACTTCAAAGCGAGGCGGATTTCCCTGAGACTCCTTCACCTTCTTCCACTCAGCGGGAGGGAGCGGCCGCTCGGGAGGCTGCAGCCTTCCTGTGAAACACCCAAACTATCATTCAAACACACGTCCACGTAGACCTCGTGAGATCTTAGATGGTTAAATGAGTCTGAAGTTAATCTGATGGTTGTCAGCATGTCTCACCTGCTCCCCTGGCTGTCCTCCATTCAGGCTCCTCCTCATCCTCACAGACCAGAGGTGCTTTCCTCCTCAGCATTTCTGCCGTCCTCTTAGCCGTCCCGGCAGCAAACACAGATTTGGGGACAAAAGGCCTCTGCCAAGGAGCAGACCTTTTATCTCGTCTTCCATTTGCTGCACCATCATCTTCACCTCGTCTGGTGATGCTCTTTTTAACCCCAACTTGTCCTTCAGTCTGTCCACTGCTGCTCCTGTGTGTCTGTCTGACACCCAGGGTGAGGCTGAGGTCTCTGGTGCACAGAAAGCGAGCCTGAGGAGGCTTTAAGGTGGAGAAAGCTGGACTTCCTTGGTGGAGAAGTAGCTGTGAGGACTTAAGACATGTTCTGGCTTTCAATATGAAGGTAGAGCCCATGTTTGGATGACTACAGTGAATGATTTATGACCACATCGGCTGTAATCCTTGTTTGGATTTAAACTTCTATTCCTCACACAAACTAAGCACACAGCTGACACATGTTGTGAGGCTGCAGAATGACACCAGAAGCTCACCTTCCTGTTTTTACGCGTCATTTAAAGCCTCTCTCATGCTCCCGTTTCCTTCACAAATCTTCATAATTACAGAACTATAAATGCGCCTCACAGACCGCCTCGGTGTCCCACCTGAGTGACTCTTTCAGGTTATTTTCACCTACAAAACACACCGGCAAGAAGGCATGAGTCGCGCAGCCTGACGTCATCAACGTTAGACAACGCCGTTTGTGAAGTTGTCTAGTTTTTCAAAATAAAGGAGTAAAACTTAGAATAATTTCATACAGCATTTATTCTGATCAGATATACAAGTAAACTTATTTATCCTTGTGATGACTGCACTCTGTCCAAGAGCTGATGTGAGTTAAATCGCTCCTTTTTAGAAGTAGAAGTAGAAGTAGAAATCCCTTTATTGGTCCATCTTCAGTTAACATCTTCAGTTTCAGCACAAATTACCCCCTGACGCTCGTCTCCACCCTCTCTATCCTGCCTGCACTCTCTTCTTCACCTCTCTTGTGCACTGTCTGATAGACCCCAGGTATTTAAACTCATCCACCTTCACTACCTCTGTTCCTTGCAGCGTCACTGTTACACCATTCTCCCTCTCATTCACACACATGTATTCTGTCTTGCCTCTATTGACTTTCATTCCTCTTCTCTTCAGAGCACACCTCACATTACCTTTATATTACATTTTATACAAACATATTATAGATTATTTTATTATATTATATATCAAAGTATAACAAAACTGTAAAATACTGCTAATGAAAGAAAAAAAATGAACTCCAAACCATAAGAGAAGATAAGGAAGATAATGAAAACTAATTATGGTTTAAATAAAAGCTTAAGGACTATTGAGAAGGATTGTTCTAATTTTTTTATTTTATTTGTTTATGTTTTATTTATCTTTAATCTTAATTTTCTCTTAAACTGTATTTATTTATTTAGTCATTAACTTGTGTGCAATGTTCATTTTCCTTTCGTTCTCATTGTTCTTTTAATTTGAAAGCTCCGACCGAAAGCACAGTTCCGTTTACAGGCATTTGATGATGTTTGGATAGCTCGGCTATTTTTTTCCCTTTAAGTGGACCTTTGTGATAAAAAAAAAATGAAATAAATAAATCTTGTTGTTAGATTGTCTCCGGAGCAGAAATGGCCACAGAACAGCGGCCTCACTGGGCGGATATTCTGAAGAGGAGGTTAGCAAACTCCAAAAGAGGTAAAACAATGTAACCTGTATTAGCTGGCTAACTTGAATGTAAGCTATCTATCTGTAATCGGTTAACCAAGAGTCTGATTCAAAATTTTTGCCACATACTTAATATTTTAGTTTTTTTTGTTTTATTTTTCCGGCAAAGACGAGAAGAGTGAAGAGGAAAAGAAAGCAGAAGAAACGGAGCTGTTCTCCAAATATTACAGCGAGTGGAAGGGCGGAAGCGACAGCGGCAGCTCCTACGGGACCATCCCGCGGTTCTACTACAGGGTACAGGATCAGTTCAGTAATAATATATAATATACCTAATAATATACCTGAGAAAGTTGGCGTTTCTTGAGAGAAAGCACACAAATCTCGTTGTGAGCATTTTCACTTAGGAACTATTTTCTCTCTACTGTCTCTACATCCGCCAACCAGATGCAAACGTTCCGGCTCCCATACAGCTGTGGTCAGAAGTTTACATAAACACTTAGAATAGAATAGAATGCCTTTATTGCCATTATACAGGATGTACAATGAGATTGGAGGTGAAAGTACCGAAGGTACTACATTGTCTTCTAACTTGACAAGTCCGAGACCTGTTAACTTCTCCTTAGTGATCATGATCATCATCTGGAAAAAGACGTTTCCGATCATCTTAAAATTAACTACCAATTCTGCCACGAAGAGTGGTCAAATGAGTAAATCTGTACTTTCTTCTGTACAGTGATATAATAATAATTGCCATTTTAAAAGCAGACTATACAGAGAGCTTTGTCAGGCGGGTTAAAGCTAAAGGTCAAACAGAAAGCCTAATGTTAGGGCCAAAAACAATTTTAAAAAATTTACAAGAGGTGACTAAAAGACAATAAAATGACAATGCCAGATAAAAAAAATAAATTAAATGAGGAGGTCACTTATTTTGTTTCATTTAGATTTAAGCCTCGACTTCAAAAAGCCAGGAGGGCCCATCTGAGGATCTAAGGTAGAAAACTGGCTCAACATTTTTGCTACGTAATAAAAAATCAATTCTAAAATGGACAGGAAGCCTGTAGAGAAGCGGGGATTGGAGTTATGTGATGTTAACTGTCCTTCTGACTGGTAACTACCAAAAAAAGTTCAGGACTTTACCACTTTGTGAAAATGGATTTCAGTTTTGAGGTGAACTGTCTCCAGGACAAATTTAGAACAAACCAAAGCAGTGAAATGCAGATTTTGAATTAACCTGTGATCTAAATATTCCACCTCAAAGATGCATCATGAACTAGAGGAACATTTCAGCATCTCTGTCTGAACCTAAAGTAGTGCTAAAATGTACTTAAGAAGAAGAGACAGAAGTAACCTCTCATAATTTCTCTACTTTTCTAACACATCCCAACAGAAAGATAATAGAGCTAAAGTAGCCCTTATTAAATTTCAGACCCCGTTTGTTGGAGTACAATAAAACCAAAAAGAAGGTTGCAGAAGTAACAATAAGAGCGGAGATGATGGTGGTGATAACTACTGTAGAATCATTGATCATTTAACTAGTTCCCTGAACAGTATGGTACAGATGTTGCAGGAATGGTGATAACTTCAGTGAAGGTGATTTTATTTTATTCTGCAGCTACCAGCAGAAGATGAAGTATTGCTTCAGAAACTAAGAGAGGAATCCAGAGCGGTCTTCCTCCAGAGGAAGAGCAGAGAGCTGCTCGATAATGAGGAACTGCAGGTAAAACGCACGCAAATATATCCTCTCTTCTTCTGCACAGAGAGCAACACAAACTGTGTTTTTATGTGTTGTGCTTTTGTTTTGTAGAATTTGTGGTTTTTGCTCGATAAGCACCAGGTGCCTCCACTGAGCGGAGAGGAGGCCATGATTAACTATGAAGCCTACCTGCAGGTGGGGGAGAAGGCCGGGACCAAGTGCAAGTGAGTGAGAACAAGTGCTTTGCTCTAAACTGCAGCCAAGTCTGTTTTACACTGCTTGAATTACAGCTAACAGAACACAAATTAGAAAACTGATCAGTCTAATTAAATTATTAAATCAGTAAAAAGAATTTCACTTTTATCTGACTACCATCAAGGGTGTTGGACTCCACCAGGGCTGCCGATTCTGTTCATAATTTTTATGGGCAGAATTTCTAGGCGTAGCCAAGTGGTGGAAGGTTTCTGCCTTGGTGACCTCAGAATGTCATCTCTGCGTTTTCTGGATGATGCGGTCCTGTTTGTTTCATCCGGTGCTGGCCTCCAGGTCACACTGCAATGGTTCGCAGCTGAGTGTGAAGAGGCAGGTATGAGAATTAGCACCCACTCCAGGTCAGGGAAGAGTTGCTGCATCAAGTGGATTCCTAGCTATCCTACGACTTCATCGCAAGGAGGCAGTCCACTCTGTTCCCATGCAGCTGACACAGGCCTTCTGACACACACAGTTTTTCAAAACCCTTCCACGCTTGTGGCTGTGTATCTCCCCAAACCACAGGCGCTGGTGCTGGTCCAGCAGGCTACATCTAAAAGCCTTGCCCTCATCAGACCCATCTGGGCTTGAGGGCCCAGTAGCCCCCAACGCAAGTGTCCCATCTGGGTGTTGCCCAAGGAGCTACCTGGTTGGTTCTGTCAGTAGCCTGTGCTTGTGTCAAGATTGAGCCATGGAGATCTAAGTAAATGCAGGTGTGGTTCCCTTGATTGCTCATGTATTACTTGGATAACTGTGGCAATTCTAAAACTAATACATACAAACGAGCACTGACCCTACAGGTATGGTCTCTTTTATCAGACCCAGGTGCGCAAATTACCCACTCCCCCCAACTCAGGGAGGTAGTGACAAAAATAACAACACAGTACTCTTTCGAGGCCCTGTAATTGGATGAGTGAATTAAACATATTCAACATAATTTTTCTCTTGCCTTATATGCAGCATCAGTGTTGCCTTTTGATCTTATATTTTTTATAGCCTTTATCACCTGTTCCCCTGATTGGAGTAGGTGTCATTTAATCAGTCGATTCTTTGCAAAAGAAGAGTGACCTTTTATAATAATAATAATAATAATAATAATAATAATGCCTTCGACTTATATAGCGCTTTCTTACATGGTACTCATGTACTCAAA
>JAVDPK010000446.1:0-14211 GCA_034780415.1 Cichlasoma orientale | reverse complement strand
TTACAGCAAATATGATTTAAATGCGGTTTTGCGGCTTATGTTGGGTCAGTCGGGGGGTGGGCCAGTCAAAGGGGGTCCGCGGGCCGGATGTGGCCGCTAATTGAATCGCCCTGATGTACAACTTTAAGCTTTCACAGTTTTTGAGCAGGCTTTGGTAAGCTGTGTGCATTCAGCAGACTGATGTGCAGGTGCGATTGTACCCTGGTGGCTGTGTAGGGTTTGCTTTTGTGTTACCTCTCATGTATTATGCAGAGAGGTGACAAGGAAAAAAAACCTGAACTCCTGACACCTACATTTAGAGCAGGTGCTGTTATACTGTGTGGGCATTTTGCTGCCATAATGTAAGTTTACCTTAGAGGAAGGTCACTGCAGATTGATAGAGTTGTACACATTTACTGGTGATGCCATCCTGATGTGGATGGAAATGGCCCTTCATGGCTCAGTCATTGATTTGACAGTAAAATGTTTCCTCTGTAAGAACCGTGCATCTCTCGTCAGTGGTACCGTGTCCTATTCCAGACAGCAGGTTTAGCTAAAAACTCTGGGTTTTATAATGAAACTGTTCCAGAAAGAGAGCTAACTCCAGCTCTGAGTCAGTTACCATGGTAACAGACTCTGAACCTAACCTGCTGCTGGCAGGTTTTCTCTGACTCCTCCCCCCCGCTTCACCTGAACCACCTGTCTGACACACTGATTCATTTCCTCATTCATGAAGTTGCTGCAATCAGAGCAGTAAATTCATCTGCAGACGTTTATGTTTCTACAAGCACTGAAATCCCAGTTAGACGTTAGTTCCTTATTTTTGTCGTTCACTTGTCAACAGGGACGGAGACAACGATGATGTCACGGATTTATAATGAGCGCAGCTGCAGCTGTCAGACTGTCAGTTCCTCTGAAACAGTTACTGTAGTTACTGTAGCATCACTGTTACATCACACTGAAGCTTTAGGCACAGAACACACTGATCAATGATCAGTGATCAGTGATCGATCATTGGTCGTGTTGTAAAAGCTCACTGATGGAAAATGTCTGATCCTGGGGATGATGGGAATGTTTGAGTGAAGATGAGGCTGAAATGATTCTAAAACTTAAAAATGGAACTAAATGGATTTAAAGTGACTTAAATGTTGTCAACATGAAAGTTCTGATGTCTGAATCTCCACATATTTTCCACTGAAAATCATCTAAATCTGTGATCATCGGCTCTGTAACGGATCCGCAAACTGTGTCCGAGTCCACCTGCACAGCAGGAGGAGCCAAACAGATCAGGATCAGGGATTCAGACCGGATAAGGTCCAGATCCAGTTCAGGCTCCAGTCACTTCCCAGCTCATCCAGTCCGGATCTGTTCATAATGGATTCATTTTCCCAACACGATCTGCATTCTTTAATTAAAACGTCTCATCCTCCCAAACTGTAGCTGAGACATTCATTATAACATGAAACTATGGCTGACCTCTGACCTTTAACGGTAACTCAGTGAAACATCTCTGCTGTGGCTGTCAGAGAGCCCACATCTATCAGTGAAGCTGATCTCAGATCAAATTGGAAACGCTTAAACTGGAAACATTAAAATAGTTTTTCTATAAATCTCATTACTCAGATTTATCCAGTAACAGCAGAAATAATAAAATTCTCAATCAAAAATTAATTAAATTAATTTGCTATTCCATCAATTGATTAATTTTTACTGAATTATTATTTAAACAATTAAATGGTCATAAACTGAACTGTCATAAACTGCAGCAAAAACGGTTTTTATTAAATAGAAACTGACCTGAGATCAGTCCCGACCCGGGTTCTGCTGCTGTCTCAGCCTCTAACAGGTCGCTCAGTAAACTCAGTCTAAGCTCTCTGTCTCCTGCAGTTTGTGCGTCAGGCTGCAGCTCAATAATTCGAGTTTATAAATCAAATGTAAAATTAGGATTCAGCTTCATCTGATGAAGATTCAAGTTATGTAAATGATGTCAGCAGATATTATAAAAGAAATTATATATTTTATAACAAGCTTTTATCCTAAGATAAGATCATCCTTTATTTGTCCCACATTGTGGGAAGTTTACGGTGTTGCAAACAGCAAAGGCATGGCAGAACGCTCAGTACAAAAACAAGAATGAATAATATATAAAATCTGATAGAAAAATACTAAAATACAACAGAAATCTCTAAAGATTTATATACATTTATTTACATTATGATGATGACAGAGTGGGCCAAGCTGATTGGCTCGTCGTGCTCCACACTGACAATATATTCCTCCATCATCGGATTAAAATTGAGGCTCTGCTCCTTATTTACCCGTTGCCACGGTGAATCCTGGTATCCAAGCTCCATTGATGATGGCTTTCTGTCCTTACTGACTCAGACTCAGGCCTCGGAGACTTGGAGATTCAGTGTAAGTCTGTGATGGCCCGACACGTTACTGAGATACTTTAGTGTTGCTTTTTTCCTTTAATGTGTCAGCCTTGGAAAACTTTATTTAGCATTTCTTGTCTCTTGGTTAAATTTTGTAATACTAAGTGGGCTATTAATTGCAGCTTGAATATTTAGAACCCAAGCACAGCGTGATGGTCTTATTGTGTCCGCATCATTCATTTTTATTATTATTCAGACACATGAATGATCTTTTAGGGGCCTAAACATCAAACACTCATGAACATTTGCACGTCTGGTGAAAATGTATGTATTTTATGGGTTTCACACATGGAGGGTACAAAATGACTTCATAACTTCACCTACAAAAGTATTCCCAGCACATAGTTTGACCTACACCTGTGAAATTTGCTGCACACATACAACATCCGAAGTGTAATTCACACGCACATTATCCCATCCACCCCGTACATCGCACTTTTGATAAGGTGGGGGGGTGTCCCCTGGAGGTGGTTGTGACCCACTTTTCTTCATGTGCCTAATCACATGCACCAAGGTGTGAAAGGAGGCGTGGGTCATTACAATCAGCGGTTTCAGGTGAAACCAATGTGTGACTTCGCCCCATCAAGTGACCTATTGAGGTCACCTGGAGAAAGGTGTGAATGAGGCGCCTGGGGAGGGAGCTCAGGGCAGCACTGTAGACTGAGGAAAGTTGGTGATGTAATCCACCTCCTCTGTTCAATGATGGCCGTTCAGTGGACATAGATGCTTCTTTTACTCCTCTTTCAAACCATCTGTCTTCCCGATCCAAAATGTGAACGTTGGCATCCTCAAAGAGTGACCTTTGACCTTCAGATGCAGATGTACAGCTGAGTCTTGTCCTGTCGAGGTGGCTCTTCTATGTTGTGCCATTCGTTTGTGAAGAGGCTGTTTGGTTTCTCCAGTGTAGAGGTCCGAGCACTCTTCACTGCACTGGACAGCAGACACTACATTGCTGATCTTGTGTTTGGGGGTTTGTCTTTGGGATGAACCAGTTTTTGCCTTAGAGTGTGACTTGGTTTGAAGTAAAGTTTCTCTGACAATCCTGCCACATAAGGGATGACAATGTTGTTCTGCTTGTCATTCTTATTCTGCCTAGTTTGTGTTTGACCGTCTTTCCTGCGCATCTTGGCTGATTTGATGAAAGCCCATTTGGGATAACCACATGTTTTAAGGGCTTCCTTTACATGCATGTGTCCTTTTTGTTTCCTTCTGCGTTAGAGGGAATGTTTTCTGCCCGGTGTTGCAGGGTCCTGATCGGCCCAAGTCTGTGTTCCAGTGGGTGGTGGGAGTCAAGGAGTGGGTACTGGTCTGTGTGTACACAGACCAGTACCTACTCTTTGTGTACACACACTTCTTTGCTGATAGCTTTGTGTTAGCATAATGTCTTTGCAGATGTTTACAAGGGCCACTGTCGTGTTATGTTGTTTCTGGGTGGCTGTAGCTCAGGTCATCTGCTAATTGGAAGGTTGGTGGTTCCATTCCTGGCTGCATGCCAAAGTATCCTTGGGCAAGATACAGAACCCCAAGTTAGACAGAAATCACTTAGGCATAGAAAGAAGTGCTTGTATGAATGGGTGAATGAGGCATGTTGTATAAAGTTCTTTGAGTGCTCAAAGTAGAGTAAAAAAGCACTACTGTATATAAGAACCAGTCCATCTACATTTCTGTAATCTGCCCTTCATGTTCTTCACATTTTGGTAAAAATAAATGTATCTACACTTCTCTCTCTCTCCCCCATTTCCCTCTTCTCTGAACATCTACTAAAATTAGCTGATTGTTGTGGAAGTGTGGAGGGGAAAAAACACATTTGATTCTTTTTTTTTAACTGTTTCTTCATCATGCAGAAAATTAAAGAACTGAATGCGTGTTGCAAACAGTAACAGCATGCACGCGACTGTGAAGTGCGTTACATTATTCCATTTAAAAAAAAAGGTTATTGTATTAACTTTGTAATGCATTACACCCGACGCTGGTTTTAAGTAAAACTAATGCTCTGCATGCAGTGTAGGCTAAGGGGCATTTTAAAGCCACTTCTTTGACCAGGAGGAGCATCAAGTGAGCGCAGACTGAATATAAGAGGTCCAATCACGCTTTAGACCACAAGCTTGAATTATGTCAGCAAAAAATAGATGAAATGTGATTTGATCATTTTGGGGACTAACCCTCCTCTGAGGTTCATGAGAACAAAATGAATCAGTATCTACATAACACCTGACAGGTATATCTACATGTCTCCTTATGATCACCTCCTGCTTATTTATTCCCAATATTGTCTCAATAATTGATTTTCAACAGATCAGCCCTGCGAGCCTCCCGTTTACGGACAGCTGACAGGAGCCAGTGTTGTGCCAAAAAGTGATTTCCGATGTTTCTGTTTATTATTATGTGTAATGTATTTGCTTATATCGGTAAATAAACAGTAGTCAATAGGATTTATGAAGGGCTTATGTATAAAATGAAGAATTTACCTGCTTTGCAAGTGTCTTTATGACTGCATTATTGTATCTACATTATAACCAATCCAGTTCTTTTTGGCCACTTTAAATACCTTTACAGAATTGTGATGTTACATTTGTTGCACATTCTGCTGAGCTCTTGGCCAGATCTCTCTTTTAAAAGATGTTTTTAATGTCAATGACACTTTTTACCCTAAAAAATAAAGAATATAAAAAGAGTCACTTTGCCACAAAGTGACTGCAGATTCTACCTGCTCAAAATGACTTGATATCATTAATGAGAGAGATATGTGGCATATGTTTGACAGATTATGGGCCAATAGGTCATTTACAATAGTTTAAATACAGCTTATCATTTTTTGACAAATACCGGAAATCACTTTTTGGCACAACACCGGCTCATTAACAACAGCTAAACGAATGTTTGCCTCGAATGTCCTAAACGTCACATTTCCCTCTGATGAACAGTTTGATTACATTTACTGTCTGAGTTGTCCAAGTCATCCACTAGATCCACCTCAAAGAAAGTTAGAAGAAAGTGCACACCATAGCTGGCGCTAATTCAGAATATAATTTTTTAGTTGATTTATATTTGATATTAATCTAATTCTGCTAAGTAGGATTAAAGTGTTAAATGGAGTTCAAAATAAAATATTTGCCTTTGTATCTTTTTATGAATAAATCAAAAATCACTATGAAAGAGTGGATTTGTGCTACACATCAGTGAGTTGCTGCCTTGAGGATTTGCTATCTACAGCTGTTATTTCTAATGTGCACTGAGGATGTGCTGATTCATCACTGCCTTCACCTTGATACTGAAAAAACCTTAAAAACCAGAGGATTCTGGGCACCCGGGTGGCTTAGTGGTGAAAGCTGGCGACCACATACATATGCCGCGTTGCAGTGTGGGCGGCGCAGGTTCGAGTCCCGGCCTGTCGTCAATTTGCCCGCGTGTCTTCCCCTGTATCTTTCCCCCCATTTCCTGTCTCCCTCCACTGTAGATAAAAGCTGCTGTGGCCAAAAATGCAAAACCCCCCAGAGAATTATGAGTAGGGCTGTGCAATTAATTGCTCCAAACGTTCACAAAAACAGTGTAATTAACAAAAAATGATTATTATTAAAATGATCTTGTCACATTACACTTTGTATACTCCTACATACGTAAGTGGCCAGCAACATTGCCGGCAGTTACGCTTGTGCAGGTGCATTATGTGTTAATTATCGAGCGGGAAATCTAACCTGGAACCAGACTTTCACCACCTGAGAAATATCAAATAATGTCCGTTATGTTCCTACCAATCACGGGGCATGATTAGCAAGGGACAGTAGGGAGATGTCCCTACCAATATTTGCTCCACGGCTGTAATTGGCATCACACTGGACCCGATTCATCACCAAGCCTGCCCTGGAAAACAATTGGACTGACGTCCCTACCAATGTTAATACCATCCTTTGAATACATGTGCAGGATCTGTCAGCATGATGTGGCACTAAAATGTGAACAAATTTATTTGGTCTAAATAACTTGGTCCTGTTTCTTCCTATTATTATTAGTTGTGATAACTGGCATTACCTTTCAGATTATTTATTTATTGTTTAATTTATAATATATTTATTTGTATTGCAATTTATTTATTTAAATTAATATTTTTAATACATTAATAAATATATTTAATTTATATACATATGTAAATTAAATATTGTATTATATTTTATTTATATATTCTGTATTTTATTTAATTTAGCATTTATGTTGAAGAGATTGTTGAAATGTGCTAGATTTCAAGGTATTCACTGTTCTTTACGTACAATGAATGCATTGTGCTTGCAAAGTCAGTGAGTAATCATGTTAAATAATCGTGATTTCAATATTGACCAGAATAATCGCGATTATGATTTTTTCCATCATCGAGCAGCCCTAATTCTGAAGCACGTTTTGAAGCAGTGATGCGGTCGCGGTGCAGTCATGTGTTTGCTGCAGACTGAGGGAAATAAGTTCTAAAGCATGTTGCATCTGAGCAGGTGTAGCGTCTGAGCTTTCAGCAGGTTTCCACAAGTTCAGTTTAAGACACTTTGACATCTATAGAGCCGCTCAGATCCAAAAACAGTACAGAGGGCTCCCATGCCTGAAGAGCTGGTGTTACTGGAGTCAGATTTACATTGGCTTTTCTGACGTTTCACGGGACTCTAATGCCTTTATATTATATTATAAGCTCCTAATGCAAAACTGGTACAGACATTTTAAGGCCTAAAAGTTGAGATAATAGAGTTTTGGACTTTTTAAAGACCTTTGATAACCGCGGCGAAGTGGTTGTCTGTAGTCTTTCTTTTTGAGCAAAAGATGAGTGCATGCAACATGTGATAGTCTGAACTCTGTTCTAACTCTGAACAAGTGCCCGTGGGACGCTGTGGTGGGGAGTGAACATAATATAGTTTTATCTTCCCAAACTATGGGAGAGATGCCAAGATCCAAAAGCGGCCAGTAGCATGCCGCTCCTGGATTGTGGTTTTTGCCGATGCTGCAACAGCCACCCATTTGCTGAAACAGTCAGCCGGTCAGTTAGCCAGTCAGTTAGCCGGTCAGTTAGCCGGTCTGACGCTGCTTTACGCCGCTGCTCCATGAGAGCCCGAGCTAACCAGCCAGCAGCAACAGCTACTTCTGCAAGAAAAAAAAAAAAGAAGTTAAATACACTTGAGCAGTCACATCATCACATTTTACTTCAGAATAACCTGTAGTCACAGACATAGAAATGTTTATTAAAGACAGGCATTAGGTTATATAGATCACAACCTACGATGAAGTGATTTTTTTTTAACCTATACATGAAACAATACTGTAAGAACAGGGAAAAGTATCTTTAAAGTCCATATTCATGGCAACTTAATTTCACCACAGTAGACCCACATCAACAGCATCCGCAGTCACATTTTTAACGAGCTTAGGATGCATGCAGATGCATGCATTTTTCTGAGTCTGCCGTTCTCTTGCTTTAACTTCTTAATTTCCTTTCATACCTTTCCTCAACCTCTTGACATTCTACATCAGGGTAAAAAAAAGTCACAGTCAAAAGGAGGTAGGAGGTAAGCTTTTGAATTATTTGGACTATTACACTGCAGCCTATGACTACCTGTATAGAAGGTTTCAGAGCACTGATATATGTGAGATGTGATTAGCTAATTCTAATGATCTTTCAAACAGCTCCAACCCCCCTGTGACCCTGAATTGGCTAAGTGGAAGAGAATGGATGGATGGACTTAAATGTCTCCTGATAGGTTGTACAATGTAAATGGAACAAGCTGCATCTCAGCATTTTAATTGTATCTTTTTTGAGGATCTTTAGCGTGAATATATTAATGGAAATTTTTGGTTAAATTGGCTAACCTAAAACTTTAAATGTTTTCTAAACCAATAAAAGTGTTTAAGTCACTTCTAAAATCTTCAGGGTGCCTCGATAATGAAGGCGGGAACACTGTGATGTTGTCTCTCTTCTTTGGTTTTGGCTGAGCAGCAGAGTTCTAATTAGTTGCAACTAGTTAACTGATGTATTGGGGAAGCTGTTAAAAGGCCGTTGCAATTATCAAGCCGAGTTGTTACATTACAACATTAAAAGATGGATGGATCTTTTTGTTTATCTTTTTTTCTTTATGTGCCGTGTTGTGTTAAAAAGATTGAAAATGGGAATTCTTCACTTTACTGTTACCAATTCAGAGTCCAGTTTAAGATTCTGGTTGACTTACGGAGCTCTTCATGGACAAACACCAGCTTACATCAGTGAACTCTTACATCCATACATCACTATCAGGTCTCTTGGATCATGTGAGCAGGGCCTACAGGTTTCACATCATATAAGGCTGAAAACTAAAGGAGACAGAGGTTTTGCAACAGTGGCTCCCCGACTCTGGAACTCTCTCCCTTTGAGCTTGACAGCTGTGGATTCTGTGGTTTTTTTGTTGTTGTTTGTTTCTTTTAAATTGCTAAAAACTCACCTTTTTCGACTTGCCTTAGTTTTGTTTATTTTTTTCTCCTGTTTTGCTCTGTTGTTATGTTGTGAAGCACTTTGTGATATTTGTCTTGAATAGTGCTATATAAATGAAAATTTACTTACTTTACTTACATGGATAAAACTTGGGCAGTTTAACCATTCAGACATTTTGCACTGCAAATCTCCAAAACTATTCCCAGCAAACATTTCTTTGTTCATCCATTTCTATTTAATACAGTAAATATCTACAATTTACAACAACGTGAAATATAGAAAAAAATTGCACACACAGGTCCTCTTACTACAGATCCAACAGCAGATGTGCAGGTCATGTCTGATACTGGGAAAACCTCATTTTTATTTATTGTTTGCTGGGATGTCCTACATTTTTTCTGTCAGGTTACAATTTAATATTTTGGTTCATGCTATAAATTTCTTTAAACTGTAATGATGTGCAAAAGTCTTGAGCCACAATCATTTCTTTATATTTTGAATAGCAGAAGCCAGACTTTCACCTACTGTAATTTTTAAAGTGTTATCCAGGTTTTATGAAGGTCTTTCAAAATTGTTCTTTGGACATTGGCTGCTGTTTTCTTTTTTTTTTTTTTTTGGTTAAGCCACTTAACAATGAACTATAAATTACTCATAAAAGGCACTTAACCTCACCTGTCAAATTGGCAATTTTTTTCTCAAATTATCATCAATATGTATGGAGATCAGGAGAGAGGTACAACAGTGATCGTCTACAGCTGTCTGTAAAACATAGTGGAGGTTTGGGGCTGCATTTAAGGCAGTGATGTTGAAGAGCTTGTCAAAAATTCATTTATCAGCACAGAAAAGTCCCAAACATACTGGCAATGCATTAAACGCATGCCTGGATAGAAAAACATACAATGGAACACTATCAGTCGTGGATTGGCCTCCCAGAGCCCAGACTTACTGAAGCAGTGTGGGACCATCCTGACAGAGAATGCAACAAAAGCTCCAAAGAAGAGCTTTGAATGTCCTTCACGAATCCTGGAGAACTATTCCTGAAGACTACTTAAAGAAATTACAAAAAGCTGACTCAGAGAGTTGAAATATTGAGCTGGCACACTTTGTTGTTTGGTCCACTTAATATTTCCGTTTGAGGTCAAGTTGGCCCAACAGAATATTAATTCAGTTCAATTATATAGCACCAAATCACAACAATCGTCACCTCAAGGTGCGTTATATTGTAAGGTAGAGACCGTACAATAATACAGAGAAAACCCAACAATCAAAAAGACCCCCATATGAGCAAGCGCTTGGTGACAGTGGGAAGGATAAACTCCCTTTTAACACGAAGAAACCTCCAGCAAAACCCGGCTCGGGGAGGAACAGTCATCTGCCGTGGTCAGGTGGGGGTGAGGGGAGAAAGACAGGACAAAAGACTCTCTCTGGAAGAGAGCCAGAGATTAAGTAATGATAAGTAATGATTAAATGCAGAGTGGTGTATAAACACAGAGAGAGGGAAAAGAGGTGAGTGATGAAGAAACATTTACACAGTGCATCAAAAAAATGTTGATAATCATGATAATTGTCTCTTCCTAAGCCTTGAGCTGCTCCTGTGTCTTTGATAGCTGATCTGCAACTTTGTAGCAGTGTGTCTGGGGGAATGGAAGTTGTTGTTGCTGGGCAGAAATTGAGGTAGTGGTGAGAAAGAAATAAATTCACACTGAAATCCTAGTCTGTATGTCCACTTTTTCAATCTCCTCAAAAATTGTAGCTGTTGATCTGTAACTAACATTAGTTACAGATCTCTTCTTTCATTAAAACCGCCCCTAACAGAGTCCTCTTTAAAGTGTGCTCATGAGTTTCTAGTTTTTAGTTAGGCCTATTCGTGGTTCATTTTGTATTGATGACCGACTAGTTCGGTGGAAGGCATGCTGACTGATATTTAGCAGAACCTTCTTCCTTTTTTCTTTTTTTCTAGTCACACACAGTGCCTCATAAATATTTTAAGGCGTACGTGTTTACTGCCAGTTGGGGTAGAACATCGTTCGATCTAGCCAACTGCTTTTTCAGGAAGCCCTCAGGATCCACTCACTCAACTTCTCAAATGACAGTTCAGCGCATGGGTCTCAATTGCACTCTTTCGCTTCCTTCCTAACTACTTTTAAACATTTACTCACCTAATAACTACTTTTCAAATAGCAACTTTACTGTCTTACCATCGATTTTTTCCTCCTTTTCCATCCATCCATCTATCCATCCATCTTCTTCCTCTTATTCGGGACTGGGACACAGGGGCAGCAGTCTAAGCAGAGAAGCCCAGACCTCCCTCTCCCCAGCCACGTCCTCCAGCTCATTCAGGGGGACACCGAGGCATTTCCAGGCCAGCTGAGAGATATCGTTTCTCCAGCGTGTCCTGGGTCTGCCCCGGGGCCTCGCCCTGGTAGGACATGCCCGGAACACCTCACCCAAGAGGCGCCCAGGAGGCATCCTAGTCAGATTCCCAAACCATCTGAACTGGCTCCTTTCAATGTGGAGGAGCAGCGGGTCTACTCTGAGCTCCTACCGAATGACTAAGGGAGAGGCCAGCCTCTCCCTTAGGTTTGACTAATGCTGGGTTTGACTAATGGACAGACCCTCCTTTCCAGTACCCTGGCATAGACCTTACCGTGGAGGCTGAGAAGTGTGATTTCCCGATAGTTGAAGCACACCCTCCGGTCACCCTTCTTAAAGATGGGGACCACCACCCCAGTCTGCCAATCCAGTGGCACCACCCGAGATCCCCATGCAATCTTACAGAGGCGTATCAACCAAGAATGCCCTACAACATCAGGAGGCTTCAGAAACTCAGGGCAACTCTCATCAACTCCAGGGGCCCTGCCACCAAAGAGTTGTTTAACCACCTCAGTGACCTCAGCCCCAGTGATGGGCGAGTTGTCCCCCTTGTCCTGAGACTCTGCTTCCCCTACAGACAGCGTGACAGTGGGATCAAGGAGATCCTCAAAATATTGCTTCCACCTCCTGACTATAGCCTCAATTGAAGTCAGCAGTACCCCACTTGCATTATACCATATGAGTAGAGCAGTACTTTCCTTTCCTGAGTTTACTGACTGTTTGCCAGAATCGCTTCACGGTCATCCCTGTTAGTAGATGATTTAATAATTGATCAACATATTGATTTATTCTGCCTTACAGAAACCTGGTTACAGCAGGATGATTATGTTAATAGTTCAAATGAATCAGCACCCCCGAGTCACACTACCTGTCAGAGTGCTCAAAGCACAGGTCGAGGAGGAGTAGCAGCAATCTTCCACTTATTAAATAACCAAAGACCCAGACAGAGTTTTAAACATTTGGAAGCCTGGCTCTTAGCCTTGTACACCCTAATTGAGAAACTCAAAAAACAGTTTCTCAGAGTTTTTATCTGATTTAGTGCTCAGTTCAGATAAAATAATTATTGTAGGTAATTTTAACATCCATGTAGATGCGGAAAATGACAGCCTTGACACTGCATTTAATCTATTATTAGACTCAATTGGCTTCTCTCGAAATGTAAATGAGCCCACCTACTCACACTCTGGATCTCGTTCTGACATATGGCATAGAAACTGAACATTTAACAGTATTTCCTGAAAATCATCGACCTGACCATTTTTATAAATGGATTACACAGCATTGAACAATGAATGCCATTACACAAGATGCTTTTCTTTAACTTCTGCAGCTAAGCTTAAGGAAATTATTACGCCACTGTTATCGTCTTCAATGCCATGTGCCAACACAATGCCGAGCAGCTATCTAAACTCTGCTCCCACAGAGGTCAATTATCTTGTTAATAGGGTTTCATCTTCACTCTGTACAACCCTAGATGCTGTGGCTCCTCTGAAAAAGAGGGCAGCAAATCTGAAATGCCTGACTCCCTGGTATATCTCTCAAATGTGCATGTTAAAGCAGATAACCCATAGGTTAGAGAGGAAGATCTTCATTTAGCCTGGAAAAAGAGTTTGTTGCTCTATTAAAAAAAAAAAAAACCCTCTGTAAAGATAGGACATAGGGTCGGGCGATATATCGAGTTTTTAAGAAATATCGATATATTTTCATATTCAAGGTGTAAGATGAGCAGCAGAATAATGTATTCTGTAGAGAATGCTGCAAGTCCCAACAAAAGGTTTGAGCACTCATCGTTTCCTCTACGCATACAGATACTAATGCTAATGGCCGCATTGCTAGCTAAATGTTACAATAACAGCTGAAGTCCTCAGCCGGCGTGACGCCACCTCAGCACGGTGCAGCTAGCTAGAACCCTGCTGACTGAAGGATGGTTTTGTTCAGTCTATTTACATGTTTGGTTATTTGCACAGAGTACTAGATGTACAGGAGTGCACACAGGAGGAAGCACTTTGGTGAAGTCTACGTCATTGCAGACTGGCTTTTAAAGAATAAGTCAGCCTTTTGCTATTTTTGCTCTGTATCTTTTCTCTTTACATTTTAATAGCACAGCTGTGAGTCTTTTGTTATGGAGGAAAAAAGCATACATTTATTTGAGGAGCATTATTATTTAAATATGCCGATAGTTTGTTTTTTTTTGAGCACTTTCTCATGTACATCTGCAGCTGAATGTTAATAAAAGTGCCCGAGTGACATTTGGGACATGTAGCTTTGACTCAGAACTGCCTTTTCGTTTATACCTTTGGGAAGAAAAATATCGAGATATATATATCGTATATCGCCATTCAGCTGAAAAATATCGAGATATCATTTTTGGTCCATATTGCCCAGCCCTAATAGGACATCTTACTATTCATCACTGATCAAGGTAAACAGGAACAACCCCAGGTTTCTTTTCAGCACTGTAGAGTGGCTCATAGCTCTGTTGAGCCGAGTATTCCTTTAACCTTAACTAGCAATGACTTCATGAATTTCTTCACAGATAAAATTTTAACCATTAGAGAAAAAAAAATATTCACAGCCATTCAACAGATGTCCAATTAAATACAGCACCTCTAATAACCGCTGATATTTACTCATTCTTTGATCAGTCTTTCTAAATTCACTTCAGTATCTTCAATAATGTCTTCCTCTGAACCACCAATGTGCCTTTCATTTTGCTAATTAGTGTTGCAGGAGTGGCAGCCTGTAGCAGAGGCTTCTGGTCACTTCTGAGCATTTTCCTTCTTAATGAATGAATGTCTTTCTTGTGAGTGCATCATCACATACAATAAAACTTACTGTCTCTTGTAAAAGGAAAACTGTTACCAATCTTTTGGGGCATTTCCATTTGGGACTGCTCGGAGCGGGCCGCGTCGACTCGTGGCGGCTTGACGGCGTTTCCACTAGTAACGGTTACAAGTTTGCAGATACCTTCAGATACTTTTTTCGTACCCA
>JAVDPK010000445.1:51472-76909 GCA_034780415.1 Cichlasoma orientale | reverse complement strand
GTGTGTGTGTGTGTGTGTGTGTGTGTGTGTGTGTGTGTGTGTGTGTGTGTGTGTGTGTGTGTGTGTGTGTTTGTCAGCTCTTTTGAAGTCTTGGTTGATGTTCTGCTTTGACTGGACATTCCTTTGGTCTTAGCCTCTGTTTGCACACTTGGGCCTTATCACAGTTAATAACTCAGCCTGCCCAAACTCAATAGCTGCTTTGGGCAGAATTACCAGCTTAGGTTTGTAGTGGTGGTTTACACTGCAAACCGTTGCTTATTTAATTTGATTATGAGCGTGAAAGTGAAATCATAAAACAATCCATGCAATAAAAAACATAAACACATAAATAAAAGGTCAAGTTAAAAAAAAAAAAGAGTCAGAGCCAGAGTCAAGCAATACAAATGCAGGACTTTCTTTATCTGTGTTGCAGTTCCAAGAGAACAGACATACAAACATGTCAGTATGAGAGGTAGCAATTAATAAATGGAAATGTATGGAGAATGGGTTTTAAGACAAGGAAGTAAATGGATAAAATGTAGTACTGAAACTGCATGCTTATATGTAATATATATATTTCTCTTTCCACAAATGTGTGTAGCTACGTGTATGACCCACAGTCTGCTGCTTTGATAGAGGGCAAATATTTGAAAGGCAAAGACAAAGTGTGGAGTTCTCTTGTAACAATCTTGGATCTCAGCCAAACGTAGCTAAATCTTCTCTGCCAGCTTCACAAAATGCAAATAATCAGTGGTAAGCGATACTGTATAACCTTTATGGATTAACATGTGGGGCTGGGTCATAATGAGCAAATTCAGCAACGCAGTATAAAAACAGCTGGAACACTTGGCAGCCTGCATTACTCTCTCCTTATTTTATTTTAAGTCCAAAAATGAAATGCTTGTTAAAATAGCTGGATGTTATCACAAGGCAAATATTCCAGGTGAACACATTTGAATGGTAGCACTAGTCTGATATACTGACGCATAAAAAAACATTAATAAAAGCACATTACACAAGTATTCCCAGTGGTACTGTGCAAAACCAATACAATTAGGGAATGCAGAGCTTAGGTGCATTTCTCTTCTTCAGCTATCTGAAGTTGCCCTGTGAGGCATAAAGTAACCTCGAAAACTAATTAAAAACAAAAAGGAACTCATTAAAAGAAGTAGAAAATAAATGAACTATTTTCTACCAAGTAAATGTGAGACCGTTAGTGTGTGAAATCCAACTTGATTAAAGACAAAGAGAAAGAGATGGGATTGAAGGGATGAGAAAAAACAAACAGATAATCAAAATATCTGAGAAGAAAAACTTGAGAAATGGGAAAGCCCTAGAGCTTTGTAAATCAGCTTAGCATAAAAATTACAGTATCAAGCAACACAATTGAAATTAAAGTGAATAAGACAAAGTGATAATCCAGAATCACTTGCAATTTTTTTTTTGACAGAGCACTGAAAAAAACCACTTGATGGGTCATAACAAAGTTTCATTTCATACAAGTTATTCATCTGAGATATTTGATTTTCAAAAAGAAAAAAAAACAACAAAAACTGCACTTTCCATTGAGCAATCCTATGATCACATTTGAGCAAATGTCTAACACAGAGGTGAGATCTGAACCAACCAGGACCTGAACTCATCAGAGTCCTATTAAAGTGTTTTTAAGGACAGGTACTATAACATGTAAAGAACAGTTATGGATACAATGACTATTCCAACAATGGAATGACAAAGCACCCGGGACAGCACCAGTGAGACCTCTTAACGGGAGAGATCAACACACACAGGGTCTCATGTGGCACTGGCTAACATTCATAACATGCTGGATGTGCACCCTGAGTTTGTGCTCAGCCAAGTGTTAAATCTGACTTGATTTCAGAAGAGAGCCGAGGTCACACAAAGGCCTGTTTGGGGGAACAAACTGCATCCAGGCGATTAGATGAAGACATATTCTCTTACCCTGAATAGTCAGGACAATCAGCAGCGCATCTCCTCATCCCTCTCATCAAGCCACTCTCACACAATCACACAATCAAACTCACTGTTAACCACTGAAGGGACAAACGCCAGGCTTGCCAAGACCTGAATTCAGCTGGTGCCAGCAGTTAACACAAAAAATCAAAGAGTGCTGACCGAAGTGGCAATCAAATCTGCATGTCTGAAGAGAAACAGAACCACACCAACCAGGTCACAGACACAGCATTATTTTGAATGTCTTACCTTTGAAGGACAGGAAAATTCGGGGAGCTGACAGCGGCTCGCTGGAAGGGGGCAGTGCCCCAGATGATAAAGCTAGTAGGGCCAGCAACCAGCACAGTTTGTCCCACAACATTGTTCCTCTATTTGTTAACAGGGACAAAGGAGAATCCAGGAGCTGAGGGACAGACAGGGATGAGCATCAAACAATGAGCAAAGCCCTTTCAATTCACAAAAATACTACAGTAAGCAACTCTTGGTTACTAAACTAAAATAATCAAGTTGGTTCCTTTCAGTCATTACTGTATTTTGTAGCTGCTTTTGCCTTCTTGGTTCTAAAGTCAGAGCATTTAGTAAGCCAAGCAAGGAGTGGAGACACGTGGTAAAAACTGGACATGACTAAATATAGGGTTTTTCTGTTTGTTTTTGCAAATTGGTTGCCTATCTTATGGTGGAATCAAAACTTGACCATTTCATTCTATTAAAGAGTGAATGGGCTGGAGTCTCCTTCCAACTGCAAATGCCGCTGCTCGCCACTCGCCACTCTGCAGATCTTCACTTTTCAAAATAGTCCAATAAAACGTGCTTGTGAAAGCTGCAAAATAAACGATCAAGAGTTTAAAGAACTATAACTGTTATTTTACAGCAAGAGCTTCATTTCATCAGTAGTACACGGAGCTGCCCCTTAAAGCTTGCCGCGCACTGGCAGTGCTCACAGATTAAATCACAAAGCGCATCAACATGCTGTTATCCGCCACAAAGGGAGCTGAAGATAATGTCCCCATAAAAGAATCTGAAGACTCTTCGAGGTATCAGCGTGTGGACCAGGTGGCACAAATGCGCGTAACCGCAGCGCAAGAACTCCTAAGAAATGGCATGTGAAGGGCCAGGTTTGGAAACAGTAAAACAATTTTAGCGAAGGTGTTTTTGCTGTAATTGTCTGCGCATGCCACAGATGTTGTAAACGCGGATCCGAGTATGAGGTCAAACTGTCAGTCAGGGTTTAAGATCAAGTTCCACATTAAGCCCCGAAGGCAGAACTCCAAAGCCGACCGTTAACCAAAATAAAGCCTGACTTGGCTTTGAGTTATGAGGACACGAACATGAACCACGTGTCATTTATAACAGTATCTGGGATTTTAAGCGGTCAAAAAGAATCCGCTGAGTACTGCAAATACATTTACTTTGAGGGTACGACATCAGATGGAGTTAGAACTTTTAATGTCTTTAAAAAAAAAAAAACTCACACTGGCCACCAAACACACACTGCTCTTGGCTCTTGCATTATTTCAAAACAGTATTTCAGAGTATCGCTCATTAAAAACGACCTCCCACACGCGCCGGAGAGCCACATCAAAATATAAATATGCGCAAGCTTGTGCTGCTAAACACAAACCATTTCTAACACTCAAGACACCTTTATTTTAATACATCTTCGATTTATTACAGATTCTATCTTGCACATGCAGCAGACATTATTCCTCTTACTCGATTCCACTAAATGTTGATTTCCTATTGATTTAAGAGCACATCTGTCACAAAATGAATACTTATTTTAACTTGTTATGCAGCAGAGTAGCACTTGCATTATGACCTACCTTACGGTTACGTCCAGTGGATATTGTGATATAGCTGGTCAGCACTGAAAACCATCCACAGATTGTTTGAGCTCCTCTGTCCGCAGGCAGGAGTATCAGTGTATCCGCCGCAGATCCCACACGATTATCCCAGAGCCAAACAAAGCTTGGGTTTAAATCAACTTGAAGCGGCCGCTTTAACTTGAAGTGATCTCTAAATCGCATTAACAGATTCTGTATTTTCCAGTGAAGAAGGTGACCAAGAAAGAATTGTTCCTGGTGCGCAGTAGGGAAGAGGTTCGACCGTGCACGGCGGCGCTCAAGTGTGTAGTGCTGGGAAGCGGCTTTTGCAGGTGGATAGGCTGAGGTCTCCCGGCTGTGGACACACCCATGGGGGAGGGAACCTACCTTTAGCATCCGTGTGCCTCGTCCCTCCTCAAAATTTAACTCAAAACGATTTTGCTCTGCACCTTAATACGCTCCAGGTGGCTACAAAGGTAAACTTACTCAAAAGACAGCATGTACAAGTTAGTGAGTTTTCATGTTACCTTCAACATTAAAACAACAACCATCACAACGACTGATTATTATTATGGCTCACACAAGAATCCATTTTTCCTTAATGACTTGCGTTTGGGAACATCTGCATTCCCACTGCCTGTAATAATCATATTACATTTTCCATATATTACAAATCGTGGGGAATTTTATGTGTTGAGAATGGAATATGAACACATTTTTGCATCTCAGTGAGATTCTTTATTCAAAAAGTTCACGCAATGTTTTATATCCATAAGCATTTATCTACGAAACAGCAGACATATTAAGATGAATATAAAAGTATATTTAAAAAAAAGAAAAGAAAAAAGAAAAACAGCACCTGTAAAGCTCTCAAATTAGCATAATAATACTAATTCAGCACCACAACACTTAATTTCATAATGATAATCACTTATATACACTATAACACAGAGCGCAGGGACCTTTATGGTAATGTGATCATGACTATAGTTTGAGTAAGCTATATAACTACATACTACAGTACTGTACATACTGCATGTCCAGAGTCAAACAGTTGTTCAGTGTCCTTGTCTTGGCAATCTTGTCGTCTGGAATAGCATTTCCTTTTTTGAATGCCGCATGAATCATTGACTATAGCTATTTTGCCTCAGGCAGATAAGAAAGATCAATTCAGATGAGAGCATAATCGTATTATTCACATAGGAAACTGTTTAAAAATGACCAGATGCAGATGAGGTTGATTTCCCCCAACACCTTGGCGACCTGACAGTGGATCCCTGGCTCTTGCCTCAGACAGGCATCAGATATTCATGGGCAAATGGAGCCTTAAATCTTTTAATCTCACTTGATCTCCCACCCTGATCACACTGGCTTATTTTGCTTCTTATTCAGTCAACACACAATGCAGCTGATGCCCAGTGTATGCTTATTATTCTATAAATGCTACATGCAGTAGCTTAGGTTTCATGCAGTGTTAAGGATAGTACAATTACTTGACAACTCTATAGAATAATACAGGAACACGGAGGGTACAAAATGCCAATTTTCGTTCAGTCATAATTGTAGACTTGATTCGTTATTTCTTATGTTTGTTAACTTATTATTAAGATGTAAAGATAATAAAAACATTCACTACTGCAAATCCTACTGAATAGCACTTTAACTAAAATGTGTGAAATACCAATGCCACTTACGCATTTATTTTGTCACTTTGTCCTCAAATTTATGTTGCAGTAAGTCCTTACATAAAAGCCTCTGAGGCACTTTTTTGTCCCATAAAAAAAAAGAAAAAGAAAAAGAAAGAAAGACGCTGACTCTCTGGCTGAGACTTTGAGTTTTCCGTCCTCTAAAAGATGTCTTGGAAAGACAATCATTACATTAGTCTATGCAAAAGAGGCTTCACAGTGTGCCTCCAGGCTTTGATGCTCATAGCAGAGAAAGGAGGAGTGCTCTGCATCAGCATTTGCCATTAGAAGTGTTAAATTTCCCCTGATATGAGCGAAAAGCTCTGAGAAACAATTACCCCCACACTCACAAGCTCATGCGCACAAGGCGGGCGATACTGATACGTTTCAGTTCATCTGAATCTTGTGCAATCTTGAACTATCATCAGACTCTCATTCTCACACATGAAACACAGCGTAACAAATACAGGTGGCCATTTATGTTTTAAAGCTGTACACACCAAATAAATAACAACTTTTATAGATATCTGGAATGCAACGCCAGCTCCCATAAGACCCACCAAGAATAAATCAGTGGGGAAAAAAACCGAGGTTTCTCTAAACCTCGTGTGTAAGCAGTTCAAATGACCTCCAGTGAAATGTGTGTGGACCAGCCAAGTTTAATTGTGTCATTACAACTTTTGTTTTTGATTCCCAAATCTATTGACTCCCTTTTTCTCTCTCTTCTCGTTCCTCTTTCTTTTTGTCTTTCCTCCTCTGCCTTGTAGCCAACAGCTGCATGTTGTTTCCTATATTTCTTTTTAATCAACAATATTATTCCCATCTTCAGGCCTCTGGTGGCCTCACCATCTGTCACTTGCGTGAGACAAGAAGAAAGCAATTATTGAATCCTGGCTTTGAGGCGCGCCTGCCTTCGTGAAAGTCCCTCATGCTTTCCAGTTTTTTGACCAGCTTTCTGTTGCAGCTATCTGCGGAGTAAAACGTGAAAGACAAAGTTGAAACCAAACATCAGCATTAGGTGCCAGACCACAGAAGTGAAACAGTTAGAGGGGCTTTGTGAAATCTGATGTTAAGGTCTTTTGTTCTGCATGGGGAGAAACCAGGTTTATTAATCTGAACTTGAACACTGCAATGTGGGAAAGTCTTGAGAAGTTTTGTTACAGCTATTACATCACTTCACTTGTTGGCTGTTTTTTTAATACGACTGTTAAGAGAACAATAACAGCAATACTAAATTTGCCACGCTTCACTCTGACACCGAGTTGAGCACACGCATCTATTTAAAAATATTGTCATTTTCCTGGAGGACACGAAAGCGACACTGCATAGATTATTGCTATCACTCTTTCTGGTTTCTCTGAGCATTTTTTTTAAAATAATAAACATTGTGCATTTTTTTATCCACAGATTCCACAACAAAATAATGATAAATAATAAGAAAATAAACTGAAACTACGTTAACAATTGGAGATTTTAATGGAAACAGGTGCCAGTAGAGAATGCAAATCCAAACAGCATGTGAGCAGAGGTCATTTTCTAATTTGAGTTTCATTACATTTAGTGAATTCTTCCTCTAACCTTTTGCCACCAATGACTTCATCATCCATGGAAAGTAATTATTAACAGGCTGCGACAACCTCAACCTCGGTCCTCTGGCTTCGGCAAATTAACAGCTGTTCATTACTGATGAGGTGAAGAAACAAGTGCAGCCCCACACTGCCGTGCACATCTGCATTTACACCACACACATCTAAATGGCACAGAAAGATGTGTGTGCCACACATCCTCACACAGTTGACCGTTAACCTCGTGCTAGCAACACACACAAAAACACACACACACACACACACAGTCGAGGATGCTGTGACACACAGAATGGCCCTCGGCACACTCTGAGGGACACATCGATTATGTCGAATTTAATGAGGGAACATGTAGTCATCCCTCCACCTCACCAGGAGAGCTGTTACCTTTTGGTGTGATATGATATTAAAAATTCACACTGTTTCTGCAGCGCTTTGACTGGTATGGCAGTATGCTCATTAGCATTTAAATAGGAAAAGGATAACACTGCACTTCGCAGAGTCATACCTCCTTCACGAAACTGGTAGACGGAGGAAAAACTTGAATCAACCGTGGAAACTTTGGCTGCTTTTAAACGCCGAAGACTGGGAATAGTTACATGCTGTTAATAAAGCCGCGCGATTGCCTTGTCTAACTCCCGTAGACATTCGCTTTATGATATGTTGCGGTAATGTGTTGAAGAACGAACTCATTCATGTCAATTTGTATTTGAAAGCAGTAACATAAAACATCAGCATTTCTAAATGACTGCAGAGAGCACTGCTTCTCTCGACTGTGGAAAAGTAGAAGTGATTTATTGGGAATTAGGCCATTTTTCTGTTCATCTACTTAGCAAAACAATAAGAAAAATGTAACTGAACTAGGCACTCAAATAAAAAAATGCTGACTCTGAGGTCAGTCTCTTATTTTTGGAGCAGTTCCATCTTTTCTCTTGTTAATCGTAAAACCACATTGTGTGCTCTCTTAATAAATACTGCACTATTTGTCTATTATTCTTTAAGTGCATTCATGCCTGCAGGAAAGGCATTCAGCCCCTGCTTGTAGATTTCCATTTGAACCACATACTGTTTATGAACCCAAACTAGAAAAATAACTCGTCTTTTTAGCTATTTTTGTTGGCCTGGCATGATGCTGGCTTTAACAATTAAAGACGCAAGACATGGTAACGTTGGAACAATAGTGTCAGTGTAATGCTAACAAATACAGATCATTGCTTTTGCTTGCTAGCGAATGTTTAATTAGATGCTTATGCTGTAATGTAAATCCAGTTTAAAATGTACTTGTACGTTTTCTCTCCAATTGCTCACATATGACATGCCTTTTGAGCTGTATGCTAGAGATTAATGGCACTCTTTTCTCCGTGCATAGTTTCCCCATCCAGATCGCACTGTGCTTGGCTGATTGTCATTTTTCTGCTTGTAGTTGTTCCTCTGTCTTTTGTCAGAGAAGCTGACTATGACTCAGCTGGAGCTTTGTGGGGCTAAAAATGGGACAGCTGCCTTTTTTAAACTACACAAGTTTGTCTCATTGTATCTGGCTCATATGTCTTCTGCCTGGGAACAGAGGGAGGAGGGCAGCTGTGGTGAAATGATTTGGTATGAATTAAAGCTGTTTCCTAACAGGCTCCACAGGGTCTGATCCTGTCCCTCGCTTTTCTGGTGAATTTACTAGACCACTATTGACCCAAGGAGAGTGAGTATTGTATCAGCTCTTTCTCATCCCCGTCTTTTGTTATTTTCAGTAAAATAAACCTTCATAGATGAAGGCGACCCAGCCATGTCACCTGTAGTTGTTTAAAGGGTGTGTGTGTCTGTCTGTGTGTGTGTGTGTGTGTGTATGTGTCTGTGCATGCGTGTGGGTTGTAATAGTTTTCCCATGCAGTGTTATTGGCTTGAACTTCCCGAGGGTCTGGTCTGTCAGTCATTCTTCATCAGCATCCAGCCGCAGGTCTTTTGCCAGAACAAGTGACTAAAGACAGGAGAGGAAATGACTATGCTTTTTGCCCTACACTACCCACTACGGTCTGATATGGGGGTAGATAAAATGTAATTGTTACTGACATAGTCTAGTTTTAATTACCGCAACCCTAAATTGGATAAGCAGAACAAAATGGATGGCTAGATGGATGGATGGATAATTATTTAACAAAAATAAAAAAACTTATCGTGCACATTTATTACTCCATTTTTTCTTTTTGAGGCTTCTTTTAGCTCCTGAAAGTCTAAGACAAACATTTTGGCGTAGGCTTGTTCAACATTCTTTTTGATGTCCTCATTTTTCTGATTCTCGATGCTGCCAAGGTGGCAGGGCAAAAAGGGGCAGTGTGTAACACTGGGATGGAGCACTATAAAGCACAATATTCACTCTGACAAAGGGCAAGTAGTTCAGTATACACTAGGGTGCTAATAAGGGAATGGGCCATGAGCAAGCATGCCACAGCTTTCTTCTCATTGGCTGCTGCTCAGAAACAGAAAGCTTTAACCAGATGTCGGTGGTGTTGCTGTGCTCACAGACAGGTCTGTGTGTCTGAAATTAACATATTAGAAATATCTGCTTTTTGAAGTCAAACAGAAGTAAGTAAGTCAGTGTCTGGAGCCATCTGAAGCCTGAGCCTGATTTCCTGCTGCCTCATCATTTGCAGCTTTAGCCACAATTAACAGGAGCATCCATCACTGTAACAGTATATATGAAAATAAGGAAGGGCATAATAGATCCCCTCTAATAAATTTATTGCAATACTTTTGAAGATCTCTGACTTTAATTTTTTCTATACTTTACACGCTACAATACAACTTTAGGATGCTGATGAGCGAAACTAAAATTATTATGGCAGTCTATGCCTGGTAACATTGTTGCTTCTTGCGTGTTAGCAAGCTGATGACAACATTAAGCTTAAAGCTCCGCTGTGCATATACATGCTCACGGAGCAGCTGGCATGGCTATCGACTCTTGCTTGCAATGTATGACCAGCAAGGACAGGATCATACTGGTACAGGGTTGAAAGTTTGGATACAGTGTGTAGAATATATATATTTATGACGCTTGTATTCATTTGATCTTGCTTTTGCAATTACTCTAGCTGGACTATGCCGAGTCCCTTGTCCTTCACCCTTCCCTCACCCACCCCTCCCAATCTCATCCTCCTGTCATCACTCGCCCTGATGAGGCTGTGAAACAGGTGGCTCAAGAATTCAAAATGACATAGGAGAGATGGGGACCAAACAGTTGTGTGTGTGTATGTGTGTGCTTGTGTGTGCATGTGTAAGAGAGAAATAGAGAAGGATTTTGCATGTGTGTCTATGCTCATGAAAGACAGGAGAAGAAAGTGAGATGCCAAGCAAACACAATGATAACAAACAAAGCACTAATTTGGCTATTTCAGATTCTCCTTAGTGCTTAAACCGAAAGCCTGTTGCCATGAGATACCTAAACTTAAAAAAAACAAAAAAAACATAATAAAATCCATCTTGATACAGACCATAGACTCTAAAGCATCAGAGATGAAGGGCTGGAAAAAGCAACAGATTAAATGATTTCCAGAAGACAAAGGCATTCATGAGTGTGAATTTGCTATGTTCAGATGAAGCAGATATACTGATTTGCAATGATAACAGAAAAATATGTAACATGAAGGTTCTGTTTGATCACATATAACAATGGGTTAAAGTTTTTTTTTTCAGCTCTGCAGATGGAGAACAAATCTGTCTGGACATCTGTTCCCCAAACTGCTAGCACCAGTTGTGTTGGTAAAGATCCTGCAGTAAGTTGTCTGGAGACAGCATGGAAGATCAAGAGCATATTCTTAACTATGTTTTTCTCTGAGGCTTAGTGTGCAATTTAATTAACTGTGGAAATGTTGCAAGGATGTCACAACTGTCAGTGGCTCCACAGTCAATCCCAGAAGAAAGTCATTCAGTCTTATCACTTCTTATCATGTCTGCTTTCCCATCAATGCCCCCTCCTCCTCACACTCAAATTACCAGTTTGTCTCACACGTTTGACAAAAAAAAAATTCTGTTTGCAGCACTGATGATGATGATTAGTCATTCATGTTCAAATTACAGCTGATTTTGCTTCCCTTATAGCTGTGGTTAATCTAGATTTGAGAGCAATGCAGAAAGAATAGAGCACTCCAATGCAAAACTGTACTGGCAAAGAAAAAGAAACAAACAAACAAACAAACAAAAAACCATTTGGTTTAGTAAAACCTTTAAAATATGTCAGTTGCTTTATCAACATTAAATCTGGGCTTGATAACATGTTGACAGTTTTATGGTCTGTCACTGGGGATAATGTCCAGCCTCAGACAGATGCCAGTAATGGGCACATCTGGCTCCTAATTCTGCAAAAGGAAGCCAATGAAACAGTTGTTCCATTAGTTGCCAGCCAAAGAAAGCTAACCCCATTGTCTTCTGTGTGTAACCATGTTGGCCAGATAATTTGTCTCTTCGTTTCCACATTTGTAATAAAACGGACGGAGGCTGCGTTTCGCACAGTTTGTATGTATCTGTCATTTGTGGATTGGAGGTTGTTGCTTCTAACCCAGACAGAGCAGACACATTTATTCAATTATTTTACACCACATGGATACCATCTTTTGAGCTGAGTGATAGTTGGTGAATATATTGAGCAATCCCGCATCTGTTGAAATCCCACACTCCATGTGTCTCTTCTCGTGTGTACATACTGTATATATTATTTCATTGTTTTTTTTTCTCAGTCTGTCTAAATCCAAGGATTTTCTTTTTTTCCCTTTTTTTTCTCTTTTTGCAATATGTGCTCCAGAGGTTGCACAACTTCCCAACTCAATGTGTTTCTGACACAAATGAGCAGGCAAAGTCAGTTCAGCCAATGAACATGCTCCAGCTGATGGATGCTGTCTTGCACATATAAATTCCACATCAGTATAAAGTATAGTTGACAGACAAAACTGCTGAATAATGACTACTAATAGCAATAATTTCATTTTCCAGGGGTGACCTAGCCAAGAGGGCAGAAAAGACTAACATTTCCAAACACAAATAAATAGACAAATACAGCTGTCCAAGCGAGTGAACACAACATCCAGATCATATACTAAGGACATTACACAGTGCAAACTGTTTTGCATCTCTAGTCTATGTGTGACTTTTGTAGTGGCTGTGAGGGCATAAGCATGCACTGCTTTACAAAGCTGACAAGCTCATTTTCAAATAAAATGAGATGTTACTGGAAACAACACTGAACTTGAAGGGTGGATTCAAACAGAAGCAGCTGACAGGCTGGTGCTGAGTTTGACAAGTTAATTCAGTTTTTGTCAGAGGTCTCAACATAGCTTCCTTTTCTAAAACATTTTAATACACACTCCTCCGCACATACACTTGTACTCGTGCACACAGGGAGGCACATTGTACATAAAGCAGCAACACATGTAGACAGCAATCTGATTGGAACAGAGGAGGCGATCAGGCAGACAGCCCAGGGAGAGGTGGCGCCTGTCATGTGGAATGGATCTCATTAAAAGTATGCCCCAGGTCACACTTTGATGGACGGGGAGACGTCAGTCATCTGCCAGCCAGATTAGCTGAGACTGAAACCCCGTCCTCTCTCTCTGCCCCTTGAGAGCTCACAGCATACCAAGTGGGTCCAGGCAGACTTACGTGTGCCCCCCAGCCTCCGTCAAACCTCTCACCTCTGGGTTGCCAATCACAGAAACCAATGAGCACATCTACCTCAATTGAGAAGGAGAGAGAGAGAGAAAAAAAACAAACAGAAAACAAAACACCTGCTGTGTTTAAAGGCAGGTGCTTCCAGGCTGTTTCTTTTGCCTCTTGTTTGAGGCTGTGTGGCTGCCTCAAAGGCCAAGTCCCCTGCCCTCTTTTTACTCAAAAGAGCCTGAACAATCCAGCTTTCTGATGGTTGAACATGCCTTTGCCTTTGAACTTTGATAACATTTTGCACATGGTGCACTCTTGAAATGTAAAGCGTAAGTGGTAGTACTTTATTACTGACAAAGACACCGATGCTTTGAAGTTTGCGTGAACATTGTTTATCATCAAATAATCTTCAGTATTCCTTACATTCTTGCACTGCATCCACTTAATTTAATTTCCATTTTGAATATAGAAGAAATATTATAGTTATCCCTCAATATGTTAATTTTCTTCACTTTTTATCTAAACATTACAATCTAGAGAAACTGTATTCTGTATTACAGTATCACTTTTTTCTTTAAACTCATTACTCAGCACTGACACACAGGAGCTCCTGGACCCTGTAATGGCCTTATGGGTTTATGTTATTGCCGCTGGTTTCAGTTATTTGGATTCATTGCTCAGGAAAAATCATGTTTCATCCTTTTGGCTTGAATACAAAATACTGCTGTTTTGGCAAAGCCATGCCTCAGAATTATGCACAGTGTGTACTTTGGCTTATATATGCATCTGTTTAAGGCAATGGTGAGACAGGTCTGTCATTTCCACCTCATCATATATGTACACAAGAACTCCTGGCATCCCATTTCAACACAGTGAGTATGCATTAGTTTTCAGCATTCAGGGTTAATGTTCTGATATTTTAACCCCAACTGTGATTTTTCCCTAAACCTAACGAAAGTAGTTTTCAGTGCCCAAGCAAATAGAAATTAACGTTAGAGGCCAATGAAAACCAGGCTTGCTTTTGGCTAGCGGCAATGACAACTCACAGTGACAAGAAGACTGCACCAGGCCAAGGCATGTAACAATTTGGTCATGGATGAAACAAATATGATACAACCAGCTAGCCTAAGGTCTTACTTGAATGGAGCCAAGCTATTTGTTTCTAGTTCTTGATAGCCTATTAAACTAAGCTAAGTGGTTGCTGAGAGACCTTACACACTATAATTTTTTTTATATTTCTCTATTTTTCTCAATGCTGAACTATCCCAAGGTGCAAACTGTGTGTATCAGTACTATAAATATATAATGTGATTCATGGCAAGAAATCATTAATAGTTTAAAACCAGTTCACTGCCGAGAATCTTGTGCCTACACAGCCATGTTTCCCTCATAGCCTAACATCTGTCTTTTAAGGTTGCGGGTAAAAAAAATTCTAATTCCAACTTAATAAATGTTATATCAAGATGCACTGTTTCTGGGCTTCTCCTTATTCAGTTGCTTCCTCTTTTTGGTGTTGTCTAGCAGAAAAAAGAGCATGTGCTCTAACCATACAGTGACCTACTGTTTATCCCAACATTCCCAAGAGTTCATGTCTCCAGCAATAGACCTGTGGCATGATGCCCAGGACAGGGGCCATGGATGGCTCACTTTGACAAGCATGCTAGTCAAGGCTGTGCTAGCTTCACTCACAGCAGATTTGGATTCCCAACAATCTCTGACACTCCGGTTGACGTAATTCTAAGTCCATTTGAATTACGTCTAAATATGAGGCTGGTAAAATTGAGAGATAGTTTTGGCAAAAGATGGAAATGATTTGGGCTATTTAGAGAGCTGAGGACGGGTGCGAGGAAATGTGTCAACGTTTATAACCCACTTCAGCATTTTGATTTGTGACAACCCCTGCAGAAGTATGAAGTATCCCACATTTAATCCATGCTGGAATCTGACCAGCATGCAGTGTGTCATGCGTCATGCATCCCAGATGATAAAAGCCAAAGGCAGTGGATATAAGTCATTGCCATCTCCAAAACCCAAGGCCCATGCAGCTTTTGTAATGCTACAGTTACACTAGGGAAAACAGTTGTTGGAGACCATGGAACAACCAAAATTATTGCAACTGTGTACAATGAATTTGTGAGTTTGTTGCCCCTCAAATTGTTGCATCGGCAGCCAGCCCGAGTCGGGCCTCATATATTTGGAGACAGGTTGTTTCCCACCAGGTGACCTGTCCAACCACCTTGCAATCAAAAGTGGTAGCCCAGAGGTTGAGGATGTTGCATTTTCAATCTCTGGGTGACCAGTTGATTGCTGCAACTACTTGTAATGAGTTGCTGAATGTGAAAAAATTAAACGTGATCAGCAGACAACCACGTAGTTGCAAGGAGGTTGCTGCCCTACAGTATTTTTACTCTAGTGGGACTCAACCATAACGAGCCCAACAAGCTTGAGCATGAACAAATGCTGGCAAAATTGAATGAAAAAACTTTTATTGTTTTATTAGGGTTCTTTTTAATTCACAATGTTCAGAACCTAAATATGGTCACATTCAATAGTAACACTGTCATCTTCGTTTGCTTTCTCAGCTTAGGAAACTTGCTTCCTTAAATGATGCTTCAAACTCACTTAAACAGCTTGAGATAAAGTCAGGCTTGCTTTGAACAATCCATATTTCCCTTGAGGTCCTTCAGCACTTGAAATGCATATTTAACCTGACTCGACTCAGATGCTGCACATACCAGCGCTCATGCGGAGTTCCTTCCTTTGACTTTTCCCAAACATGTCAAACTGCAGCCCTAAACAGACCACTTCCAGGCTATAGGGCTCTCTGTTTGTCAGCATGTGGTTGCTGCAACACCTGAATTCCAGCTGTTTGTTAATACTTGCTGCAATTGGTCTGATAACTAAACTATAGTGCTAGTTTGCATTCTTAACTGATTTCCATCCTTTTGTCATCACATATTTTTTTCTGGTTATCATTATACACTATAACAGAGATAGAAGTTGTATTTTTCTGTGGTTAATTTCTTGGAAAATAATTAACTAGTAGCATCACCACAAGAAGAATAACAAAAATTAAAGTAGGACAGCATAAAATATTACACAACCCACAGCTTAATATTGTAGAAGAACAATCAGATTGCTTTACTAATACCAGCAAATCCTCTTAGGGGGCTTTTCCCTCTTAATAACTGATGGGTGCACAATGCTTAATACCCAACAAGCCACAAAAAAGTTTTGTCTATAGTATTATGTCCCTACCTATAGCATGACACTGATGTTCTTGCACTGGCAATGAACATAGTAATAGATTTATGACTATTGAAATGAAATAAAGGGTGACTGATGTTGATTTTTTAAATCAATAACTATGTTTAGGACAGGGCGCACTGGATTCATTGAGAGGTCACTAAGGGAAAATAATGGACTTGAAGTTTTCATCACATTGGCTGAGGGGTCAGAGGGGCTCAACAGTGGATGTGATATTTGCCTTCTTTTCCTGAGGGATCATGACTTTTAGACATCATTGCAACATGAGCTACTCCAGAACACCATGCTGAGACTTTCCTCCTGAGACACCCAGGACCTGGGTCACTTGGCTTTGACGTGACCCTTCACCCTTTCATACTTACTTACCTAACCGATGTTATGTAAATCGATATGTAAGGGAAGTGTTAAGTGCTATCCGTGCTTTGTTGTCTTTCTTTGAAATGTACTAAAGACTGGGTGAAGCATTTTCATTTAGTAAAACATGGTAATTAATTAGTTGTGTTAATAGCTTGACGAGGATTTAGTTCAGATCGGGGAGGGGGGCTGAGATGCCTCAGGAGCAGCAGACCCTAGTGACTGCAACAAGAGATGTTAAAGAGCGGTTGAACACAATGCATCAGTAATCACAATAAATTTACTAATCCCTTCCGTACGAGAAACCCCACATGCAGCTCTCCCTGAGGCACAAAGACCCACAGCAGGCACATTTCCTTGACATCTCAGTAGTAATGTTCTTGGGGGGAATAAGCAGAAACCCCTCATTATCCAAACAATGATTGTCAAATATTTAAATGTCAGGAAGTGGCTATTTGATGGAGCAAAGAAGGACGGTGGAATGCTTTTTTACAAGCCAACAAATTAGCCAGCCACATGCTGCATTTAGTGCAGCAGGACTGCGCGATAAGTCAATAACATGGTTTGCAGGCTTATGAAGAACAGTGCAGGAGTTAGTCCTCTATCTGCAGGAGGCAAGTGCAGGAACTAAATTCAAGACAATTAGCAAGATTGTATGCCTAGAACCAATAAGCTGAAATAAGCAAAATATATCATAAGCTTAAACAATAATGATACACACTGGCATTATAGAACCATGGCATTTTATACATGTTTGAATGCAAGATACTGAATTCCAACAGCAAAAAAGCTACAAACCTATAAATGGCACAGTTTTCTCATTCCTCAGGGGTGTTAAGTGTTGTTGCCTTCACTGCACAGATATTGACACATTTTAGGTACAGCAGTGAATTAAACAGCAAGCTGACATGAAATTCTTTCAACAGTTTTTTTTTCTTTCCCCAAGTGCTAATAGATACTCAGCTGGACTATCTACATCTGCATCTTTTTCTCATTAAATGGTCCTGGGGAGCCTGCATGTATTCACAGCATCCACAGAGAGCGAGTGATCAAGTAATCAAGCTCCTGCCTCTCACAGGTTGTTGCCTTACTTGCATTTCTCTCATTTGACTGTCACTCAGTGAGATACTACTTTCTGCTTCCCCCCTTTTATCACCTGCCATCTCTGCTAATGTAAAGCGACTGCCAGGGCCATGTAGGAAATCAGCCACATCTTTAATGCCACTTCTCATTAATATAGAAAGTCAGGTAAGAGAGTAGGCCACCAGTTCACTGTACATTCACAGGGACCCGGCGAAACCCCTGAGAGTGAATTTCTCTGCTTTTGTATGGGTATTTCCAGTTGCACTGCATTTATTTAAATGAGCCTTAAGTGACAGTTGGTTCCTTTGGCTGTTTGGTAACTGGATCATTTTTGTTGACACTTCACAGATCGAAACAAAGATCGCTTCTGCACCTTCACCAGCCCTACGCCATTCCCTGCTCTCACTGTCTTTCACAGCCCTTTATCTCCACTGACACAGCTGGAAGAGTTTTCCAACTCACCCACAATGAGCTCTCAGCCACAGCTGTGCTCACTGCCTGCTGCTGGGTTCAATTTTTAATATTAATGAAGCTTAAGCCTGACACTCACCTGCGGTGCAGCATACGAGTGAGAGGAAGGGAGGGAGACCTCGCTCATGTCTGACAGCTCACCGTGGAGAGGGAGATGCTGACACACTGATGTTATCAGCGTCACTCTCTCCCTCATCCTTCTTACATGCAAAATATGTAATTTTAAGGCCCTGCAGTTCAGTGCGTCAGAGCACATGCAGGTTAGCGTGTGCTCACCTGTAGCTATATTTTAATCTTTTGTACTGCCTGATTAATTTCATCCTCCAGTGTCCACTGGCTTCTGTTATCACAGCATTCTTTGAAATGCCTTTCTCGCAACAAACCTGCATGAGGGAGGATCGCGCACACGCAGGGGCTAATAAAAGGGCATACAGAGAAAGAGACATTCATATTCTTGACTTTATTTTGCAGAAAGTGTACTATACAGTAGCACTCACTGAAGACACTTTATATTACACAAAGAAAAGCAAAGGCGTAAATATTAAACTATGTTTTTATCATGCATCCTATCTTACTGTCTTATTCTCATGACTTTTGGGGTAAGGTAAATAATATGGAGATATCATTAATGGAACTAGTAACACATGCACTTTCAGTAGTCTGATATTTAAATCTGCTGCTAAAAGGCCTGCGCTTGGCAGGTCTTCAGAATCTGATGTACAAAAAGCAGAGTTCAATTAAGTCCCACCCAAACCAGAGGGAACTATAAATGCATACATTTTCTCATCATTTCTGGTCAGATCTCACCAGTAACTGTCTTTAGAGTTGGTACCTTGACACAGCAGCTGCAGCAGTATTAACAGTCCCATTTTAGAAACCCTCAAAAGAATTTGGCTGGGTGGTGGTGGCATAAGTTGCAGGTTTATGAGCCTAGAGACTTTGGCATCCCTTTTGCACCTGTGTGTTGTTGTTTGGGCACAAAATTCTGCTTGGTTATGTTTAGGCACTCAAAACTAGTTGATAAGAATTAGGAAGACTGTAGCATAACAGTAACAGGCATGTTGAAAAGCAAAGAGTTGGGACCCATCCCAATGATGGCAAAGGATGCATAACTGAGACACACCAGTAGCTTTGACAAAATGGCATTATTTGAAGATCCAATATTGCTTGAAGGTGACTTAAAAACTCAAACTTGTCTGCTTGCAAAATCCCCCAAATACCTAAAAGCTGCTGTGTGGAGCCATGCACTACAATCAGGACAAAGAGGCTTTATTGAGATAAAAGTGGATAACAACAACAATATGTTCAACAGGAAGAATTGGAAAATTGTGGGACTGTGCCACTCAGGATACATGTGCACCAAGTGTTTTGTCACTGGTAAGTTAAATAACAATAAGTAAGTAAAATGGATCTTCTTACACAGAATTAATATCTATTTGATAATTCTTCCTTCCTTCCTTCCTTCCTTCCTTCCTTCCTTCCTTCCTTCCTTCCTTCCTTCCTTTTTTTTTTTTTTTTTTTTAATAATGATACGCTATTTGTTTGGTAAGATTAAGGCACAAACACAACTTTGCCAGTTTTAGGGAAACATTACAGATTGACTTTAAGGTAGCGAGCCTTTTTCATTATGGTTACAATACTTGTACAACCAAGTTAACAAAGGCAACAACTGTGGTTATAATTAACCAGTTTTTGCTGGTGTTTGGAAATTTAAAACAAACTGAGGTCTCTTGGATTAAGATCAGATAATTTTTATTGATCCATCCATCCATCCCAAACTCCTACTTCTATGGACTATATGTTGTTTCAAGGTGATATAATTTGACTTTTTTTTTTCTTTACATCTTGACAGACAAGAGTCATAACTCCTACAACAAACCACAGCCATTGTCAGCTGCACATAAACAATTTGGAGCTGCGGAACCACAAATTTTGTCTTTTTCTCAGGGATCTCAAGTTAGCACCCTGTCTCGGTCGTCATTTCACTCTGACCTTTGCAGCACTTTTGCAGTTTGTGAAGGTTTTCTCTAACCTAACTAGCATGGTGAACTTTGAACTTGCGCTCCCACATAAAATCTGTCAGCATGCCATGCCTTTTTCACCACCAACCCACGGGCATGACATTAAGGTTGCCCTACATATTAAACTGGTCACGCTCTGAATTGTGGTTGTCCCTACACCCACCCCACCAGCCCACCCTCTGGTTGCTTCTCCCTGCATGCACTAACAGTCCTATTTGTTGTGGTAACAAGGCTACTCACAAAGAAGTCTGCTGATCTACTGTGGATACATTCAGAATCTGTAATGGCATAAAAAGAAAACGCCTGAGGGCACTATTGACTATTGCTGTCACATCCAGCATTACTTATGTGAGTATCTTGTTGGCTGAGTAAACTAACTGTTAGCCGTCGCTTTCTAGACTTTCACCCACGGGCATTAGCTAATGTCACCAGGCTACGTCTTGGTATGTGTAAACATGCTTATGAAAATATTGTGATTATCATGTACACGCTTGGCAGAGACCGATACTGACTATAATTTTTTTTTACGTGTAAACAGAGTGAAATAAGGACTATTTAATGCTATTTATTTCTCTGTAATAACAGTAAGACTCAAATGCTTCCTTTAGGCTTTTGGTATCCGTCATGAAGACATGACAGTTTACACTTTTAATTAGTTTTTATTAGTTTTCTGTGTCTATCCCAAAATTATTGATTCTGTCAACTTTTGTTTAACATTTGTTGTTTATTGTTCTGCAAATAAAGTGGCAAGATTAATGATAAAGGCAGAATGACAGAAAACAGATTCAAAATAGTCTTGCCAAAATTTTCTCTTTTTTGTGCATTAAATAATAGTAAGGACACCTACCTTACTAAGGGTAGTTCTCCCTTACTATTGATTATAGTACAGTAAAGTACCTAGAGCATGATTCTAAAATAAGAGGATGTCCGGAGCAGCTGACATTATGGGTTATTTTGACCTGGCACTGTCCTGGCTTTCCAGACACAGTTAAGCCTGAACGCAATCATGGCTAAAATCCTGTGCCTCACAGCCAACACAGGAAGCACAGCTAAATATGTGCACACACACACACACATGCACAGATGTTCCAAGATACACATGTGGGGATGTTAGCTTGTCAGTTCCTCAAACATTTTCCCCCTTGGAATATTGTCACCTGTTTGGTGTTTCCATGGACACCAGGCACACTAATGAGGTAGGGTGTGTGTTTCTGTGTGTGATTATGTGTGTTTGCGTTTATACAGTACAAGCGCCACATATCATAAAATAGGGAAAGGTAATGGGCAGCGGCTTCATGGGTTGTTATGGCTCTTTATAAACCCCCACTATGTATAAAGAACTACACCAAGATGTATTTATAAATATTGGTTAGTTTGCTAAAGAGTTCATACACAGAGAAGAAGGTGATAGTTCTTGCCTCAACTTGTCAGACCTGATGAGTCATAAAACCATATGTCCTGGGAGGCAAAAAGGAAGAAAACTATGCAAACATGTGTGAACCCACAGCCAATTAACAGTGGAAGCACGGCAGATGGCCCATTTGGCTGGTAAAACAAAATTTTCACTGAGTGCCATAACCTTGTGGACATGTGTCCTTTTTAAAAAAAACTATTTGATTTGAGTATGTTTGTGCGGAAATGTAGCTGTGTAATTCAAAAATTCTTTCTTATATTCTGTATTTTCTTTATTTATTTTATTTATTTTGTCTTCCAATGCAAAAGCACATCAAGTTGGCATATGATGAAATGCAAATGAATAAAAGTGTCATTTCCAGCAAGATAGCTTTCTGTTGGGTCACAAGAAGCATTTTTGAATAAAAATGTCAAATCATACAACAAAGAGAAACACAGTTTGAAAAAGGACTAGAACAATGTGGTGCTTGTATTTTGTGCCTTTTAAATCCTTTAGGTCATTTGAGTCCCACAGTGCCACGCTTGGATCCACGCTCTGACAAGGGTGTGAGTATGTCACCTAGAGGTGACAGTGACATGTGGGAGTGGATTACAGGAGTGGATCATTGGAATAAAGCAACACGTGCTAATCTAATGGCCTTCAGAGAGTGGTTCAATGACCCAGTTTCTGAGTGCGTCTGAACATTGCAGTAATGTAACAGACCCTGCAAAAAGTAAATACTGCTCTTTCACTTTAGACGCCATTATTATTATTATTTATATAACACTGCTGCCACACAGAACAACTGTAAAGTATGTACTTTACTGTATAATCAAATTTCTTAATAAGATGTAGACAGAAAATTGATTTCTTGTTTTAGAAACCAGCTTGACATTGTAACTGTTTTCCACATTTCATATCTTTTCTGAAACACAGAAACCAGGTCACGTAATCAAAAACCCACAGCCTAAAAGCCCACAGCCCACATCAGCTCTACCATCTGTGAAATGGTCGAGTCCAGGATGAGAGACCCCAGGTGTAACAGCCACACGACTGAAAACCAAATGTCCCTGTTTGGAAAAAAAATTGTATCCTTTTGGTTCATTACAGCCTGTGTATGGAATGAACTTCCCCTTCTACGGTCACACAGACACCTATAGGATTTTTGCTCAATAAACTCTCTGCCCTATGCACCTTAGAGGAAGTCCATCTGCTCTGGTGAGTGCCGAGCAGCCTCTGGGCAGCATGAGAGATGTATACATAAACGCACGGTTCACCACTGATGACCGCGTGGAGATTTCCACTTCCTAAACGGGACGTTCTTCCTTTCCAGATCCACTCAGGCTCCGTGACATGTTTAGCATTGCCTGTAATTAATGTCTGAGACTTTGCAACAAGAAGCTTCAGACCTCAAGGGGAACAAGCAAAAGCTGAGGAAATTTATTGGCCACATCCACATCTGTTAGAATACTTTAGGTTTTATTTCCTTTTAAAAAAACAATACAGAATGTCTGATATTGTTTGAAATTTTCTATATTGATGTCTTCTTTTTTTTTTTACAGTTTCAAGTTCTGTAATTTTAAATACAGCAGCCATTTAGCTGCTCTATAGGCTATTACAGTTTGTATTTTCTTTTATACCGGAGTCTGTGTTTATATGTGCTGTTTACTGCTCATCAACGCTTGGTGAGCTATTGCTGTTTCTCATGCAATGCTCATGCCTAGCTACAGCCACAGATGTAGACAGCTTAACATGTCTGTCAACATGACGGCATATTATTTGGTGTTCCTAGCATCCATAATCCCCTCTGGATCCTTCAACACGGAGCCTGGTAAGAAAAGAGTAACAGGGAGGCGCAGTTGACATAGAGGAACATGCCTATGTTTTTACATTAAAATATGTTCAGTATCAGTTACTTCAGTAACGTCAGATGGCTCAATATGTCATCAACAAATAGTGAAACTATCCCATTTGCAGATATATCCTTAAAAATCTTTTTTTCCCCCATTGTTGTCCTTTAAAAATAATTACTGACTAAAACAGTGAGGCAACAGGCAAAATGAAAATTGTTTTGTTTTGTTTTGTTGTGTTTCTTCTATGCCTTAATTCTTCATGGCATAGATTCAACAAGAATCTTCCTCAGAGATTTTGGTCCATATTAACATATTGACATGACAGCATCACGCAGTTGCTGCAGATTTGTCGGTTGCACATCCAGAATAAGAATTCCACCATATCCCAAAGGGGCTCGGCTGAAGAAGAAGCCAGGTTGAATCTGAGCTTCATGTAACATGGTTCGTTATCCCACTGCAAAGAGTCATCAGAGCATTGTTACACTGTGGTCATAAAAGGGCATTGACATGGTTAGCAACAACACTACAGGTAGGCTGTGGCATTTAAACAATGTTTAGTTGGTGCTAAGGGGATGTTCCAGAACAGTATCACCACACCATCATACAAGCAGCAGCAGCATGAACGACTGATACGAGGCAGGATGGAGCCATTCTATCGTATGCCAAATTCTGACCCTGCTCATGAGACCAATGTTTTTCCAATTTTCTATTGTCGAAGTTTGGTGAGTGTGAATTGAGAATTGGAGCCTCAGTTTCCTGTTCTTGGCTCACAGCGAAGACACCTGGTGTGGTCTTCTGCTGCTTTAAGGTTCAGTGTGTTTAACTGTGTGTTCAGAGATGCTCTTCTGCATGCCTTGGTTGTAACAAATGGTTATTTGAGTTATTGCTGCCTTCCTGTCAGCTCAAAGCAGTCTGGTCATTCTCCTCTGACCTCTGACAGCAGCATGGCATTTTCACCCAGAGAACTGCTGCTCACTGGATATTTTCTCTTTTTCAGACCATTCTCTGTAAACCCTAAAGATGGTTGTGTGGGAAAATCCCGGTAGATCAGGAGTTGCTGAAATACTCAGGCCAACTTGTCTAGCACCAACAACTATGCCACCTTCAAAGACATTCAAATCGCCTTTCTTCTCCATTCTGGTGCTCGATTTGAACTTCAACAGGTTGTCTTCACTGTGTCTATATGCCTAAATACATTAAGTTGCTGCCATCTGATTGGATGATAAGAAGTTTGCTTTAACAAGTAGCTGAACAGTACATAATAAAGTGGCCAGTGAGTGTTCATTGCAGCAAAAAAGAGTTCCATCGTTCTGATATCCAGGCCAACTTAAAGCTGTAATAAAATGGTTCCTTTTGGCACATTTCTGCTGTTGTGATAATTGTTGAACAACTTGAGCTGCTGTCACTATAAATCAGCGACTCTCTTCTTCATCTGTTCTACAGAGTAGCACAATAAATCACACCTCGATTTGCTGTCTCTTACATTTAAGGAGATCATCAATGACGTTGGGTCACTATTTACTCTTCTGGGTCTGGATGTCAACAAAAGATTAATAGGGTTACCTGGGGTCTGTCTTCTCCAATGCCTTTGAGAGCTTAATGGCCTACGCACACCAAATCCACCTGGAGGTGTGAATCTTGTAATCAACTTGCAGAGCACGGTTGACAGGTGTTTATATGTTGGTAAGTCCCCACCCACATATTCTTCTGATAATGATTCAGTTAAAATAAATATATACTGTCCATGGGGCTGGACACAATACATTGACCTCACATGGAAAAGATCCATGGTTCGAGACCATACTACCAGTGCCAGTCCCAAGCCTGGATAAATGGAAGGGTTATGTCAAGAAGGGCATTCGGTGTAAAATTTGTGCCACTTCAACGTGCGGCTCCATCTGCTGTGACAACCCCTTAGGAAATAAGGGAGCAGCTGAAAGTGCCTTCTTCTGCTTCTTCTTCTTCTTGGTCAGGACTCTTAAACAGTTAGTGCATCACATTAAACCAGAACAACTGTACGTGGAGAATGAATAAATGCTCCAAACAGGTAACCAAACTAACAAAAACACAAACATCTACTGTAGATGCTCTCTCCTCACCACGTCGCTTACCTTTTTGTGAATTGCTGTCTTAAAAAAAGCTCATCATTGCCCAAAGCTTTCAGACTTAAATAAACTATTTTCCTTAGGTAGCTTTTATTTGAGTCAAAAGGCTTCAGCATAGTTATTTTCATACAGTCCATACAGTTTCATACAGTTCTGAAAAGCCATTCTCAAAAGTGGAGTGAAAATAAATGGTCCCCCCCCCCCCCCGG
>JAVDPK010000445.1:37495-51372 GCA_034780415.1 Cichlasoma orientale | reverse complement strand
AAATAAAGGGTACCCCCCCCCCCCCGTCCTCCCATACCTCAGAGCAGTTTGGGGGTTCACTATCTTACCTAAGAACACTTTACACTTTGTAGGAACCAGGGTTCAAATCACTGACCTACTCTAACCCCATGGCCACAGTCAGTAGTTGGACTTTATCACACTGTCTTTCTCATCTCTTGCTACTGCTTTTGCCTTTTCAACTCAGTGAATCATAAATATATGACAGTGTAGAGTGTGCAGTGTGCAGTACACAGAAAAACTGACCAGTGTAGCTGTGAGTGTGTGTGCGTGTGCGTGCGTGTGTGGTGCGTGTGTGTGTGTGTGTGTGTGTGCGTGTGTGTGTGTGTGCGTGCGTGTGTGGTGTGTGTGTGTGTGTGTGTGTGTGTGAAGAGTGAAAAAAAAAAACAGCCTCGGAGAGAATTTCACACGGTGCCTTCACACCTCCACATACCTTGCCAGCTTCCCCTTAAAGAGGACCCCTTCTGAACAAGCTGTATATTACTGTGCACAATGAATCATAATGTTATGATATAGGAAAACCACTCTGCCAGTTCTCGGTTTAGCTCATTATCATTCTAGATCCTGACTCGACTACAATCATGCTAGATGTTTCAGTCCCACCTTGACATGTAAGGAGAGACAGACCTGCTTCACATATATAAACCTTAAAGGATACTTTCCCAGGGGAAAGGTGACTGGTTTAACTGCTCTCCAATCCCCTGCACATGTGTGGTAAAATTTATCACTGCTGCAAGAGAACTGTCAACCTGTGTCAGAATTAATCAACCTTAGTGAAACAGTCCCAGGCACCCACAGACATAAATCTGCACATGCATGAAATTCAAACAAATACCTCTCCTCTCGCTGCTGATGGAGCTTCTTGACGATGAAACCCATTTATTTTTGGTAATATACGAAACTGGAATTGAAATGAAAGAACTGCCAAGACAGCAACTCACAGTTGCAAGCATGGAGGTTACTGAAAGCGTCTTTAAAAAGCAGCTGCACCAGAGGGGCAGCAATGTTTACTGTAGCACTTTAAATGCATTGGCATGAGTATAAAGGAGAGGGATATTCTTCGGAAGTGTTTACAGCTCTACTGACTTCTCCCCCATATGCAGCGAAGGTCTCTAATTACACAGTCCTTCACATACTGTCCGTGCTCACCCCTCACGCTTCAAACATGATGCTCCATTCACACAGTCACTGAGCTCATAGAATAGCAGCCACAGCTGTTGCAGTGTCATCAGACACTCATCCAGCAGCAGGAGGTCAAAGGTCAAATATAGCTGCGTTCATGTTTGCTTGGAAATGCCATATATCATCATTCATCGCTAGACTATATGTGGTTATATCATCACTGAGCAACATTTATCAATATTAAAATGTAGACTGAACTGACAAACGTGACACTGTTTTTCAGCGTTTGAGCCTAATATGTTTATTCCAATATAAGAAATCTTAATCCAATAGCCTGCAGTGATTTTATTAGACAATATTAACTTTCCAACAGGCCGTTTCCTTTCCCCCACAAAAAGAAGTTCATATTGAATGGACCTCAAACCTATCCAGTATCTTTAGGATCAATTATAGCATCAAGTGTGAGTCAGACCTTATCATGCAGCATCTGTATATGATCAAACTAAAGGGATGTGCTCTTACATTTGGACAAATCTCTGCAGCGTGGTTAAAAACCAATAGATCTCTTTTGGTTTTTTTTGCACCTGCTTTATTCTCACAGCAAAAAGAGAATTCAGTAAAGAATTCTTAAATTGAAGACTTTGAGTCTAGGGCCCAAGATAATTTATATATATTACTACTGTAGATTTGATGCATTGTGGTCATGCTCATTATAATGAAAGATCCTGTAGCCTAGTGTTTTTGGACAAAAATGGATGTCTGTGGCTCTGAGCAGTGCTTGGTTTTGGCTTCCTAGGTAACAGTTGTTAGCTCATTTCAGCTCAGTTCATTGCTGGCTTTAGTTAGTCCATGGGATTTGTTGACAATACCGCCATGTTTTCCTTTAGGAGAACAGTTTAATTTACAATACAAAGAATAACATATGCTGAATGCTTCTGAAACTCTGTCACTAATCCATCTTAAATAGTCAGGTATGTGTGTTTGGGTGGGTGGCATAATAACCTCTCCCTGAGGGAGTCGGGTCGAAAAACATAGGTGCTCTGACATATCCAAGCATCAGTGATGTTGGGTCACGTATTCCCATTTTTTTTCTTGACTGAAAGTCTATCCAGCATATTTTTCAAATACCCTGGGGTATTCTCTCAAAATGAATAACATGTATCTCTTGAACTTTGACTCTGAGCCGTGCTGAGTTATGATTGTTTTGCCCCTGTTGGAGTATGATTACATATGGTTCTTCATTTTAACAATCCTCCACTTATTGTCAGGCACCACTGGGGAACAGGAGATGAAGTGAGGGAATTTTATCCCTCAGGAGAAAACCACTCTTGGACCTTCTTCACTTACTATTGCACTTAGCTCGAAAACAAGCGTGTTCACAGTTATACACTGCAACTGAATCTCGGTCAGAATTTGTAATCTGATTGGGCTCTTTCACTGTTTACTAAGCTGTAGTAAGCGACTTTGGTGAATACAAGTGATGGAAAATGTCTATTGGAACCCTGGTACGCTGTTTCCCCTTGTAAAATAATATTAAGTCAATTGGATTAGACGAATAAAGCCAATGGTTATCATGGCACAGCCTTTTAACTATTCAATTATGCTGGCCTAAAAGGCTGTGGGTATCAAATCTTGCTCAGGCCAATCCACAGCGAATGTCATTTAAATAGAAATGGCTGGGTGTTGCCTCACTTAAATATATGTATTCAAACCTTTAGCAAGCTGAAGCAGAGATGAGGTCAGGGTTTCCTACTAAGAATTCAGAAACATGAAGGAATTCACCTTTTTTCACATAAAATTATTTGTTTTCAATTGGGAATGACTGTTCTTAAAAAAAGTTCTGCTGAAAACACATGCAAAATAAATCTATGATGCCAAAAAAACAAACAAACCCAAAAACAAACAAACAAAAAACCACACAAAACCACAAATTGTCATCACTGACCTTCATGTTTTGTATTCACTTGCACATATCAGCTACCAGCAGTAGCTCTGGTTTCCAGGACAGGCGCTGGACATGTCTGTGCCTTTCAGAAGGCTTGACCTTTGACCACTGCAGTAAACAGACTTATTGGGTTATGTCTATTTCTCCAACAAGTGAAGGGGTCCGAGGATGCCACTAACGAGACAGCAGGAGGTCAGGAGCTGGGGAACAGGGCAGTAAGATGCACCTTTTAACTAAGATGAAATAAACACATCCCTCTACAAAAGCCACCAAAGCACCAAAAACACTACATGTTGGGCATGGCTGTCAACTGGCGGAAGCGCGACTAAAACACTCCAGCTAATACTTGACATTTTCAGCTAAATTGTAAGTATGCAAAAAAGAAGCACCAGCTGACCAAATCAGTCATTTTGCATGACTGTGCAGTTTTTTCTTCGGATTTTCAAGTGATCTCTTTTCCCTATTAAACATGCACGCTCCTTCAGCTGACATGGCTGCCATTAAACAAATAAGTCTTGACACAGTGAGAAGGGTGGGATTTGTTTACAGAGGATATTCAGCAGCAGTTTATTGTCCTTCAAGAATCTGGCCAAATTCCCCTTTGTTTGGACTATCTGATCATCAAAACAGAGGAATGGATGCTGGTTGTCTCTCTGCTGACCCTACTATGTGAAGTGTCCTGATATGGTTTATGTTGCTAATTTGCACTAAATAAATACATTAGATTGAACTAAATGTCACTCCTGGCTATTCAAATACTAATCAGGGTGATGCTGCAAATAAAGACGGGGTCAAACAACCTCGTGTGTATTGTTATTCATTACCAGATGTCTGTACTGAAAGATCAAACAGAGTCCAATCCATCTAAGACAGAACCGGGATTATAAAGGAAACAGAGTTGTTCATTTATGGCTCAGCCTTTGTCAAAAGGTCCTTCAGCGCTACAATAAAAGCACCAGTCCTCCTGAGCCTCCCAGCAGGCTTCTGACTTGGCATCCCCAGGAGAGCCCTCAGCCCATGTCTACACTAATTGCTCATTGATACAGATTGTGATTATCTGTGCTTACGGGGTAATTATGTAGTGTCAGCGTCACTAAAATCAGGGCTGGAATGAGGCTATCACCGTGTAGGCTCACTGGGGATTCGGGGGGGGGGGGGGGGGGTTGTTTGTCTGGGCCTCTGCGTTATCTCAATTCCTCTGCTGTCCTTATCTCCAAAGCATGAGCCTGGAGAGAAACAACAGCCGGGCCACAGCCAAAGCAGACAGATAACTGGAGTGCCAGGCATGCAATGCAAAGACGCAGAGTGAAAGTATTGTCCAGACAACGCACACAAACACACACAGGCACACACATGCATGGCTCGTGTTGTTGCTTATTTGCGTGCCAGTAAGAGAAAAAAAAAATGTTGTTTCACACTTTTCATCTTTTAACTGAAGGATGAAAAGAAATCGAAGTGGGTGAACTTTTAACAATTTAGCTGAAATTTGGGTGTGAATTGAACTCATGTATCTTGTCTTTCCTGGCCTTTTTTATATGTTTCACTGAGCTTTTATATGGGGCCCACAAATACTTATTAAACTAGTGGTCTACCATTTTATGGCTGGGTGTTTTGACATCACATTATGTGGAATTATATACAGCCTGTTCAGGCTTTAAACTAGGCCAACTTTGATTCAGTGCCACAACTGTCTTAGCCCCCATTTGTGAAATGGAATGAGAAGCCCCGGCCCAAAACAACACAAGCACAATGCCTGCAGAAAAAAAATATTAGAAAAAAAAATACCCAACTAAACTGTTGCTTTGGGAACTTTTAGATACTTAAACGCATGATGTCGGGGAGGGTGGATATAAAATAACTCATAAAATTAAAATGCCCCAAATTTCACTTGGTAATCTGTTTTTAAAGTAAACCACAGCTTTGAATTACTGCTTATGACGAATGAGCAGCGCTTTCTTTACCAAATACTCTTTGTTTCTACTCCCTTGTCACTGTGTATGAATGTGTGTGCGCATTGGCTCTGCCAGTTCACCCTCTGCAGGGGTGCCTGTCAGTCAGAGCGGCGGTAAGTGAGCCGAGGCCTTTGCACAGAAATTAAAAGGGATAATTATTCAGAGGCCTGTCTCTGATTGAATTCTGCATCAAGTGACATTCATTGCGGATTGTACGGACCTAAACTGTGCTTTTTAGCCTCTAAAAATTTGTAACAGGCACCGTCTTTGATCAGGGCAGATGTGGGTGGCTGATTTCTCTCTTAGAGTTCATAAACTGTTTCCACATTTTACAAGCTTTCCATACCACACTGGAACGAGAGCTGTTTTCTCTGTCCACAGGCATTAGAGTTTTACGTCACAGAAGAGCTCTTTGAAGCACTTTTGCTGACCTCTACGTCCAAGAATATAGAGAAATAAAATCGTAATGAGTAAACTCGCCCAAATGTATGTTTGATTTTTGGCGTAACACTTGATTTCAGCCCCTTCAAACAATTATGACATTTTTCTAACACAATATAATGTACTATAGTTTAGTTGTAAATGGATATAACTCAATTTTATGTGTTTATTGTAGTCATTTTTTAACAACTGAAGCTAAAGAGTTCATTATCAGTGTGTAAACAGCTGATAAATAATTTCTAACACAGGATTTACATAGCTGTAATCATTCAGGTTAACATTTATAAACTTGCTCCTCGATGGTTGTTTCATGTGTATAAATATTAATTACATTGGTGAAAACATACATTAGTTAAAACACACTCTATAAGTGCTATCAGCAATATATAATTATATTATATAGTGTATATTGTGTATACATTTTTGTCAGGTCATTAAAAGAATACTCTGTTTATGTGATACTGCACATTTCTAGTCAGAGTTTATAATATTTTTAGTCCATAACAGAGTCAATGCACTGCCTGTGGTGTCAGTTTTTTTTCTTTTTTTAATGTTAGTGATGCAACCGCTGTTTATGTTTGGAAAGATTAAAAGAAAAAAAAGTTAATTTGTTTAAATGGAAGTGGCCACTTCTTCTAAGAAATTTCTGCTAAGGACATCACTTAGAGCTATAAATCATAGCGTATTTGACTTTATTTCATTATGTTTATACAACATAAATGAGTATTAATCAGCAAATTTACACGTTGACACTTGTGAGGCAAACAGTGGAAATCCTTGCTGGACAGTGTCACGCTGCAGTCTGGCAAAAGCTGATCTTGAGCTTCGTTCAGCTTTTTTTTTGCCTGACGAGCCTGCGCGTGCTTTTTGCCAGACCTCTCTGAATTGGCACCACATGTGTGTGTTTTACCCACACAGAGCCAAAGTTGGTCTTACTTTTTGCCTGAGTACAAAAAGGACACACTTCATGCACTGGCACTGCAAACTGGATTTGGATATAGATGGACAATGGGTAGCTAAAACCATACTATAACTGTGTAAAAAAATATATATAACTGCAAGTAGAAAACTGCCAAAAAAAAAAAGAAAGAAGAAGAAACTATGTGCTTCTGCCAAAATGAAATATGGATTCCAAATGTCAAACGTGGTAAAAGATTTTTTTAATAAAGTCAGAACATTTTTCATCAAAACAGGGAACATTTGATGAAATAACAATCCTCAAGTCTCAGAGTTTTTCTCCTTAAGACCTTGAACATTTCTTTAGCTTCGTCTGCTCAGTGTAACATGACATGTTTCAAGTTCTGAAGTATCTGTTCAGTGATGACAGACACTTCCCACGACCCTGCATTCATTCTTCAAATAAGCGCTTTCTCCCCTCTGAGATCTTCCCCTCTTTTTAAAACACTGCGAAAGAGGACTTTTTTATGTTTTATCACTGAGCCTTCTCTTGTCTTTGGCAAGAGTTGCTCTTTAATGGACTCTTGAGAACATATCGTGAAAACTTACAGCGTCACAGCGCATCAACTTGGAGTAAGACATTATATGCAAAAAGTTTTCATATACTGAGCAGACTTTCTAAAGAATTTATATTATCAGCAACCATATATCTATGAAACAAGACCTCAGTCTATTCACTGGCAGTCTTGTTTTGGTATTGGAAGAATAAACAACAACAACACACATAGAACTTAATTGCCTGCTGCAGTAACAAAGAAACAAAGAAACATATTCTTACTTTTCTGTCCAGTTCTGATTAATAAACATATAACATATCATTTTCTTTAGTCTTTAAACTTGACAGTTTTTGTACATATCAAACAAGACACAATGTAGCAGAATGCGCTTGCATGTGATGCAGTATAGCTAAAAACTCTTTCTGCAGCAATGCAGCCTGCCTGGCTGCTCTGCTTGAGGGGACACACTTTTTTTTTTTGGATGGGTCTTTATTAACCCATCAGCTGCAGTGCTGTGCACACATTTTCTGCCCTGTATTTGCTTTTATTATCCTTGTCAGGCTAACTGCTTCCCCTGAGTCCAATCATTGTGCTAAGCTAAGTGGCTGCTGGCTGTGATATATTATATATTTAATTCATTGTATTTATTTTTACCTTACACACATGAGAATGCTATCAATCTTTCCATCTATCGCTGGGCAAGAAAGCTAATACTTCCCAAAATATTCCTTTGACTCTGGTGCCTGTGTTTAGATATTTATATCCATTAGTGGTTAAGATTACTTTTAGTAAAAGCATCAGAAAATCATGTTATGTCACATACTGAGAGCAGGAACTCTTTAGAGTCCTTTTTACAAAAAATGAAAACTCATGCAATTAGCTTCCATATGTTGATTTTAGAGGGTGTGTAGTCTACTGTTCATTTAGCTCTGAATGCCTTGACTTTTAGTCATTTCATGTAAAAGTCAAGTAGGAGCACATAACCAGCAAAGAGCTTGTTAATTTCCCTCAGCATTATAGCATCATTCTCCTCTCAGTGTCACTGACCTACAGCATAGTGGAGCTCTGCTTAGGGTGCAGCTGCTTCTTCAAATCTGAAGTACAATTTTCACTGATGAAAGGACCATTATCATCAACAAATCACTGCAAATATTTTCACATTGTAAAGGCTGTCCTTTTTGCAGTCTCACTAGCTGACCTCAACGTGGTCACTGACGGAACCACTGGACTGGATACCTTCTCCTTTTATGCTGCCAAATAGGCAGGTGGAAAATTTGGTTAGTTTTACATGTAACCAATTATTTTTGCATTGTATTTGGAAAAGTGACTCATGAAGCTGGAGGTGGCAGACTTGAAGATGCTAAGACTTTCACTAGGATTGACCAGGAGGGGCAGGATTAGACAAGAGCATATCAGTGGGCACCGGGGTGGCTCAGTGGGTGAGTGCCGTATAGCTATGGTGCAGGGTTTGCATCTCACCTGTTGCCCTTTACTGTGTGTCTTCCCCTATCTCTTTTCCCCACTTTCCTATCTATCTTTACTGTTCCCTATCCAATAAAGGCAAAATATATATACATATCTATCAAAAGGACAGCTCAGGTTGAGTGGCTTAGAGACAAAGTTAGAGAAGTAAGTTTGAGATGAGTTGAATGTGTGCAGGGGGGGGGGGGTAGTGGACACACTGGACAAAGGGATGAAAAGAGGAACATCACAGAGAAGGCTCAGGAGGATGTAGTGAGGGAGGGCATGCAGAGGGTTGGCGTGACAGAAAAGGATGTTAGGGACAGGGTGGGGAAGATGATCTGATGTGGCAACACTTAAAGGGAGCAGCTGAAAGAAGAAGAAGAGCAAATAACTTCCAAAAGCTGATGTGTTAGGTACTTGCAGGAAAAAAAGTAATCTGAGTACTCTAACAAGTTAAAATATGTTAACGCTGCAGCATTGTCATAACAGTCTTTATAACAGGGTGCTATGTATAGTCTGAAATGGAAGAACAAATATGACTCTTTCAGTGGTTCAGTACCCAGCATATCATAACATTATTTAGACTGACATTTAGAATTAAAGCCTACAACCTCCCAGTGCTCCACACTGCTCTTCGCCAGAGGCCTCTAGATGACATTTAAATCAAATACTACATATAACTGCGCTGGCTTCACCAGTAAGCTATATTAAATGTGTTTGAAGGTCTACCGCCGGATGTTTATCAATGACCCCAGAGCAATCACACTTGTAGTAAACAAAGTGTAGTTATCTTTATGGCTTAATGTACTATACCAGCAGGTCTCGCTGTACTCAACCTCCATGTATTATGATGAACATGTTATTCCTGTTTTGCCTCTGTTTTGCCTCTACTTTGCCTCTGCTTTGCACGCTATTTACTTCATGGGTATTGATGGACTCTCATCCTCTTTTTTTCCTGATCTGCACTCCTTATCTCCCACTTCAAACAAAAGTCACTCTCCCACCAAAACATTGTCTAACAGCTGCTAAAGATGCGCCCGCTGCTTTCAACTCACTTGTAGCTTCCCCCTCCCTTTCACTGGCAGTACACGGAATACAGATTATCATCAGAGCATCCCTTTGTTGCTGCATGGAGGGGATGGGGGTATTTGAGTTAGATCTCCTGGATAACATTCGAAGCACCCAGATTTAATTTCACGCAATGCTCTTTCATGCTGACAGAGTTCCTCAAACTGATGTTTGTGTTATGATTTTTGAAAAGTTTTGACACGAAAACCTCAACTCGAGCTTCCTGAAACTCATGCACTAGAAAATAAATAAAAATATATAAGCAAAAAAAAAAGTATGCTTTCTCTTCCTGTGTTTTCTCCCATGTGCTACCACTTGCTTGTGAAAGCTCTTTACTGGATGAAAAACTGGGAAAGAAGAAACCCGGCTCCTGCAGGCAGACAAGGCAGGGATGTTGTTGCTTTTCAATGCATGATGGACGGGCCTTATCGATGGCTGTTCTCGCAAAGCTGACAGACTAAGGGGTGGGGGGATCTGATCTCCGTTTTTGTTTTGTTTTCATCAGACGCCTTATCTGTGAGTGAGTTGGGTGGAATCCAGCCGCAGACGTAATGTCAAGAAAAGAGGCGACACGCAATGCAGTTGCAGGTTATCACTGATTCTCAGTTACGCATGACCCACCTTGGCAGTGACTCTTGAATCTAACGCCATGGTTGCCACTCCAAACTGTTTGCATGCTAAGATGGAATTTTGGTTTGTTTATCTGCCTTGATGCTTGGCTTATTGTACAGTTTGGAGGTGTGACTGCATTTTAATTTTCTCATGATTACTTATCAGCATACAGTGCTTAGCCAGCTATTTAAAGGAACAGTTTGACATTTTGAATAATGCGCTCTTTTTCCTTTCTTGTCAACAATAAGATGAGATCGGTGCCATTCTTCTGGTCAGTTCGGTAAACATATGTTAAAAAGCCAAACTTAATGGAAAAACCGAAAAAGTGTATCATATTTGATGCAAGAGTTTTTGAAACCTCTATATCATCTTTTTTTCCCCCCTGAAAAGCCTGATGTATACAATCAGACACATAAAGTGCTACCATGAGCAATATATTGCACAAAATTGCCGGATGTAGCAAAATTATACAAATTAAAACTCATATATGCAAATTGATGTTTATTATTTTTTCAATTCATCAGAAGGTTCAATAAACACTCCAGTTTCAGAGCATTTGAATTTTCTGGCAATGATTTCACAGTTCAGGCTTTGCAGGGTTAAGGGGGCCTACACACAGGAGGAGACCAGCAGAAATGTAGTGGCCAAAGACCATGAAATTCAGCGATGACAGGTGAAACAACCGTGTTAGCAATGTGAAGTAGACTGTTACAGATTTAAACTCATCTTAAGTCTGAGGTAAGCAATTGAAGCTACTACCGGTGAGAACCAAGGAAACTGCAACTTGACATATAACAGTGAAACATATTAAATGATTCAGAGCCTGGAATGCCCACTAGTGACTATTTTAAAGTGATGTAGACTTTGTTTATGGGGTTTTAGAAGGGCTTGTATACAGTTATGGTTTTTGTGAGCCCAGGAGACAGATCAGTAAAAAGAAGCATGTATCTTACCCTGCATTTGTAAACCGCTTTTAAATGTAGTGTACAATTATTCTGAATGACTCTGGCTACTCAAATGAGCTCTAAAAAGAACTCAAGTGAGCCAAAAAAAAAAAAAAAAAGCAAAAAGTAAACACAAAGACAAAGCTGTGACTGTGGTAGCCGCTCGATTCAGTGCCACACATTACTAACCTCACATTGTATAAACTAGTAACTCTCACCTCTATGTGTAAACCTCTTTAAAACAATATTTACATCTTAGCGACCAACCTTCCTGTCAGAGATTCTGTCGCACATATAAAGATAGTTTACAAGAGCAGAGAAGGCTCTTCAAAGCTATAAAGCAACAGTGGATGCATTTGTCATTGCATTGAGATCATCTTGCTGAAAACATTACTGGTGCCTGGTAACATAAAATCAAACACCCCAATAAAACAAGATGGGACTTAAAATTTCTCAGGTTGAGGAAGACCTATCCTTAGATTTAAGACAGTCCACAACAATCAAGAATGAGCTTGTGTAGTCATTGGGAATAATCAGCTGAATCAAGGCTCATTGTGGGGATCAGGCAAAGTGCCTTGCCAGAGTCAGAGTGTTCTCCTTGTCAGATATCAAAAGAGCTTCAGAAAGTTGTCACACTCAATCCACCAACACCAATAAAACAGATTTGTTCCTATTAGGATGATTCCCAGAATCACATTTAAGAGTTAAATCCCACCTCTTCATTTTCCTGCTGACTTCACACAAACAGCTTCTGTTTCATCTTGCATTTATCTCATTTTTGTGAGACAACTGTAAACTTCTTTGGTGGTTTTGTCTGTTTACAGTAAAGTGGCCATGGAGATATGACTCTTCAGAAAACCTCTCGTAACAGCGTCAGATGGACCCTCCTTTTCTCTTCCTCAGTGCGGGTTGACTAAGAGCATATCATTCAAAGAAAAGATGAGTAACTGACATTACAGGAACTATGAGCTGTTTTATATTATATTTGCCTCCCATTTTCTCCCAACCACATATTCTGATAAGTTTTATCACCCCCTTTCATCTAGAGGGGTAAGCCAGGCTTGCTCTGACCTGAATACATTGATAGGAGGGAGTCAGATGGGAGGCAGAGGGAGGAGGCACAAGTTTAGTCTGAGTAAAAGAAGGCTACTACACTGCCATGGTGTATGAGAGGATATTGTGTTACATGCAGAGATGAGTGGAGTATCAGAAGTAGCGGTGTCCTCCTCTTAGAAGTGGAAATGTCCTCCTCTCGTTCTGCAAGGCATTCCATACACACCAGATCCAGGGAGCGGCCCACATCAGATGATCCTCTTTCTGCTTCATACACTGCCGAAAGGGCTGTCGTCAGAGGGCTTTACCAGCGGTGTCTGTGAAACCTGAGAGCTGCTGGACAGACTTCACTCTGGGGGCAAGAGGTGAGGGAGGGATGGTTTAGCACTATCGAAGAGGTAATGCACAACTCAAGTACTGGGGAAACCATGGTTTGGTGGCTAGCCACAGGGCCGCCTGAGTTTGAGGAAAGCCAATCCGTCGCCTCTAACAGGATCAGATTTCCTCACAACTTGTTGCTTGGTGCTATATAAACTCTGGCATGTGGTGATGACACCTGATAGGAACTAAAAGGGCCGCTGGAGAGATTCTCTGCACCCACAGTGTCCTCTGCTCTTTCAAGTCCATAGCCCACTCCCTTTGCATACACCAACTTAATGGCATGGTCACCCTCTATGAGACCCCCATTGGATCTCTACCATAGAGCACTCACTCAGGCTCAGTCATCATTGCACTGTTAACGAGGGTCTCAAGAGACAGTCTGCCACAAATAAAGGGACGCGTTGGGGCCAGGGAGCTCTCTTTAGTTTAATGTGTCCTCATGTGTTAAAGCAGTTTAGATGCATGCTAAAACAATCGGAATGTCAACTGAAAGGTATTGGGTTTGACAAGCCTACACAAAGTCACAGAAATGATAATTATTTATTTGTCTATAATAATATATATATAATTTCATCAGGGTTGTTTGGAGTCTGACTTACCATCCATCCATCCATCCATCCATCCATCCATCCATCCATCCATCCATCCATCCATCCATCCATCCATCCATCCAGCCATCCATCCATCCATCCATCCAGCCATCCAGCCATCCATCCATCTGCCACTTTTCCAGATCTAGGTTACTGGCCAGCAGTCTCAGCAGAGATGGCTAAACAGCCTTTTCTACTGCCACTGCCTCCAGCTTTCCCAGGAGGCAATACTAAGTCTGCTGAGAGACATAAACACTTGTGGTTGTGCTCTGGGAACTCCTCCCAGCAGGACGTGCACAGAAGACCTCACCAAGGAAGAATCCAGGAGGCATCCTTATTAGACACCCAAAAACCTTCAACAGACTCCTTTCATTGTAGAGGAGCAGTGGCTCTAATCTGCCTCTGATTTGGAGGTGCTAATTATCATCCCAGCTACTTTACACTTCACTGCAGTCCAAACTAGTATGAACTGGAGGTCATAATGAAGTCAACAGAGCTACATTGTATACAACAAAAACAAAAACATGACCCTAAGGCCAACCCTTGGCTGTGCCAAGAAATTCTGCCCATAAAAGTTGTGGATTGGTGACAAAGGATAACCAATCCTCACCAGAAACTAGTCTGACTTATTACCATCAGTGTGATCCAAGAACCAAAGCAACCACAGGAAAGTGTGTCTGTGGGATTGAGGAGATCCCTGAGGTATTCCTTCCACAGTTTGACTATGTATTAGGAGTTTGCCCTTGACAATTGATCATTTTATAGATAGATAGATAGATAGATAGATAGATAGATAGATAGATAGATAGATAGATAGATAGATAGATAGATAG
>JAVDPK010000445.1:4777-36196 GCA_034780415.1 Cichlasoma orientale | reverse complement strand
AAATAAACCAAAGATACAAGTTTAAACAGAAGCAAGAGAACACAAAACACTGGGCCACCGGCCCAGGACATGACAAAGAGCCCCTCTTTCTCCATTTAGAATCTTGTTTATGTTGTTGACAGGCCTTTTAACCTCCCTAAGCTCATTCTGTGAGGTCTCTTTGGGAGCTCACTTTGAGTTTGGAGCCTGTGGAGTCTCCATTCAAACAGTTGCATTATTTATGAGTGCTGCGCCTGTTATACTGATTCGCTTATTGAGACCTGATGATACCTCATCATGGAACAAAAATAATGAGGGGACAATAAATTTAAGTGCCGTCAACAGCCACTCGGGTGAACAACATGTCAGGTTTTTCTCCCTGAGATCCTGATGACATCAGTGGTATGTTTCTTTCTTTTAGACAGGTCCAATGGATTGGCCTCAAGGCCCATTTCACACTGGATTAGTTTCCATTTCAAGCCAGAGCCCAGCCCCCCACCTTCTATATCAGACATGAACTAAGGTTAAATCCTTAGAAAGTCTTTTTCATCTCTTGTCATGGGTCTAAAAGCAGTGTGACAGAAGTTTGCTTTTGGGGCATAAATTATGTTGGGTTAGGCCACAAACAGATTCTAATCCAATTGTTTGAAATTGAAATCTGAGAATGGGCTTGTAAATCACAAAAAAAACCCATCGTGTTTGAAATGTTGAATAAACTGGCAGTAGATGCAATTTCATGTTTAGCCCTGGCTAGCATCACTGCATATAAACTGTTATTAATACTCATAAGACCACCAAAAGCACCCCCTTTTCTCTCATCAATGTTCTTTCTTTGTACTTATGTAGTTAAGGTAAACATACATGCTCATGCCCATTCACAGACATTGCATACATAAGAGAATACACACAGAACCACAAACTATAGGTAGACTGGAAATGGATAAACTGTTCCTTGTGAGCTGTATCTAAGCGCCTCATCAGCCAGTGTACTTGAGCACAGATAGGTCACACACACATGTACTTAGAGCAACATGGGTGTTTCTATCAGGGGAAATCATAACAGGAAAGGACCAAAGGGGAACGTTATTCTAGCTGAAGGAAAGTTCCAGCACATCACAGACCGTGGACACCTCATCACCATCAGTCCATGAAGGATCGGTAAATGACGTTAAATTACCGACATTTGTGTAATACTAAAAAAAAACAACGTGTAAATATAGCATTAAAGTATGTTTAAACACATGACGGTGTTGGGTAGACTCATGGTAACTTGATACCATTGTTGCAAATCTTACATAAACGTTGTAAAAATAAAGTTCTGCTATTAATTAGCTCTTTATTGTGTTGCTGAATCAGTATTAACTCTTGTCCTGTAGCACCTCATCACATTGAGTTTCCAGTCACACTACATTAGCTCTACCTCAATGAGGCCAGTTTTGGGAGTAAAACCCCCTCCTCCTATGACCCCCATGACTCCAGTTCACAAATTGCTCACATTCTGTCACTTTTTTGTGGTGCACGCTAACAGACCTAAAACACTCAGTTCTGTGTCAAATACAACTGCTATATGTTTCTCATCTTATGAGGTTTTTATGACATTATGTGAAACCTTTAAAATGGTTAAAAAAAATAATAAAATAAAATAAATCTATTTCAAAGAAGTTATAAAACTTTCCATGAATGCAAAAATATGTCAGGTTGAATTTTGGGGAATATGTTTGACCTTGATGATGATCTTTTAGTGGCAACGGCTGTAAACCACACAGATTTTTGGGTTGAATAATCCTGCTTGGTATATGCAGTACCAGTCAAAAGTTTGTACAGGCTCACCTGAGCGTGTACAAACAGCTACTGTAAGTATCTAAAAAAAAAACAAAAACACCAAACTATTAACACTGTACAAGTCTTTGAAATATAATCATAGCTCTGCTCTTGGAAGTGGAAACAAAAAACTTTAAGATTAATTTGATTGTCTTGGTTAAAGATGACTTAGAATAGAATAGAAACTGTCCTAGATGAATTTTGATCGGCTCAGTCTCGGGGAAGTAATAACTGAAGGGGTCATTCCTCATTAACAATGGTTTTGCTCTGGGCTTATTCACAGCGCTGCCTGCAGAGATTTTGGTAACAAGCATGAGGACTCTGTTAGTCCAGCTCTCCTGCAGAGTGGCACATAGATAACTTTGCCACAAAAGCCCTTGGGGTCCTGCTGGCCAGCCTGGCTTCATTAGCAGACTTAACCTTCAAAATGTGCTGCTGCTGCCTGCTCTGCCCTCAGGTCTGTTATGGCTGTGAGGAAGTAGGAGCGAGACATGTGTCAAATATACTGTCAACACGCTAACCGGGAACAGGTTGGACAGAGTGGCAGTCCCACTCAAAAAAGTTTGTTAAATTGTACAGGAAGTTGAAAATCATTCTTGCAAACAAATTTCCTTTCCGTCTGCATGAAAGTGACAGACTGAGAGTCAAACTTTTATTTGAAAAGATTCAGCTAAATTGGGGCCCATCCCATCAGCAGGAGAAGTTGGATGGTAACACAGCCTAACATACAGTATATAGGACATCTTTGTATGGTACACGCAGTCTCTAATCACAGTTGAATTCTTCGTGTTTAGGTTTTGGTGTGTTTATTCAGACAATGTGCAACGTGGCATAGATGATGTCACATGAAGGAAGAACATATAAAGTAGCATACACGCAGTAACCATGATGCCCTCTCTACATCTTGCGCTGGTTTAGCTTCCATGAAGACCACACTCTCAGTCTGAAATATGGGTAGTATTATATGGCCTGAAACTAAGTAAGAGAAGCTGTGGAATTTGTCAACATGTATATGTGTTGAAGCCAGATAACAGGGGCTGGTCTGAATCAGCCCTTTGGAGTCACAATTTGTTAAATACGAAGAAGACCAGCACTGAATTCAAGCCTGGCCAGTCTCTTGCATACTGTGGGCTGTCTATTATTGGTTTCCAATGTGCTTTTAATTTTTTAAACATCATCACTATTATTTTCACTTTAAGATAAGTCTTCACTGTTCTGGATAAACTTAAATTAAAACTGCAGCAGGATCTTAGGTAAGACTGGCTCACCCTGGTCTCAAACCTCCGTTTCCTTAATTTCCTCTCCACAACACTCTTTTGCTCAGTGTGAGGCTATTTCACACCTCCCCCCCCTATTGGCCAAAGGCCTGATGAGGTCCAGATGTGGTCCAGATGAGGTCCATGTTTGGCGTAGTGACCTGAGAAGAGCCGTTGACTCCAGGTGCTCCATCAAACTTCTATAAGTTCTGCTCAGATTGATGTGACATGGAAATGCATGTTCCACCACGGGTTCAGTCTTTTTATGTTACTAATATAGCTTTTATATAATTATCAAATCCTTTATTTTAAATCTATGATGAAGATTTGCCAAGTAGAATGCTGCCTCTAATTCTGAATTGTTGTCAGGATATATGAACTCTGCGTTGTGTCGAGTGATTGTCTTTTCAGTTTGTTGCCTCAGTAACAAAATAAACTAGTGTATGATAGATGTGATTCATTTGTTTAAAAGTTTATCTGTCAATAAGTAAATCGTGAAGCATTTAAACAGCCCATATTTCTTAATACCTTTCTTAATACCTCCTTATATGGTGCTTATCGCAGGACAGTCTCATGCAAGCTCAGCTCCTACATTTCAGCCCTTCCGAAAAACCCTCAGCACAGTCCTATAAACCTGTTAATGATTGTTTTACTATTTAATTAAAGTAATAGATCAAAAGGTATTATTACAGATGGTATCTGACAGTTTCTAGGCTCCCATGTTCACAGATGCCTTGACAGGACAAACGTGTTCTTGAGCGTGTTCATGTGTGCATAAATCTGCATGAGAACAGGTTACGATGTTACTGTCTGTAAACTGTGACAGTGGTATGGTGCAGACAAAGCTCATTCTCAGAGGGAAAGGCTCCCTTTGGCAACAGCTGCATGATGTCAGCTGTTGAGCAGAGATTGGGCAGATGTAGTGATTTGAAGTATGCTGGAGCTTAAGCTTGTCGTCCACAGAGAAATCAGAAATATTAAGCGAGTGTACAGCAGTCCAACTTTTTAGATTGATGGGAAGATTAAGGGAAAAAAAAGTTTACTCAAAACAGGCACATAGAAACTCTGCTCAAAGCTTTAGACAGGACATAACTTATTTATCTGTGATGCAACTGCTTTACATGTTTTTTACGCAGATTTTTAGTCATCGATCCTTCACAGGTCTAACACCGATATGGTTGCACCAGGAAGAATGAGAATGGAAAGAATTAGGCTGCTCCTCACCTTGATTGTAGGTTGAGCCATAAGATTATATCCACATTAAATGCAATATGATTGCAAAATTTTACTTTGCAAGCAGTCACACACAACAGTGGTTCAACAGCGGCTGGTCAGTAAGAGTGTGTGACTATGTTATGATGTTATGATGGGGCTTTGCAAGCATCCTAGATTCATGTAGGTGTATGGATATATACCTGATGTGTCTTTGGTCATATAGAATATGGCACCTCATACAGAAAGCAGCACATCATGTGTTGCTCTTACGTACAATATAAGAGAAGAAAAAAGTTACCTATTTTGTTTGTGTTTAAAAAAATATAGTATCATCTGCTCTCTGCACCATTGACCATACACCTCTAACTTCATTAGACAGATGTATATCCATTACTTATTACCTAACACCTAAAAAAGTATCTTCATCATTTCTTCTCTTTTTTTCACACTTAGCAAGATGCACTATAGTTCGCCTTATCAGCACTGTCTTCAATATCAAAGTTCGTATTGTACCTAAATTCCCACAGAATCCAGGTAGATTTGTGCACCGCAGGAGTGGAGAGACAAAAAAGTACCGCTAATTATTGGCTGTCACAGGGTACAGAGATGATGAATAACGATTACAGATGGCATAAATTGCTGTGTAATTTCAGATGCTATAGGCATTTTCATTTGGAGGAGGACTCCTCTTGTGCTGCCTGACAGACGATATTCAAATAGAAGGCGAGGCCAGAGGAATAGCATGCCGTTGCTGAACCATTTGATATGCCGTGGATATATAATGGTCCTGGCAAGATGCAGAACAGAAGATCAAACACCTTCTAAGATTTCAGAAGAACACAGTGTAACACAAAACAAGCTCAAGACATGCGTCATTGTGCTCTGGTGGGGAAGTGTGCATTGTAGAATTGGATATTAGAAACTACTGAGAAATTTTATGGTGACAGTTGATTTTTAAGGGCAGAGAAACTGGCATTCATCCGTGCTGATCGGTCAGATAAGCTCACGCACTGTCCACAATAAGGCTTCATCGAGTTTTCTTGTTTGATTTATGCATGAACAGCTGCAGACGTGGAATGCACGCCAACCAGCCCTGGCACAAAGGTGGAGCACTCCTTCAGCCACTCCAGATATGTTCTGATGATCTATGAAGGTGATTAGGCTCACGCCAAAGGAAACACTCTGGGAGTAACTAGGAACTGTAGCTTGTTGGAAGTCACCCAGGCACAGACAACTAATGTTCTCTGTGTTTCTGAATCATGAGCCCCCATTAGCTGGGAAATAGCACACTGAGAGTATATCATAAGGTTTTTATCAGGGTTCAGAGACACTAGTTGGCCTAACAGGCAGAATTGTAAAATTGGCTGCCTGAATGAACACATCTGATGTTACTTTAATTTGAATTAGGCTGTAACAAGTCATTTTTACACAGTACACAGGAAGAAAATACTGTTTGCAAGAGAAAAACATGTAAAGTAAAGGAAATGTGATCTATACTGCATCCTGCAGTGTTTTTAGGTAGAAAAGCTGACCATGTTTGTCGTCTCACATGCTGGCGCTCTCAGTGTGAGCTAAAATTCCACTTGACTTGCTCACACCACTGACATACACAGGTTAAGGCAACACCTTTTCACTCTGGGTCATAATTTAAGCAGAAGCGATACAAATACTATGTAAACATGACTGAAATGACAATAATAGAGCTAGATAAACACTTAAGGGATTATTAAATGATAAATTCTACTGAAGTTCAACCAGACGTATGATCTCTTAAGGTCCAGTCACGCAGGCCTCGAGACCCGCCAGTGACCCCCTGGCAAACCTAAATTCTTGTGGCCTGTGTGACTGGGGCTTTATTTTGCATTCATGCTATCTCTGTCTCAATACAACAGCAGCAATTAGATGGTGAAGTTTTAAGGTTTCTATTCTATATCACTGAAGTATCCTGGCTAAAAGTGTAAACTTACAAATCTTTAATACTTTCCAAAACAGGTGAATGGATGATGAATAATCATAGTGCATTGATGGTAACCTAAATTTGAACTGTGATAACAGATTCGTTTGATATGGTGAATCCATTTTTGGTTGTATGGAATAGCAGCAGTATGGCATTTGTATAGTCAACATCAGCTTCATTGTCAGTCCTGCCAGATGTGCAGAAAATACACAGGATTGAAATATCATCACCTCTTGACTTACGGTGTGCAAACAAATACACAGCAAGAATAAATAAAAAGTTAGTAAAATATGAGTTACGCCAATGACACCTGTGTCAGGTGTTCGATGGATTTTTTTTCCTTTTTCTTAAGGACATGACTTTCAGATACTGATCTGCTGTAGATTGAGTTTTTTTTTTTTTTTTTAGGCTTGCCACTTTTTATGTGCGGACTAGTTCACACTAGTTCATCCCTTGAGTTAGGTGCCTTTTTTATGCTTGATCAATTTATAGGTCTGTATTGAAAGACCTTTAGAAAGCCTGGAGAACTATTACTCAAGACCACTTTAAAAATTACAAGAAAGTTTGGCTCAGTGGAAGCAAAATATTAAGAAACGAGGGGTGGCTCAAGACTTTTGCACATACAGTACCGTATATGTGCAGCAAAAGGTATTACAGCCTTTATACATTAGTGATTATACATGTACTTTCTACATGAGATGAGCTCAAGATGTACTGCATTTTAGGTATTCAACTGAAAATTCTAAATTAAGATAGTTTTGATGATAAAGGGCGTGCATGATGGTTCATCTCTGTCTGCGTCAGTGCACTCTGTTCTGGTTATGCTGTGAAGGAGGCTCATTTGTACTTTTAAACTTTTTGCTTTGCACCTACGAGGAAAGCTTAGAAGAATATATGGCAGCATAGGAGGCAAGAGTCACTGTGTTGACACTAATTAGGGAGCAAAAGAACTGCATGAAGTTTTTGAACAAGCCTGAGATTTTAAAGGTAAGAGTCTGAGATCAAATGCAGGGGTGACAGAAGCAACTTGAAAGAAGCTTTCAGTTCACTTATGGATTTGCATGCAGATATGCTGAGCAAAGATATATAAAACTGGAGAAGCGTTAGGACTAAATAGAAATGTCAAAGGCATTTTTCTTAAGGTTGGTTGTGTTTTGAAAGTTCCATATAATATATGAGGATTTATTTAGATTAAGTAAATACAATTTTTAATTCTACTCACAGAACAGATCGTCTGAGAATTCTCTCAGTAACTGAACCCAGTTATCAGAGGTGCAGACAGACAAACAAAAATCTATCTTGTCATCAGAAACTCAAATTTATTTGAACAACTTTATTTTGTGTTTTTGCAAAATGTCTTTTCTGTTTTTCAGTAAAAGAATAAATCAAACAATACTTAACAAGCAGGAAAACAAATGTAAATTGCAGGCTCATTACGAGGTTTTCAAAGAAAGCCTAACAATGGAAACATTTTTTTTTTTCTGACAGAAATTCTAACAAAAAAAATAAAAGAGGGAGAGGGAGATCTCCTAACCAACAATGCAGATGCATGGTACACCTGAGCTTTAACAGGCAACCATTAAGACACACATTACAGCACTTCTTTCTTTGCTCGTACACCTACACACTATTCGGGGAGCGGCTGACCCAAGTGGCTGTGTTGTTGTCAGTATTGTCTCCTGGGAGGTGGAAGTGGTTCAGGTTGAGGCTTTCTCAGCTGTCAGTGAGTGTGTGAGGCACTTACATGCATAAAAGAGAGGAAATCAAAGGCTGGTAGGTAGATGAAATCATTTTAACCATAAAGGTATTTAGATGCAGTTTGAAGATTTACATAAGGAGGCATTTAACTGGCATGATTAGGCACTTTACAGCCTTGCTGTACTGTGCTGTTCGAGGTCTAGGCTACAGAAAGAGACGAAAATGATTTATTGCCTCCATTTGTCATCCAATGGCCCTCCAGGACTCTAAGTAAAGACAAATTACATTAACAAGACACAGAAGCCCTCCTGTGCTCAGATTTGTCATAGAAATGGTGTTTCTTTCAATCCACTGTCTTCCATGTGCAATATAAAATTGCACATGATGGCTCCTCATTTCTAACGGAGCAGCAAATTGTAGTCCTGATAGTCAACACGAACATTCAACCTGCTCTGGTTTTCGAACCTCATCACGTCTAGTAGATTACCACAAATTGAGACCTACATATTAGAGTGGAAATCAAGAAGAGTGAATGAGAATGCCTGAGCTCAGATTGTAGATAATAGCATTTGCATGTTTCCCACCAGCTCCATCCATTCTCATTTGTGTAAGAGCACGGGCAGCATTACAGACTGCTATAATCCCTCAAAGCTCACTATCGTGATGTGGCAGGTAATGTTACTGTACTGGTTTGTGCCTCCAGGACAGTGAATGATTTGTACAGTCGTTTTCCTTTCAGAAATTGGCACGAGCACAGGTGATTGTGTTTCAACAATGCCGTTGTATAAAAATGGCTTGAATGTTGTTAAGCCAAGAAAAGCAATGGAAATATCCTGCAGCCAGCTTAGCATAGATCAAGTTGTAATGTTGGGGGGTGTGTGAAAAAGCAGCAACACTATGTTTCCATCTGTTGTACAACACTTATCAGTTGGAGAAAGCTAATGTAAACCAACTGCTGATGAAACTAACCATGTGTCCTCTGCTTTCCTCCACAGAGGGAAGACTAAGCAGAGCTGCAGTTTAGGGTAAAAAGCTGGTGTTGCTAGCACCTTTCAGCACCTTCTGATTCAGTGCACATTTGCAGGGCCCCAAAACACAGGTAGGTTGAAGAGCAAAGCCATGTTTCTGTCATCAGGGGGTCTGCAACCTGGATTTTTGATCCAGTAGTTCCAGTGCACACATGCTATGTAAAAAAAAAGTTGTGATACCCTTAAAAAAAAAGTACAGGTACAGTCACAGCATGGGATTATTATTAAATTTTCAGAAATATGTTGGAGAGGCTTTACTTGGTATACAGCAAAACAGCAGATGGGAACCAGAGGAGGGGTGAGGCTATCCGCTGTCACGTCTGGCAGAGGACTTCAGGCACACACAATGAATGTAGTGATCTTGATTATTTAAAACGTGCCACAGCTACTATACATTTTGCCTGACTCGAACATAGATTCCTCTTTTCGCAGATTGCAATGAACCAAAAGAGCTCCTTCATAACTGCTTCAAAATCACATCCTTTATAATGTGGGAGATTTTGGCCTGTCTGGGTCCTCTCACAGCTCACAAGGAACTTGCAGCAACAGAGTGAACTGCAAACATGTTTGCGTCGTACATGGTAGACAAAGTGACTAGCAAGTAGTCCTCAAACTGCAAAGAAATGAAGGGGGCATGCTTATAATTTGAGGTTCTTCCTGTGGCAGCACAAGATGTTCTACAGTAAGTGTAACTGTGTTGCAAGTGTATCAGCTGCCAGGTTATATTGTGCATCACCACAACTCTATATATATGATTAAATTGGATCAAGCAGAAAAACAATGGAATTATGAGAAGGAGATAATATAGAGAAAGCAACTAATAAAGTGTCAGAAGGGACTACTAGAAATCACACTGTGATGCACAGAGTAGTAGTAATGGCTGACTGCACTTACGGTTATTTCCTCTTAATTTGAATAACAATAATAAGCTAAGGCAGGGAACTGACCTGAAATGATCCACATGCTAAACTCATTAAACTTATTCCCAAATGTCATCATTGTTATAGCAACATCTTGACAACATTATTGCCAGGTATCTCCGCACCCCCCCCCCCACACACACACACACACACACACAAAATCATGGTATTGACATTAGATATTATAGGTTGTAGGCCCAACTTTCCAGCCAGCTAATAAATTATGTTATTTCTTCCACCCCCAGTCTCGCGTTGCCCTCAGCCCTTTGCTCACTCAAGCTTATATTACATTAATAATTAAGCAGGCCATTAATAATATACAAAGATGAAAATATAAATATCTGAGTGCCTAAACTTGATGACCATGAGAAACTTTGTTAGCTGCATAGAATTTGAATCCAAGGAAGGGCCAGCTCACTTGAATCCTTAAAGATTTTTTACTACTAGCCTTATCTGTGCGGATAGTTTTATTCTTTATTCACATTTTAGGAAAGCTATAGATGTGATGTTTTCTAGGTTAGCAACTAAGTAAAATGTGGTGGCTTTAATTGTTGCTAAAAACCGCAGGGGGGAAAAACATATTTCACTATATGGAAATAACAAGTTAATCAGGATCCATTTTAGTTTTGTTAAAAAACACTTTTGTGGGGGGAAAAAAGCTTTTGAGTAGTATATCAGTACACACTATTCCATAATGTAATTGTGAATATCATCAAACTGCTATGTACATGCACATTGTTAGGTACACCTGTTCATCTGCTTCTTAACACAAATATCTAACTAGCCAATCACATAACAGCAACTGAATACATGAATTTCATACCAAACACCAAAATGGGAAAAAAAAGGCAATTTATGTGACTTTGAACTGTTGCCTGATTGTTGGGTTGGTCTTCCCACACAACCATCTCAAGGGGTTTACAGAGAATTGCCAAAAAAAAAGAAAAAGAGAGAGAGAGAGAGAGAGAGAGAGAGAGAGAGAGAGAGAGAAAATATCCAATGAGGAGCAATTCTCTGAGTGAAAATGTCTTGTTGATGCCAGAGGTCAGAGGAGAATGGTCAGACTTCTTGAAGCTGATAGGAAGGCAACAGTAACTCAAATAACCACTTGTAGCAACCAAGGTATGCTGAAGAGCATCTCTGAATGTACAAGATGCCAAACCTTGAAGCAAATGGGCTCTAGCAGCAGAAGACCGCACAGGGTGCCACTCCTGTCAGCTGAGAACAGTTCACATGGGCTCATCAATATAGGACAATAGAAGATTGGAAAATCATTGCCTGGTCTGATAAACAGCATGAAAGCATGGATCCACCCCATCTTGTACCCATAGTTCAGCCTGGTGGTGGTATAATGGTGTGGAGGATATTTTCTTGGCAAACTTTGGGCCCCTTAGTGCCAACTGAGCATGTTTTTTTTTTTTATGACTATAGCGTACCCATCTTCTTAAGGCTGTTTCCCGCAGGATCACATTTAAAGTTCAATCTCAAACTGGTTTCTTGAACATAACAATAAGTCCACTGTATTCAAATGGCCTCCACAGTCACAAGATCTCAATCCAGCAGAGCACCTTTGGGATGTGGTGGAACGAGAGATTCTGAAGGCAAAAGGGGTCCAACCAAGTACTAGTGCGTACCTAATAAAGTGGTCAGTGAATGCATTTGCCACTCTGTCAATTAAATATTAATTTTAGGAGATGGAAAAAGTCTCATTAGTTATTGTTTCTTTAAGGCTGGCCCTCCCATGCTGAGGGGAAGAAGGCTTTGTGCTGAAATAAGAGAAGTAATTCTTTCAGTGGGCGAGTTCATTTTGAGGGTTTTTTTTTCTTTTTTTTTGTCCTGTTTTTAGTATTTTTTCACTTGAGTACCCAGCTGACTAGTGAAATTGGTTAAGGAAGTCTCCTCATTTAACAACCACACCAATGCACCTTAACACATGACATGAGGTGTTTTGACATATGGTAGCACCTGAGGACAGACTAAGAAACTCTCGGTATTCCAGCATGTAAATCTAATCTTGTGAGGACTGAACATACAATTAGATAATTACTTTTTTATTGCTTTTGTGGTGGGGGGATTATTCTGCTGCCTACAGCCAATATAGACACTCCCTTATTATGCACATTCAGCTTTCATATAAGAACCCTCCTGATCCCCACCCCCCAATGCAATTAACATAAATCCTCATGTGTTTGGCGTATTCACGTACACAATGGCGGTCAAGATAAAAACAGTAGTTTGGAAAGGTACTCACAAGCTCATCACGCTGTCCTTTACCATTAGGTTTGCCAGTCCATTTGGCAGACAATTTTATAACAGAGTTTTAATCTGAAACCATATTAAAGGCAAGAGGGTTGATGTCTTTTTAGTTTTAGTTGCCCCCCCCCCCACCCCCCAGTTTGTTTTAATCAAATTCATCCACACTACCTCAGGCAATGAAATTAAGTTTAACTGTCAGGAGACAATAGTGCATTCAAAGCAACTGCCACACTTGATGATGATTAAAATAATAATGATACAGAGCAACTTTTAACTTTTTGAATCACATCAGAATAGTTCAGATGTGCTTCGTAAATCGTGTATAGTTCTCACAGGGAGTGTTAATTCAGAGTGTGCCTATAAAAGCAACGTGGCTGCGATAAAGATGAGAACTTATGCTTATGCCAACATCTTCTGAGTGATAATTAAATGAGACAACTGTAAATTATACAAAACTTGGATGAGAGTTTTTTTTTTTTTCCTTTTTAAGTCAAAGCAGGCTGTGAAAATAGAGGGAACCGTTCCAACTGGTTGTTTTCTGTATTAATTTAGTGCTATCACTTCTGTCATTTCTCTGTCAGAGTTGGAGCGCGGGACCATGACATCATTTCCAAACGTCTGTAACGTTCTCAGTGAAAGGTCTGCCAGTGGGTCTAGCTCTGCTATGAGCAAGGCTCCAAATCCATAAGCCGTGCTCTGAAGTACGTCCCACAACTTACAATTATGAGGACGTTTTCAAGATAATGTTGTGGATTAGCAATCAATAACAGACATAATTTTCCAGCTTACACTTGAAAGAATAAACCAGATGGTGAAACTACTCAGACAAGGATGATTTTCCTATGAACTTGTGATGGTTTAGTCTCTTTGTTTGCGCGGGGTGACCACAGACACATGCTACTCCTTAAGGGACTCTTTCTACATGGGATACGCTTTTGATCATTTGTCATAACAGACAAAGACGAGATCTGGGATGACCACACAGTCATCCTACATTTTACCATATTGTAAATCCATTTCATCTTTAGTAATACGTGGATTATACATCTGGGACTTTTTGAAGAGAAAAAAAAATAAAGTGGAAAAACAAAGTGATTTGCAGTGAATCACCTTTTGATGCAGGGGTGTAAATATGGGTGTGAAAAATTTGCAAAATGTAAATATATCCAATTTTTTTTTTTTTAGCACTTTTTACATTTAGAATATTTGTACATCTGCAATAGCTTAGTGTCAGACCACCAGCAAAAGCAACCAAATGATGTTTCTCCCTCCTCTTCCCACCGCTGTGGTCTGACAGCACATTTCAACATCTGAGAATCCTGCTGACTGTATCTTCTTCTCCCGTATTCCCAGACTGCCGCTCCGGCTCCACCTGCCTGCTGCTAAAAGGCATCAAGCCGGGATAATTGGCCCCCCTGTCCACTTTTTTCTACCATCCATGATGTCTGAAAGCTCTCCTTCACACACACACATACAGGGGATACTAACGTGACAGTTCCCCCTGCTCTACCTCTCTATTTGGCCTCTCATCCTCACAGACTAACTGCACATTAATTTTCATTCCATAGACCATTAGGACTGGATAATGATGGCATCTGTCACTGGGAGCTGGGGGTGTCTTTGGGGTGACAGAATTGAGAAAAGAGAAATGGAAATAAGTCCACAAAAAAAATGAAAATAGCCAGCGATACCTTCTCAAACGCCTCCCTTTGGCCCTTTGGGAGAGTGTGGTGGTAGGGTGGGGTGTGAATAAAATGCTAGCTAATCCCTCACCCAGTGAATTTATTTGAGATCCGCATGAATCACAGTATAAAGACCTACTAGTATCGCTGACACTGTTACACAATAGTATTATTTATGATCTGGACTGAATGGTAACAGCAGCATTTGCAAAGACTCATAAAATGATAATTTCAGTTTGAACTGAAATTGCAGTCCTAAATTTGTACTATATTTGACTGCATAATCACAGTTTATTTAACTTATAGTTTATAGGAGGTCTAAAAATGATGTCACTGAAGAATATGTAACCCAAGCCCATGTGAATCTTGGAAATAAATCCCCTATTTATATGTAAATACAAAGGTCGGGGCTTTAACTTTCTAAATGTGTTGCCCTCAAAATGTATTCGTTTGAGTGATGCCTGAAGATACAGCGGCCTACAATTAAATGAAAATAGAAGCTAATTTTAACATGCCAGCAGGAAAAGGGGGTAGAAAAATCCCTGCAAATATGGAAGTCATTTTAGGACTTTCCAGTGTATTAAGATATGATCAACCACTTGATTTTATCAGACACACAAGCTGTCCCTTTCCCAAGGACATGTGGACTGACAGTGACCACAAAAATGCATCAAAAATAAAGAGCAATGTACAATGATTAAACTTTATGATTGTGAATGTGATTCATCTTTTCATGACAAAATATGCTGAGCATTTTGTAAATGGGGGAGCATAAAGAAATTTTTTCTTTTTTGCTGCATAAAATGTGAAATCTGAGCAAACATATTACATAATATTCACTAAAGGTTTGATACAATTTCCCCCTTTTTAACAAGTTGGTATGAGGGAAATTTGGAAAATCCTGATAACCGTCACATATTACTGTTAGTGGAGCCAATAAATATGGTAGATTAAACAAAAAAGGTTTCATGCTGGCAACATTAGAGAAATTAGGATTACAAATAAAAACCTACCGCTTTGCTTTCTGAACTCAACAATAGAACAGGGGAGGCTTTAAGTCCACGTTTGTCAGCTTGAGCCCTGATAAACATTTAGACAGTGGTATAGAGGCGCATTTGCAGAGTAGGGATGAAAATCAAGTATTTTATAAGAAATGGTTTTCTGGATATTTTACAGCTGAGGAAAACAATATTTAAATTTTATCAGGGTTTTTTTTTTTTTGTTTGTTTGTTTAAATCCTGATAATTGTGTCACTTCCAAACAACAAAACCAGGTTTACAGTTAACTATGCAGATTTGTCTCTCAAAAAGTTTCATCTTAGCAATTTTACTCGCTGGCTGTTAGAAGAACGGATGCAAAAACCAACTGGATTTCTCCAAGTAAGTAATTTAACTAAAGACACATGACTGCTCTTGCACACGTGAAAGGATGTTGGCTCCCTCTCTGCTCTCTTCCATACTGTATCTGCTGTTTGTCACTGTCTGCAGCTCCTCAGGCTCCCTGTTCTCAAGAGTAGCTGGTATGTCAGCACTCCATGCAATCCTCTGCACTAACTGAACCACCACCACAGGGCTGGGTTAAACTCAGTAAAAGGTGAGCGATGATGTTCTGGGTTCTGCAGTGCACAACTGCAAACATTAAAGCTACATCTCAAACATATTATTTGCATTGCACGTGATAAATAAAACAATTTGGCAAAGCTGGTCTTTGGACTAGCATCCTGGGGACCAAATCAAAATTAGAAATATATGCATTCACTTGAGACTTTTTGCCCTCTTCAATTTGGTCAAGACATCAAATGCATACTCACTTAATTCAATTGGGTATTTCAACTGGGTACACCAACGGTCACACCAATATAAAATATGGCATCACACTGCCTCTTAGTGGTCAGGAGATGTGTGTGCGCAGCAGATACAAATTTTAAACACAAACACATGCAAAAGTTAGATCATTTTTTTCCCTTTTTTACTTAAAATATGCACATATATAATAACAATTTTAACCAATCAAAATTAGAGTGTAAAAAATGTTCAGTTTTAAAACAAAAATGTAACTGTGGCCAATGTGACAGATTTCTTAAAAAGGGAAAGAAAAAAAAAAAAAAGCATCTGGACACATTCACACATATACATACAGGCCACAAAAAGAGCACAAACAGTATTCAAATCAACATTATTAACACTTCATATACAAAATCCATCATTAAGGATGTCAATTTTTTTGACTGCCTTCAGCTCCACTGTAGCCTTTTTCAGATCGCATCACTTGCCAATGTTCAGTGTACAAAAATGTGGATCTACAGCGTAATAATGTCCAGAGGCATTTGAAATGATTCCTCATGCCATGTGGCAAACATGTTATTAACATTTCACATATCAAAGAGAAGATGTGTTCAGATGAGATCACTCGAGTTCCTTGAACCGTGCAAACATTGCCTTGCGTACTGCTTGTTTGTAGGTGGCATGGTCCCAAACAACAGGCTCTTTCTTCTTCCTCGGCTAAGAAAATAAATAAATAAAAGGCAATGAGATGTCTAGATAACAAAACAAAAAAAAGGAGCATCCCATAATATTAATCAATCAAATGAAATTTAACACCTACCACGACAGGTTCAGCCCCCAAACCAGGCCTCTCGCTGACTTTGTTCATTTCCCTTAACACAGAGGAAGAAAAAAACCCTTAAATTTTACTTTGGTTCTGATTTTAGTTACAATTAACACATTTTGGTAATGCCTACCTGGAGCCTCCAGCCCAAGTATTGTGATGCTGTGGCTGTGAGTGATGGTGTTTTCTTCTTTTCTGCTCTGGTGATTTGGGAGCTTCTCTGGCACTCAGCTGTGGAGGATACAATCATCTTTTATCCACTGACAACACGATACTCTGCAAATGTTCCCACTCTACTCATGGCCGCTTACTTCTCTTTCCTGGTTCTCCAGTGCCTCCAGTTCCTTCTTTGACCTCTTGATTTTGAGGTGGATTTCCATATTTTGCTGTGGAGACAATAATGCAGGTGTTAGAGGCTAAATCTGTACAATTAGTGCCAATCACTGTTCATAGATAAATCAGAGGATAAGTACTTTGTGCAGATCAGAAAGCTGCTGGTGACGGATCAGAGCATCCTTGTTGGGGAACTGTCTTCTACACAGAAGACATGCCATCTTCTTCCAGTCAGTCAGTTTGTCATCCTTGTCTTTGGACTGGCTGCTCTGAGTGGCTTTAACCGTCTCCTCCTCCTTTTCTTCCTCCATCTCTTCGTCGCTTCCAGCTCCATAGTCTGATGCCAGCATACCAAGGGAGCCCATTGGACGCTGTAAAGGAAAGCAGACAAAGGTTAAACTGAGAATAACTGAAACACTTGGAATAGGAACCAAAAAAGAATTCTTACTTTTGACTTGTCATCTTTCTTAGCAGGAGCAAGGGGCTTCTTAAAAAGATCATCTCCACCTGCGATCTGCAGATGACAGAATAGGAGCAAAAATGTTTACAAAACAGCAGAAAAACAAAATACTAACGGTTATTCCTGAACCAGTTAAACGTATTTATGATGCCTTGGGGTCCCTAACCTTCCTCTCAAATACAGCAAAACCAGCATCAGCTGATTTAGACTGCCTCTTATCATCGTCCATTCCGGTCTTCAGCACAGGAGACGGAGCACGGACAGTTTCCTTTTGACGATTCTGGATCTTTGCCCAGCGCTCCATATCTTTCATTATCTGCAAACAGCAACAATACATTTCTTATCTATTTGCCCTCTGCACACATTTATCTAACATTATACACAGCGGTTTTTGTTGTATGAGTGATACCTTGACGGCTGCCAGACTTCTTGGCTTTTCCTCCTTCTCTTTGTCCTTTTTAGCAGAGTCGTCTTCTTCCTTCTTGTCTGCAGCAGCAGTAGAAGCTGAGACGGACTCTGGAGTGGAGCTGGAAGCTGAAACTGAAGCTGGTACTGGAGCTGTTGAAGCTTGGGGTGGCACTGATGGCTTCTTCATTTCTAGAGGAGCATCTGCTGCTGGGTTTGAAAGAATGGCCTGGTCCTCAGCCGTCATGGTCACAGGCTGGGTATCTGGAGAGTTACTTCCTGGAACTGGGACGTAGGTCTTTGACACAGCATCCCAGTACAAGTACTCTTGGGTTTGAGCATTATAGAAATACTATACACGCACACACAATAAAAAGGACAAAAAGCAACACAATGAAAATGAAAACCAGTAATTCAAAACACACATTACACATAAGTCCATGAATGTAAGACTGATATATTTCTCATATGCTTCTGCAGTATAAACTTGCTAGACCTCTTACAGATCAGTGGGGAGTGGGCTGCAAGCAATGTCCAAAACAAAACTAAAACAAGGACAACCAGTTTTTAGTCATTGTGCAGCACTACCTGGACCTGACGGTACAGGTCATGTGACCTAATGTTGCAACCATTGCACTGTCAGTCAAAAATCATACTGTTTACAAGCCCGTTTAACTAGGAATTTTAATTTTTCAGATTTATATGCATTTTTGTTTATATGCCATTTTAAAGTTTAAACTGAGTTTTGTTTCTCTGGACATAAATTTTGTGATAAAATAACATTGCCCTATCTAATCTGTAGCCTTTAAGAAATCATTCAAAACATCCAAATCTTACTCATTAGGTCATAAATTTGAATCTTCTGAACAATCAGTGTTTACAGAAATAAGAAACAAAAAGCATGTTGCAACTGGGAGGTACTGGGTGGATGTTTTGATGGTAAGTTGTAGTTTCACTGCACAAACTGTTATGCATATTCTTTACAACAACCACTAATCTCATTAAAAATTAAAGAGTTAAATTTAAGAGAAATGGAAATGTTTGTGGGAAAAAGCCTCATGCATTTTTGGAAGGATACTGAGTGCAGCAGTATCCTTCCAGTATGCAGTGGTAAAATTTGCATATATTAGAATTTTCTCTCTCTCTCTCATTGCACATTTATAGACAGCGCGCAGGCTCACCCTGGAGTTCGGATCATAGTAAAGCGTCGTCTCCGGATCGTAATAGAAGCCTGACGTGGCATCATACAAGTAGTTAGAGATGTCTGGAATCTCAGTGCCTGGAGGAAGAATAACAAATGACACTGTGTTCCTAAGGATTCAAAAGCAAAACAGAATTAAAATAAATTTAAACTGGCTTACCATAAATGTACGTCTGTGATCCATCTGTGGTCGCTGTCATCCCAGCCGACTCTGTGGTCACGTGAGCTCCAGCAGCCTGGTATGATGGATCCACAGTTGGAGGTGCAACATAGCCGATTCCCTTTGAGGCATCGAGGAAAAACAGTTAAACGGTCACATTTCAGACAACATATTCACATGTTTGCCCTTTGGGTATGCAACCTACCTGGCTACCAGCGGGGTCTAATGTCAGAGCAGGATTAGGCATCACATGACCTGATGACAAAAGTTTTATATTCAACTACCATAATAATAAACAGGAGGGAGAGACAAGACTGTGTCTGAGAAACAGTTACCTTGCATTCCAGTGAGAGCACCAGTAGGTGGCTGCAGAGTTGGCAAGAATTGTGGAGGCTGTGGATACTGTTGCTGCTGCTGCTAAAATAGAAAGAAAGAAAAAGAAGAGGTTATCTAAAAGATTGTACTATTCAATGATCGAACTTCTGTAATTAAGAGCAGTTGCCCCCCCCCCCACCCCCACATAATTAATAATGCTGTCACTTATTTTAATTTGTCATATTTTTAAATAAAGAGAGCAGGAGAGTACTAGTCAATTACTGTTAACACAATTTTGGATGATACCTAAACATCAATGTAACTTAATGCATTCTAGTACTTGTCAACTAGTAATGCTGGGATGTTTTTTTGTTTTGTTTTGTTTAATTTGCATCTACAACTACAGCTATCTGAAGATAAACAAACCGGAGTGTGTGCACTATTTCCTTATCTACGACACAGAAATTGACACAGAAATTCAACAGACACATTTAAGCATATGATTTTATGCTTCACATTAGAGATATGTAAAGCTGATGGGCACACCGCCCGTTGTCATACATCTTCGCTGAGACATCTTGCAGAGACGTTCAAACATGTTCACTTAGTAGATGATGCAAGACGGCTGCACTGCTTTTAGATGTGCTCACTAAAAACATGCCCAAACAACCAACACAGATCAACATTCTCTGAGCCTCAGAAAGAAGAAAAGTTGATCCTGCTGTCATTTCATTTGTTGGTGGGTATGATTTGATTAAAGAGATTCTGCATACTGGTGGACCATTACATTACCATACTGTTAATGTAGGGCAGCTGTAGCATAAACCTTACATTGGGTGGTGGTCTAATAAATTTGTTAAGCACTGTACATATGTTTGACAGAGTTACTGCATGTTATTACATTTAAATTCTTGCATTTATGTTCTATAAACACCTGCTCTAAAAGTAACAAATCCATCTACCAGATGGAAGACTCCTAGTGAATTATCAGTGTCCTGCCAAAAATGTCTTGGTTGCTAGATCACTTTGTGTGATTTAACAACTGGGAATATCTTTGTAGCATAATATCTGACTTGTCTACATGTACTGCAGTCACATGAGGTTTACTTCTCCTTTATGTAGTTTTTGTTGCCCGTTAGAGAAACTTCACATCTTCAGCTAATACAAATGTGCACTTGCCAGCCTATTACCTAAGCTCTGGTTATATGGTCATACCTGCAGGAGATAAAACATTCCTTCATGATACTCAACCTACACCACAACACTGTCCTAACTCACCATATTCCTTTTTATATAATCTAGGCCTTCACATCAAATGGCCCTTTTCCTCAAGCTATGCGATAAATAGTACATGGGGCAGCTTTTGCACCAAAATGATAAAAGACTGCACCACAAAAATGTAATGCAGAAAATATTTCAATGAGCACTTAAAAAAAAAAAAAAAAAGCTGCAGACTGCAATTGTCTAATTTCAAACAGGCAGATTTTGACCAGCTATAATCATAATAGTGAAGCAAAGACAGAGGGTATGAAAATAAAGAGTAACCATTGTGCAGTAAAACAAAAGAGAATCAAACAAGAACCTGCAGAAGACGATTATGGAGTTGAAGGCTAGACAGACAGGGTTGGAGAAAGGCTGCTGGAGTGTTGCATTTAAAATACAAAGACCCTCATATGCTTAATGTAAAAAATGTAGTTTTCTATATATATATATTTTTTTTATAAAGACCATGACTTACCCCAATTATGCCAGCCTCAGGTGGAAACCCAAGGATAGAAGTGTTTGATTTCTCATCTTTTCTGAAACTGAAGTAGAGAGAAAACAAAAAGGTAAAGATCTTTCCAATTAACATGTCTGATATGAAAATCATTGCAACATAGTTACTTACTTTTGGTTCTTCAGGGGTTTTGCAACCTCAGCATATACCCTGACTCCATCGACATAAAGGGGCTTGGGTTTAGTGAGGAGCTCAACCAGACGTGTCACTTGCTGCAAAAGAAGAAAGAATGGCATGTGCTTGAAACTCAACAAAGAAACCAACTGCAAACTCCACAAGAACAGCAAAGTGGGTCTGCTGATATCTGGTAGTACCTCATGGGAGTCCATGTCAACAAAGCAGAAGCACTTTGATCCAGGTGGTTTGCCTTTCACTAGACGAACATTTCTCTCATCCAAATATGCAAAGGGATCCAAGGCTTTCAGGATAGTCTCAACTGTCGTCGTGGGCTTCACATTTTTTATTATCATGGCTGTGAAAGTGACAATGAACAATTTTTACTCGACTCACGATCAATAATAGCACATAAGTGAATAAATGTATTCATGGATCGCTTCACGATACAAAGGATAAAGAGCTAAAGTTAGCATACTCTTGCTGTCTTTGAATACAGAGTCAGATTGGTGTGAAGGCTGATGAGGGGGGTTGCGGTTGCTCCAAGACTCTTGTTGGTCTGGATCATGCAGTTCAAGCCGCTGGTCCACCTGCTGCTGCCAGGCCTCTGGAGTGAGGTCAGAGCTACGCTGCCACTGGCTGTGGGACAAGGGCTCAATCGGACCTGTTGGTTTGGACCCACTGAAGTTAGTCTCTTCCAAAGGCTCATCTGATCTGGGCAACTGGGGCTCCTGGATTTGAGGTACATTGTGATCTGATTCCTGATTAAAACAAACAGGAAGAGCAAGACACTTAACTGTTACTGTACTGCAAAATACATGGCACTTTAAATTGTATATGGATGTGATAAATTCTCAAAAGGTTGCAAAAAAAGAGGCCACCAAATGCAATGGGCCATTTTAACATAAAAGCCAAATTTTCTGTAATCTCTTGCTTTACAGATATTTAAAAAGTCTTCCTGCTCTGCTCCTATTAGCCCGTGCACTTTAATATTGCTGCTGTTCTCTAATGCAAACCCAACACTTAGTTCTACTGTGGTCAATTCAAGATCGATTTGCTCTGATCATTCAAAAAGAACTACTTTCTGAAGACAAAGCACATAAAGGAATATTTTAAAAAAAAAAGATTCACTCACATGAACACGTCTTTCACACTCCTCTGGGTGGATATAGTTCATGGAAGCAGTTCTAGTGCCAACCTTTACAGACCCCTGAAAGAAGAACAGAAAATACCAGTCAGCAAAAAAACTTCACCATTGACTCATATCTAAAATAATACCAGTGACACCCAACATGCACTGTGGCAGGTTTAGCCCTCCTCTCTTCTATGACGAGGACAAAATGGGCCATCACTAATGAAGGAATGCAAAGCCCACATCCATGACTATGCTACACATAGGTCATTAGCCCCCATGAACAACTAGTTGCAAGGGGACCACAAATAAGGGCTGCAATTACTGATTATATTCATTATTACTGGGTCAATAGATAGTTATATGGTCCACTATATCTCAAGTTTCTTAAGCCAAAAAGTGACCCCCTCAAATGTATTTTTTGCCTGACCAAAACCCAAAAGGTAGGCACTTCACTAACACACAAGAATAGGACAGCAAATCCTGAACTGAAGACCTGAAACTAGGAAATGTTTTTTTTTTTTTTTTTTTGTTAAAAATGACTGATAACCAATTTTTCTCCTGTCAGTCCACAAGCCTTATTAAGCAGTTGGCACAAACTCTGGAAAATGTCATTAGAATCAGGTCAGTATATTGTCCACAGTTGTCCTTTTACATATGTAGCACACAATCAGGTGAGTCCACTTTTGATGTACTCTCATTACTAAAAACACTCCAATTGGTTTAGGCCAGGGAGTCGCATAGTCAGAACAGGTAGGAGGCAGGACACACAGAGCCAACTGCTCACTGTGAATTCACCAGACCTGCACTATTTTCACATGCGCGGAATCAGACATGACACAGACTTAGTTATAAGGAGCTGGCTGGCTACAGGCGGCAGGCCAGACCATAGCAAACTCTGTGTGTTCTCACAAGCACCTCTGGGGTAATGTCTTCATAATAAAAATAAATAGCTCAGACTTTAGAAATCTCACTCTCGCTCTAGAAGTCAGCCATCCACAGTAGAAGTAGTCAGCGGAAAAAAGATCACTATAATGTGCCAAATGAGAACCACATTCTCAGCAGATGAGGTGTACAGACCAAACAATGCCACTGTAAATACCCCATTTGCAACACCAGACTGCATTTTCATGAAAAGAGATAAGATGCACCCGAGGGAAACCTACAGCACGTTCAAAATGTAGTTTACAACCTTCTACAAAGGAATTGTTTATCATACGTAGTGGAAGTAAAAAATGTATTCAGCTATATTCAGTGCGTTTTGATTCCAGAGTCTCTTTTCTACCAAATGTAATTATTGCAAATGGTAACAGGTTATTAACCAAACCAAAATTGCAAATGTCACACGATGACTGCCCCCCCCCCAAAAAAATTAGAGCCATCTTTTCCTCTCATAACAGTTTCAAAGTAGATATTCAAATATCTGACATTAAAACCTGACCAAACAAGTGACTGCATTATTTAGTTTTTTACTAGCCAATCACAAGCTGCAGAACATGTACAAAACATAAATAAAACAAAGACCAACCACTACACATTTCAGCAAGAATCCAACTGATATCATCTAGCAAGAGATAAGGTGACTGATGTAAGTTTTTTTTTAAAAACATGATTAAAGCAAAAACAATCACATCTCCTTCGCTGAAGGTTCTATTCAGTGAATCAAGATCAAAGTTGATCCAAGCAATCCAAAGGCTGAAATCAAAAAATTACTGAGTTCAAGAGGAAAGCTGAAGGTGACTGAAAATGAACTGTGTAAAATAATACTGCCAGAGAATACATACCGCAGAAACATAAGGACAAGACTAAAGTCTGCAACTGTGTTTTTGTATTGTTCTTCCCACTTTGAGGAAAACCAAACTTTTAGGTGCTCCAAGAAAATGCTTACAATCAAAGGTAATCCATCCAATAAATGTCGTGACATCGCACCAAAAACAGAAATGTCAAAAATCAAAACGACCCTAAAGGAAAAGTCAGGGGCTTAACCAAAAACAAACAAACAAAAGCGAAAAACAAACAAAAAAAAGAAAGGAAAAAAAAAATCACATAGCTTCACTATGGGAAACACAACAGCTGAGATAATATAGCCGAGATATAGTCGGGTTATTGCAGTTTGCATCAAAGCTGTAAAGCCACCAACTATAGAGCCAAGCTGCCAGCATAGCTATAAACTGTCAAATGCAATGTTGTTACCTACATTGTAGATAAGTGGTATTCACTATAAGTCCTCACTCTGTGCCTTTAGAACTGCATGGCCAAAAATAAAGAAATAAAATAATTTCAATGAGGCCAGCGGGAGCGACCGCACACACACCTCCAGCAAAAAAATAAATAAAATAAAATAAAATACTGTCAACTGGCGAAAAGCGACCCCTAAAACAATATCTTTCAACAACTTCAGTCTATCAGTTATGTTCCAGGCAGACCTCAATATTTATATTTGAACCATCAAGGCTCAACGTGAACTGACTGTCACCTTCTGATACGCCTTCCTTCAAACTCTGTTAGGCAAACTGGGAACCTGTAATCTTTCACAGGTTGCTGGTACATGAAACGAGCACCAACCAGCCCCTATGTTTTTCCTGTAAAAAATTGTGGAGTAAAATGTTAAAATCTGCAGCTGCATCCTTGAAAACAAAATGCCATCACAGGCCGAGAACTACGATGAGTACTCCAAATTTTGTAAGACACAAAGACACCCAAGTGACGCAAGCAGCAATAAGTTTCCTTCGATCTTCGTTACAAAAAATGAAATCCTTATATAGAAAACGAAGGCTGAGTTAAAATAAATAAATAAATCACTGTATATAACAAAAATAACTTTAAAGGTTAAATTATTTAAGTCTCCTATCTGTTAAATAAAACAATGCAAGAACCATTTTTGCCCTCATTATGGTATTTTCTAGTTAAAAGCTTTATGGCGTTGCGTACTTTACTGCTGAAATCTGAAGTTAGGACTAGTGACCAATAAAAGGAAAATCTATTGTCTGTGCCTAATTCATATATTTTCTAGATCCACTAAATAGGTAATCTGTGGTATTATTATGGCTGTGTGGATAAGTACTGATACAATAATAAAAGAGATTAGTAAAAAAAAAAAATAAAAAATTAGTATCTAAACATGTCGACATCTGACATCATCTCCTTAGCCAAGGTAAGTTCACTTAGAATAACAGCAACCCCTTCCATGGTTCTCTTCCTCCCCATTTACTAAATGCCCCCTCAACCCCTAGCAATCCTGATGGAAGAGATGGCCTTCGTAGAGTGACGAGGATGGGCCACCTTGTTGGACTCCATGAAGTGGACTGCATCCTCGAGGTTTAAAAACTCCACATAGGCCGTATCGTAGCTGTAACCTGGGGACAGCATTTGAAATACAGATGGGTTTTTGTTAGTCAATGCCAGTAATGATAGTCACCCAGTGAAACATTACAAGAATGCAATTGTGAATACATCGAGATCAATGCGAGCGAATTTTTACATCTTTACCGACACCCATACCTTTTCAGGAAAACTTTTAGTTTATGCCTTTTTTTCCTAGTCAGTCTTCTGATGACTGACATCATTTCAGACTTGTCGTGAAAGGCTTTGATAAGCCAAGCCTTAACAGACCACAAGCAAGTGAACGTTTGTGTAGAGAGCACCACAGAGAAAGAAAAAAATTTACAATTTGTGTTTATATCTAATCGAAAAAAGGCACCCATTTCTGTGAGATGGTTTTGATACATTTGACATGATCTTCACAAAAAGAGTTGGCATCATCAAGGCACTGCGTGTACAGCCACTCACTGAGGAAAACTTTCACTCTAAAGCAGATGTTTAAATCAGCAGGATGAACAAAGCGCCAGCAAAGCTGTTTCCATTTCAGCTTGGCAGACATCTTTTTTTCAATCAGAGTACTTGGATATAGTGTCCCTGAAGGACACATTCAGCAAGTCGCGTGCCACACATCTTTATTCTGACGGACACCAAATATCACTCTCCAAAAGCTGCTAATATTTAATCTTTGAGAAGTCTTAAGTGCTGGCAATGACCCCACATCCTCAAACATGAAAAAGGATGGCAGAAACACCCCCCTCCCCTCTTTATAATGAGCGAGTTACCAGAGACAACCAACAAGAAAAGCAACCATGAATGTAAAGAAATAAAGAATGCGGAGGTTCGAATGTCGTAAAAGCGAAACTTCGGAGGACAGACTAGCGAGGAACTGTCCCAAACAGTTCCACAAAGAAATGTAATTCTTACCTGGCACAACATTCTTGATCTTCATCCCCTGCATTGGCACACCATCACGAACTGCGAAAGCACCAAGAATCTGCAAAATAACATTTCAAACTGAGCGAATTATGTCATATGTCTATGACAATTAACCACACAGTCTGATAAAAATATTTATAATTATAATATACATTTACATGAAAACCCAGGCTGCCTCTCTCTTGAATTACCTGCTCCATTGTGGCAGTCTTTGGAATACCAGTTACGGATACAGTATTAGAAACGTTGTCTTCCATTGATGCATTCCTGTAATCTTGATCCTTTCAGGGGATGGCCATTAAAACATTCAAATATTAATACAATATATTGTTAAACATATACTAGTGAGAAACACTGGAACAACACATACCTTGGAACCAGAATCATTAAATTTTGAAGGTGAGATTGGGTCAGACTCTTTGAGGAGTTTTTCTGGTGCCTGTAGTTCTTCGTGTTTGTATTCAAAAACCCCTCCAGACCCTGTTCTGTAATCTATGTCCCTATAGTCCTGATCTTTTGCCTGTGTAGTGCTGCTGCCTTGGAAGTCATGTTCAGCCCCTAGCTTACCCCTTGCAGGTTCCTCATTTGGTGGGACATTTTTCATTCCTTTAAAGTGATCAGTTGGCTCCTGAATCTTGTGTAAAGGCTGATTCTTCTCGAAAGGTGGCCTTTCATCACAATTTGATTTATTGTGAATATGCTTTGGGTCCCTTTCTCCGAGCCAGTGTTTACCCTCATTTTCTCGCCCCAGAGGGCCAGTAAGAGGACTTATTTCTGTGAGTGGATGATCTTGTGGACCTTTGCTGCCAATTGGTGGTAGGCCCATAGCAGGAAAGTGGTCACCATGAGGAAAGCCAACACCCTTCCCTGGAAAGTTAACAGATGGCCTATCCCTCTCATTAAATCCTGGTGCATCCCTAATATTCACATCTCTGCCAAAACCTACAGGTACGCTAGGTTCAGGTACACCACCCATACCTTTACCCACGCTGAAGAAAGCGTTATTATCCTTTCGACGGTTCTTCCATTCTTCTGCAAGTGTCATTTCTTCACCACTTCGATAATCCATAAGGGGACTGTTACTTTGTTCAAGATATTCTCTCTTTTTAACACTGTCTACTGCACCCATAAAGTCTGACCTCTGAGGGCCGACATCTGGAGGCATATCTGGTCTTCCTCTGTCCAGTGGAGGGCCATCATTATTTCCAAATCTTAAAGGGGATCGATCTCTACCTCTAAAATCAGTTGATGGCCCAGGACGATTTCTGAAATCCATATCAGAATCAAAGCCACCCCTTGGATTAAAAGGTGGCCCTCCTCTCCTGTCAGTGTCCATCGGTCTCCTTTCACGTGGAGGCAAGTCCATATCATAACGATCTGTGTCTCCAGTGCCCACTGGTGGTCTATCATGCATGTCCCTGAAGCCATCATTTCGCTCCATGGGGAACCCTCTTCTTCCATCAATATTGGGATTGTTGAACCGTGGCATGTCATAATGGAATGGCTCTCTCTCTCTTATATCCATAAACCTGTTTGGTTCTCGTGGCGGCATACCTCTCCCTCCCATGTCTGCAGAATTCCTGCCAGGCCCAGGGAAACCTGAAGAATTCATAAGTTTGTCTCTAATGGAATTTTCATAGTGTCTTCGAAGACTGAAATCGGGCTCGTCTCCAGATCTGAAGAAATCTCTGTTTGGCTCCCTTCCTCGCATTTCATGTGGGTCCATATCACGCCCCCTCATGGGTGGCCCATCCATCCTCCTCATTTCCATAGGTGGTAGATCAAGAGGTCTTGGGCCCATATGGCCCATGTTCATCCCATCTCTACCTCTATAGTCAGGCATGGGGCGATCCCTGCCCCCAAACATTTCTCCACGGTGATCCCCACTGGAACATACATTAACATATTAGGCTGAGTCAAGAAACAGGTGCAAGCTTGGTAGAATTAATAAAGCAACATCCAATGATTGAATTTAATTAAATTATTTGAGGCTTTATTAGCATTGGTTTCATGAAACAATATTGAAAGAGCAACAGAATTTATCAAAATATTTGGACAGTACATCATGACAGTAATCAGCATTTATATGTTGATAATACAATAAGGTACAGTGTATCATATGCATGTGTGTGTGCATAGGTAATAGGTAAAGTTCTTAAGTTGTGGAATGTTAATTAAGAATACATCAGTAAGCCCTGTCTTCTACTCCTAAAAATACAAAAATAACAGGACTTACTTTGTTAAAGTCTTGTTTACATTTTCTTAGAAAGAGAACATCTGACTCCATATTATGACAGTCATATCTACTTAAGATGTTTATTCTTTCCAAATTTAAAAACAAGACTTATTATACTGCGCTTTATTTTGTTTTACACCAACTGCCATCGGGGAAGGATTGCTGTTGTGAGAACCGCCTCAGCATGTCTGAGAACAAGCGGTTAGTGAGTTAGTCCCAGCACCAAATGACACAGCAGCTGTTGTGTTTGGGAAGCTTTAGCATGGAGGATTTCTATAGGTCTGAAAAATTTTTTTTTTGAGTGACAATATTTAGTAGGGGTTTGGGTAACTCTCTACATGCATTTGTTCGTGGTTTGCTGTCTATATGAAAAAGATTCTGATGTACGTCCCAGTGTATAGTACTGAGTGGACCCCATACTCCAATACTATAATGCAACAGATACCTTAAGCCAATTTGACAGTGAGAGAACGTGCGGATGAATACAGACATTCAAAGTAGGTAACAAAATGCAATGCATAGCCACAACAAAACTGCAGTCTTAAATTGTATGCAAATACTGCACTCTAACCACCTTTCCGACTGGTTGCAAACAGCATTACCGGCAAACATAGACGTGCAATTAGGCAAAAATAAATACACAGTACATCTTAAAAGCTTATGACCAAATGATGCTCGTTTACCGAAAGGGTGGTCCTCCCCGTGGTCCTTGCCCTGGCCCATCCCACATGCTTATGCCAGTATTCTATCTGCAGAGAAAAACCAATGGTTTGCATTAATACCCACACCATCTGACCTACCCATAGCAGACAGATCCTTAAGAATAAAGCTGATAACTAATAGAACAAGCACTAAATAGGCTGGTCAAAAATCTTTGAATGCATAATCACATGAAAGTGACCGTTTATATGTTGTGAAGTGTGCTATTACGGTGATACAAAGATGATTCTCAAAAGATGGCTGCACAGGGTAAACATGAACTGTGGCGTGATTGCTAATGGTGGCCCACAAAAGAGCGGCTCGCTAATTATAGCTATCGGTAGGCCTCACAAAACTACGCCACAACATACACAAACAACAACGACGTTCTAATGATTGAACTGCAAAGGAATTAAACCGCATGATAGCGTCATTATGTCAATTATAGTGTTTTAATTTGTAAGACCATCGAAGCAAAAGTCTATCTCTCGTAAGTGATGAGGGACGCTATCAGAGCTAACGTAACTTGGCTAACGATAAAAGACGCTTTCTTGTTGCCAACTTCCACCTACACAGCATCTTCACGTGGGCTTATATTTCAGTATTATCCATGTATATTTTGTCTACAGGGCCCACCTCAGTTGCTCCTCAAGCTCAACGATGATACTGCGAAGATTTGTCGCTCAGATATTCGCTGGCTGACAAAACTGACAAAAAATGGAGACGTGCGTTCTTCTTCTTCAGCCGCTGCGGCGCAGACGCGTCTTCTTCGTCCTCGTTGTATTGTTCTTACTCAGGGCGAATTGCTGCCACCGAGCGGTTATTAAATGCAAAAACCTGGTAATAATAACACTGGTCAACAATGATTTTGCTACCTGGAGAAAAATACCCGATATAAGGCATTTCAGGTATGCTAATTCCAAATCTACAATCAGAATTTCTCTAGCATGTCAGGTTCTTGAGTTATGCACATGTCAATATTTAGCTAATGTATTGCTGTACTGCCGCTTCTCACGCAAATGTAGAATGCGCTAAGATTTTCTAATTTTGAAACTGAACAGAATTTAGCAATAATTTGGGTGATTTGGGGGTGCTGAATCCAAATATTATCATTCAATCAACTAAAGTTTAACTGCCAATATTGAGGATCAACAATGCCAGAAATTTGCAATTTGTTATAGTGACTGCTTTGATCTGTCAAAAGATAAAAACAAAGTTTTAGTGCTGCATCAAGTGATGGAATAGTGTTTCTGGGACACTGACTGCCCAAGTGTGTTTGTCACACTTTTGAACTGTTTAGGCAGACTTTAAAACTGAACTGTATTAGTTGAGATTCCTCATGTGATTGATTTTGGTATCTGCGGTTTTTTTTTTTTGGTTTTTTTTCACCAGTTGTATGTTCACGGTGTACGTTTCTAATAAAATCATTCATCTCCAGTTTGGCGATTGGTATTTATTGGCATAGTTACGTAATTCAAGATCCTGGTAGCAGACAAAAAGTTCTTTTTTTGTATTAATAGTGTAATAATAATAATAATAATAATAATGGCATGGGGTTGTTCTCATCAAGAATAAGATTTCCTGGGCCCACCTCGGGTGCTACTGGCCAACAGGGTGACAGGAGCATTGAGGTGAGAAATTTAGGGAGGTTAAATTCAGTGTTGTTTTCGTTAACGATGACGATGACGAAATTATTTCGTTGACGACCCTTTTTTTTTCATGACGATGACGAGATACACATGGCTTTTTGATGACTAAAACATGACGAGACGTCTGTGAGTTTTCGTTGACGAGACTAAACTAGACGAGAAGGTTAATGGATGTTCCGTCAGTTATCCAGGAAAAATGAAAACATTTCAAACTGATGCAAATTTGCAAATTTTTCAGGTAAAAACTGAATTTCTGCGCTTC
>JAVDPK010000442.1:117652-131058 GCA_034780415.1 Cichlasoma orientale | reverse complement strand
TATATGTTTTGGTTTGTTTTACTCACAAGAGACTGACTTTTAAAAGGAAAAACAAAACAAAACAAAACAGCCAAGCTGCAACATTTCTGGGCCATGCATTTCCCAACATTCAACAGTTTCCACATGTGCTTTGCAGTAAAAATTATATTTTACATACTGTTATTAAATATTCTTTCTGTCTTCTGTTTAAGGTATAAGTGTCACCTTAAATTCAGTTGGACTGTACCAAGGACTCCTATTATAGTGAGAACGGCTGGTGCAACATCTGGATTCTCCCACAAAATACACCAAACTCAGCGCTTTGACAAAGGTACGCAGACAGTCATCCCTTTCTCCGCACTTCCTGTCTGTGCAAGATTTCCTAATGTACTTCCTCTGTTATATACAGTATGTCAGAGAAAGCTTTTTCCACGCACTGACATCCCAGGAAGTGACATCGAGTCGCTGCCGGCTGCCTCTCCTGAACACTGTCAGACCCTGTGCTCGGCTCATCCACGCTGCACCTACTTCACTCATAACAGGTAGTGTGTGTATTTGAGACAATGTCTCATCTCAGAGTGAAGCAAATATCTTGCTTTTCTTTCCTCATGTGTCTAACAGACAGGTGGTGTAATAAAACTGCAATCAGGTGCAGAATTATAGAGCTATATCTCTGAAATGTCAACATTTAGACCCTTTTATTTATTTTTAGGAATACCTTCGTTTGTTATTTGAAGGGCAACCCGAATGAAATGGTCACTGGAGCAACAGAAGAAAGTACTTCAGGACTGCCACACCGTTCCTGTCAGCTTGATAACAGTAAATACCTCAAATCAACCATCAGTGTTGTGTGCAAACATGTTGCAGTCCTTTCGTCACTGGACGGTAACTGAATACAAGTACGAATCTAAACAAGGTGGCGAAAGTGTTACCACTGCTACGTGTGCTGCACTGTAAACAGTACAGCCTGGCAGTACTGCAAACTGGCAGTGCTGCTGAAGCCTGTCCACGTAAACATTAGGAGGGTTTTATAAGAAAATCAGCCAAATTACTGGCTGTGAAATTATTAATTAAAAAAACATTGCAAAATGGTAAGACCACAAACCAGCAGCTTCAAAAGTTCATATAGAGCCAGGTTTATTTGTAAATGATTGAAGTCCTACTTTGACATATTAAGTGGTACTTGCATGATGTTTTTTCATTTAAAAATAATATTGTACAGTATATTAATAGACAATGAATTGTTCAGTTTGGGAAGTGGTAATGATTGGGGGTGCATGAATGTGTGGAATTCTGTACACAAACCAATAACCTTTGTGTGAACTAAGCTAAAACTGCAAGAAAGGCGATCTTTTCAGGAGACCGTCACAAACAGACCATGTGACCTGAAGTCTCACCTGACAGTGTGTCTGTTTCTGCTAACAGACTGGGCTACAGTGGCTCACGAAGGAGTAGATTTCGCTGGTTCTGACATTCGCTATGTGCTGGTGGATGATGCAGACGCATGTCAGATGACATGTACTGAGGATCCTCACTGCCAGTTCTACGCCTACACTGATGAAACCTTTTTTGATCGCAATTATTGGTAAAGCATTCCGAAGGCTTATGGGTTATACCCAGAAATCATGTCGCATTTATTAATCTGTTTTAGCCACACTTTTTTGTAATTTGATGAAGGTTGTATTTCTTGTGTCTAATTTAAATGGTTGACTTTGTTGTTGTAGGCATCGCTGCTATCTGAAGCGTGTCATCACCGTGCCTGCTCCTCCCAGAGTTACCAAAGTCACCAATGCTGCATCAGGTTTCTCCCTTAAAAACTGCTTGTAGAGGGATCTACTTGTAACATATATGGAATGGGTTTCAACATCGTCAGTGCAAAAGCTCAACTCAAGCTGCCTCACTCTCCTCACATCATATACCAAAGCTTGGAAATGTATATTGTCATGTGAATTCATTCTTTAAATGTGTCTAAATGTGAAGTTTGCCAGTAGAATGTTTTGGGTGTGTTTTGCTAAACTGGGCCCAAGTGAACAAACAAGTTTGCATTCATTTCTGCACAGCTCTCAATGTTAGTGTGTAAAAATTTCACCCCTAGATGTCAGCAGATTGTTCTTTTTCTTACGCCTCCCCAGGTATAGGACAACCATGTTTTAGTCTCAAAAACATTAATTTAGACTCTACCCCATAACGGCCCACGTGTTTCTATTACTGTTTGGACCGGATAGGCCCTGGAGTTTTCCCCTGTCTGTGGAAGGCTGTCAGTCAGACCAAAGCTGTCAATGCCGGGTGAGGCGTCCACCTTATTTAGAGCCTGCAAAACTTTGTGAAACGAGTCCAACGTGAGTCGATGAGTCAGTAAGGCTCGCTTTTGACTGACGGCCATACTGAGGTGAGCTGTCGAAGATATCCTGAGCTCTTCTGTCAGTAAACGCTTGTCAGCTGTCCAGAGATGGGGGGTCGCATGTCTAATCTCCTGACAAGTAATTGCAACAATATTGAGAATGAATAAGCATGTTTTTGTGTGTTAGAGCCCTAATTTCAGTTCAGGAGCTGAGGATTGGGTTGAAGAGGATGGCATTATTTTCACTTCTTTGGTGAAGGGGACCCCTTCTCCGACAATAAAACATAGGCATGATCCTTCATATCTCGAGTCTGAAAGTACAGACATGAATTTAAATATCCCATCAGGCAAACAGACTCCTGCCAGTTTGGTTTTTGCTAACTGTGGTACTGTGTGTGACATCCAAACAGCTCCATGATGGTCTCCTCTGGCTAAAGGACATTGTTCCAGAAGTCTTGTGGTTTCTTCAGACGCAACGTTGCAAACCTCAGCCGTGCTGCCATGTTATGTTTAGAGAGAAGAGGCTTGCTTCTGGCAACCCTTCCAAACAAGTCACACTTGTTCAGTCATGAACTTTAACATTTAACATGTTAACTGAATGTAGCTGTTTTTTGTTTTTGCTTTTTTTTCTCTCTCTCTTTGAGTATTGCGTAGTCTGAGTTTGGGATGAATTTGCTGGAATGTCCACTCCTGGGAAGTTTGTGGTATTGAATTAACACACCTGAATGCACCATTACCTGATGTAAACAGAGAATATATGCATTTTTCCAATCTTCATGCTTCAATTAACCTTTTATTACATTTTGGTCGAAGGAAAGGAATCTGCGCCCCTACATGTTCTTCCTTGATTTCTGCATCTTTGTAGTTTTAACAGCAGAGGTCACTAAATTATGTGGATAAACCACCGCTGCTCATACTGTGATCAGTCTATTCTTAGTAGGACATTTGCTTCGCAGTGGAAATGCTATGGGGAGGGGTTTAGGGCCTTTTATGTGTATTTAATCACTAATCGTGATGCTTAAAGCAAAAGCTACTACTTCCTTTCTTATCTCTGCAGCCAGACTTTATTACTGTAAAAAAAAAAAATAAATAAAAGCTATTGACTTTGTCCACAATTAAATGCCAGCGCTTGTGTTTTTTTTTATGTATTATATTTTTGGCTAAATACATACCTGATTGTGGCCTGTACAGAATAATTCCAGATGGGGAAAAACAAAATGAAGCTGATTTATGTTGGGCCAGAATGTTTTTACCAAAATAATTTTTTTGTGATCTTTTCCTGCAAAAGTTTTGTCCAAATATCCATTTTAATGTTCCAAGTTAAATTAAACAAATTGGCGCTACTATAAGTACAACTACCACAGACAACTACAGAGTCTGTGGTTATGAATGCTGCTTTTGAAAAATAAAGTTAAAGAAGCCCCTGAGAAATCATATTTCTCACATAAAAACATGGATGGGAGATTATACAAAAGCTGAATATGCATCGTCAAGGGTTACAGCCTGGAACAAAGACTGTATACAAAAGATGGACAATGCCATAATGACGGTACCGGCTGGTTTGCATCTCAAAGTGCTTAGAAAGAACAAACAGGGTGCGAAATGAGGCTCATGAGGCTAATGTTAGTCAAGGATACTAATGTTAACTATAGAGGCGAAAAAATTGATGGAGCTTCCGAGTCAGAAAAATGGAGCCAGTGCAAAACTACCTTAAACTTCCATTATATCTGAAGACCACCAGATGGCGACAGCTGTGGTTGCAAAAAGACCTCTGGTCCTAAAGAAATGAGGAAACAGCTTTCTGACGTGACCTCTGAAAACACTTCATGTCCATGTGTAATCCTCAACTGTCAGCAGGAAAAACGCCCCAGGTCATCCAATCAAACATAAGCTGATTCAACATAAAACAAAAAATTGTTCAATTTCCTAATTCATGATTGACAAATGAAAAATTAGAACAAAACCAAAAGCTCAATTTTCGATTGATCTAACAAAAAAAAAAAAATAGAATTTTAGAAAATTGGATTGGATTTCCTTCCGGCATGCTGAACCCTCCTCTTTTCTTCACTGGGTTTGCGACTCCTGTTGCCTTCCATGCACACTCACATGCACACAGCATTTCCCTCCTTCTTTCGCCAAAGTTTCCTTCCCTCCTTCCTTGCACATCCCTCCAGCCTCACCCTCCCCTCCCCCGTGGGAAACCCAGTGCAGTGTGACTGTGGTCGTCCTTCCTGGAAGCTGTGGTGGTGACTCTGGCTCCTCCACGCAGAGGCTAGAATAGTGCCAGCCAGCCTGTGTGTGTCTGTGTTGTGCGTTGTCTGTATGCCTGAGTGCATATCTGTGTGTGTGTGTGTGTGTGTGTGTGTGTGTATACACCCTCCACAAACATTCCACCACCACACTGTCCGTCCGTCCGACCGCCGGCCGGCCGGCATCGCACGAGAGCCACGCCGTCACTGCGGTTGAGTCCTGACGCCAGCCCTGAATACTCACATTACACACACACACACATACACACACACACTACCATGTACACTGCATAAACAAAACACTCAACAAAGTACACACACTCACACACACATAAGGAAGAAAGCGCAAGGGACTGGCTCAAGCCCACAAAAGCACACTCACTCAAATAAACAATATGCACTTTGCGGAACACACACATTTTTGGACCGCAGACCACAGACATTGCATCCTGAAGTAGATCAAAGCGTTCCCCAGCAGTAAACACACACAAGGCTCTTCTCTGCTCTCTCATCCCCGCAGAGCAGTTTTGGTGAAGCATGGCACAATTATGCTGATCTTCTTAAGAAACAAGCTTGTTGCAAGTGTCATTCATCAGCGTTTGGGGGTTTCTTGTGTACTCTGTACACTCTGGCCCACTCTCTATGATTCACACTAGTTCTTTTCCTGTCCTTTTAAACCCTCACAGTCCCCTTAACCCTGTCTCCTGCCTCCCTCCCACCCTGTTATTGAACGTCTACGCCAAATCAGTCACTCAACCACAGCCCTTCAGATCTTTTTCTTTGTTTTCCCCTCTCTCGGTCTCTCTCCATCCCTCCCTTTTCACCCTCTTCTTCTCTGTCTCTCCATTGTTGAGGAGACAGTGGCGCAGACAAACAGGGAGAGAAGATATCCGCTGGTGTACCACAAGATTGGAGAGAAAGAATGGCAGAGAGACAGCAGAGGAGAGGAAGATACATAGACTGATACGAGGGTAAAGTTAATTACAGGGGACCGCCAATTAGAGGGCAAAGTCATGGGCCTGTTTGCCTCGCCGCGGCATCCCAAAAACATCACCATCTCCCACCATGTTTATCCTCTGCAGCCACAAGACCACAGCTCCCATCAGCCATCACTGGAGACAGCTCAGATACCAAGTAGGTTATGGCTGGGGAACATGCAGGCAGTTTTTGTGACACAGTTAATATGGATGAATGGCTAACATGAAGTCTTTTTTTAACCATTCCTTTCCCAATTGTACTGGTAGCAGATGGCAAATCTGCAGTTACCTGTTTTACATAGTCTGAGAAAAACACAGAAAACGTGAACAAAGATAAAGGCACTTGGTCTTTATAGAAATTTTGTCAAACATTCACCAGAAAGCATGATCAAAAGTATAAATGTTTTGGAAAAAAAGAAACATCACAGTTCTGAGATCAGTAAAATGTCAACCACAGTCTGCTGAGTGTTCTACTGTGACTGTGGCTCTGACGGACACTCTTCTTTGTGTGTGTTTGTCAAGCAAAAATCAACAACATGATTTTATTCAGAGCTATTCATTCACATTCCCTCATTGTTCCATAACATATGATTGTGACGGTCAAAAACGTCATCGGATATGGCTTTTAGAAGCAGAAACAATCATCAAAGGTTGAATACTTCTTTATCCAAAGGAATCAAAATTTGCTACATAGAGCACATGGGAGGTCCGGGTCCACTGACCCTCAAAAAGCACCGATCTCAGTCCCCCATCCTTGGGCCGCCTTGGCTGATCCACTCAAGCTCCTGCGCTGGATTGAGGGAGACCCCATAGGTGCAAAGGGCCTAAAAGAGACTTGTGGAGGGGCAGAAGATGATGAAGTGGAAGAGGAGGAGGTAGAAGGAGAGGAAGAGGAAGGGGTTGGGAGAGGTAGAGGTGAGGCCCTGGTAGAGCTGTGAGGAGACGGCTGTGGTGGTCTGGAGGGGGCTAGGGCTGGAGACGCTGCAATGGAGGGCACCCTGTGGACAGTGGCAAGAGCTGTGGGCGCAAGGAGCTGTGGTGCACCCTGCTGGCACCCAGCCAGGGGGGTGAGGCGTAGGGAGGTGGGTGATGGGTAGCTCCCTAGCAGGGCCAGATCCCTCCTCCCGCTGGGGAAAGGAGGTGAGGAGGAGGCTGGTGAGTTAGGGGAGATTTGAGGGAAGGATGCCCATGGCCAAGGAGGGAAGGGCAGGGCTGAAGCTGGAGGAGACTGCAGGAGAAGAGGGTCTAGCTCACTTGCACAGTGGGAGAGGTGGGAGACCAGACGAGCTCCTATAGGGTCTGGGGAGTCCCCCTCGAGTGAGCTGAGGTACCGTACCACCTCTCCAACGCACTCCCTGAAGCCCAGGGTCCTGTAGTCAACTGCCAGAGCCCTCGCATCAAAGTATCCTGAAGTACAAGCGGTTTGGTTTAGTCATGCAGTAAATAAAAGCAGTGGAAACCAGTTAGTCATAAAAATATATTGTAGATGCCATGTTTTTTTCTCTTGTTTAAAAGAGGAGGACAATAAGTAATTATTATTTGCTGTTTCCTATGAAAAGGCTGTTTTGTAGAACCAGAAAAGGGCAGCACGCAAACAATCCAAATTCTCACCTTTACCTCCCATGGCATGCAGCAGTTTGAGGTGGTCCACCGTCATCTGCAGAATCTCTGCTTTCTCTAACTTTGATGAACCCTGCAGGGAAAATTTGCAACACTTTAATGAGTGGCGTGATGACACAAAGGGGTTCGATTTCTTGCCAAATTATGAAAAAATCCTAAACATCTCAAATTATTGCTTTACCTGTTTTTCAAAAGCACTGGGCACCAGTCTACGGAGCTCTGACAAGCTGTGGTTGATCCGGTCTCTGCGCCTCTTCTCTATGATCTGCAAAACAAAACCCAAAAAAAAAAAAAAAAAAAGCAAAAAGCAAACGGAGTTGCAGACCAAACCAAAAAAAGACAAGACTGAACAGATTAAGATCCAAAGCTATAATCCACTCACTCCTCTTCTCTTCTTTCGGGCCAGAATCTGAGAAGCGCTGCCTGGAGACATGGACCCGGTGACTGGGCTGTACCACGGAGATAGTGTGAAAGAGAGCAAGATGAGCAAAACGGGGGACGGAGAGAAAAACATTTGATTCTCCTGCATATTGTTATTATTACCCTCCTTAATATGACACAGAGGCAGGATGGCACACAAACTCCCTTCAATCTAATTTGTTTTTTGGGCACAGAACAGCAGAGCAGTGCCCGGGAGAGGAGGGAAGATGAGATTGTTTTTGCTTTAATGCATTTCTGGACATTAGTCTCAGTGAAATGACATGCTGTTCTCCTTTCCATCTGAGCAAAAGCACTTTTAGAAAAGATGATTATATAGCCTGGGGGCGATGCTTGCGCTCACATGGGGCTCCAACATGCTGCATGGGAGCATGAGCTCCTCCGAGTACAGTCACTCAATATGGATTGTGTTTGTTTGTGAACTCTCATCTTACAGGCCTGAAAGAGACTCTGAGCCTCACAGTTTCCTTCAAACTGCCCCACCAGAGACTTATTGCACTTCTATTAGATTTTAACATGAAGGCTGCCAATTTAGCTGTGTGTTTTTGTTTAGGTTTATGTTCGATGGGGTTGACTTGAAAAGGCAGCGCTGTCTCCTGTTTGCATGTCACATGGCAATTTAATTTATCTAAACCGTCTTTAGTGTCGCTGGCTCGCTCAGCGCCTGTGATGTAAGCAGCACTGCTGGGAATGAGTTTGTGTATGCTGTTACAAATACACATTAATGACTGCTGCTTTGAATCCAAATGTCTTTTAATGCTAGTCAAGGAATTTGACTAATTTATCTAAAAAGCAAAACGGTTTAATGACTTTAAAATAGAGTCGGAGTAATTTTACTGTTTATCAGGCGTTTTGCACAACACTGGAACAAGTTACACGTAATAGACTGCACTTAATCACCTTGGCACTGCAGGCCACATTTGCATTCAAAGGTTAGAAGTTTTTTTTTCCCCTCTTCCAGAAGTATTTTCGTTTTTACCAGGCAGTTATAACTGTGTAGTTCACATTTTTTTATCTGATTTTTCCAGTGCTACATACATGCAAATGCATGAATGTAACAAAATGCTGCTTCCATGGTAAGATTACAAATTTAATACAATAAAACCTGAAAATCTTTTTAAATAGCAGTTTTTCCAGCTCTGAATTAAAGCTCAGAAATGCAGCCAAAGCGTGTGTCTGATGATACGTCTTTGAGGAGATATTTAGCAAAATCCTGTCACTAATTCACTCACACTCTGTTTGCATGAAATTATAAAACATATTTCATGCGGAAAAATGAACTTTTTTAAAAAGTTTAATGGACTATAAAATACCTTATTTTATTGCCACTTTAATCAAAAAGTATTTTATGGATATTTTCTGAACTGTGGCTCACAATATTTCTGTTGTGTTTTACATTTGAAGAAATTTTCCACATCAAATGCAGACGTTTAATTTTCAGACAACAATATCGTGAAGTTCTGCTCCTCCTGTGTTGACACTTCAGCATTGTCAGGCCTAACATCTTTTATCTTTTCTTTTTTTTTTTTTACATGGATGTTATGCGTGCAACTTTTTTGATTAAACTCTTCACCAGCAACGGCTGTAAAGCCTCTTTTTTATACAGAAAGTGAACACAACACATCTGTACCTGTTGAACAAGAAGGCTTTGGTGAATTGGGCCTCAAACACTGTTGGCCTGTCAGTTTTACTCTGACATCTCAGGTTTTAAATTTTGCTTAAAAGATTTATGATTTACAAATTCAAATCTGTCAATACTAAAAAAAAAAAAGAAAAAAAAGACTTTTACCTGAATGCAGGAATCTTTAAATAATATGTTCTATTTTGCTGTAATTGCTTTATAAACATAACCTTCTGGGACCTCAAACTTTTCCCACAGTCTTTAAACTCGTTACGGCGCAGATGACTGGAAAACATGCTCAGGGCCAATTTGTCTTTGAGTTTGTCTGCTAAATACAGCCGTGCACTGTGTAATTTTCTTTTCAAGCATGATTGGAAGGAACATGTTACAAACTCAGGTGTGATTGAAGGAGGCTCACCAGTAACTGTCTTCTTGCCCCACATCAATGAACTCGTCTGTGTCCGAGTCCGGGGAGCTGTAATCATGAGGTCTCTTCATTTCTCTGCCCCTTCCTCGCTGGCTGGAGTGATGATGACTGATGACAGAAGGCTGAGGGACTGATGGATCCTGCTGGATGATTTTGTTGCTTCCTCTCTCCGCTGCTTGTAGAGTCTCCCTCTGGATGAGGCACTCACCCTGCGTGCCCCTCACTCTCCGCTTGTCTTGCGCGGTTACTTATAAGAGCCCCGTTGTCCTTAGTTACTTCAAGTCACTTGTGTTTGTTGTTTTGGCTGTCGACGTTTCTTCATGCGTCTTCTGTCTTTTCCTCTGTGAGTCAGTGGTGCCACTTGATCAACCCCCAAGGGCCCATGACAACTAAGAAAATTCACAAGCTGCTTTAGTCTTTTACTCTATCACTGGCATCCAATCATAGTCTCTCTCTCTCTTTCTCTGTTATTTCTCTCTTGGCTCCCTCTCTCTGTCACAGCCACCCAATGACAAACAGGACTTTGGCAGTTGGGGCAGGGTTGCCAGTTTTGGCTCCCCCGCCTCCTTTCTGTGTCCCTCCTCTCTCCCTTTAATCTGCCCTTCCCTGGCTTTTCACCCTCCTTCCCTTTCTCCACACCCCCCCTCCCCGCCCCATCTTTCCACCACTTTGCTCAGTCATCCTCTGTCAATTAGCCTCCAATCTCATCCTGCTTTCCTTCCTTCCTTCTTTCTGTCCTCCTTTCTTTATCATTCTGCTCCTTTAATTATGCTGTTCTGTAGAACAATGGCGGGGGGGGGGGCAGGGAGAGAGCGAGGTGAGGAGTGTGGGAATTATGAACTGTGAAAACACTCCATCAAACGGAGGCGATACACAACACTTGATACTCGCACAGTCTCGCAAGTCACATTTGACTCGAGTTATTGAGCAATTTTGTGTGTGAGAGACGAACAGCACAGAGTGAAAACACACCCGCAGAGATGAAAGGCAGGCCACACAGACCTCTGAGCTACACAAATGAAAAAAATGATAAAAGTCCTATACATGTATAAATTATGTCTACAAAATCATTTAAGCTGTGTCAGCAGTTTGCCATTACAATTTAACTAAAAATGTTCGCAATTTTTTCCTCTTGGTTTAATATACAACACCTAAAGCACCTAAAGTATTGAAGGAGTGTAACACAGGGATTTACAAGCAATGGCAGTGAAAACACAACTTTTATCAAGCATCGACCTGCAGTTCAACAAATAATGTCAAGGAAGTTTTACAAAACTTTAGCTCCTTTTGGGAGCTGGATCTAAAAGCATATCAGCCACATAGACTGTATAAAAGAGATGGACATGGCCGCCATGACATCACCCATTAGTTTATGTACCTGTACTGAAGTCTCCAACTTAGTTTTATGGTAGTTTTATGGAGTTAGAACAACACTGTAAAGTGCTAAGCTATGGAAGGGGGGAACAAACTATAAAAAAATATTTTAGTAACAAGCTGTAAATTTCAGAGAGTGAGTGAAATTGCTGATTTGTTTTTTTGTTTTTGAATATTACCATCAATTAGCAGGTGGTGATGCACCAATCATAGACTGTATAAAAAAGATGGACATACCTACTGTGACTTCACCTATTAGTTAGTGAGGTCCCGTTAGCTAAGCATTTTCAGTATTGCCATCCTGTTACGGGGTGGCTCTAACTGTGAAATCCAAGGACAAAGCACACTCATTTGTTAATGACTTCTGACTGACAATAGCCGATGAGCGTACCCTGGTTTATTTTCCTTTCTGACTCTAATAAAGACCATAATTTATGACAAGAACTTTTTCATTGACTTGAAATTAGCGACTGAGCTCAAAAAGTTATCAGGAAAGTATTTATTGAGGTCACAGAGCAAAGGAGCTGAGGACCATTTTCCCACAGACTAATAAATGGAAACTGTGGGGAGTTGCCCCCTGCTGGCCATTAAAGATAATGCAGAACCCAGACACTGTGTCCATCTTTCATATACAGTTTATGTCTTCCATACATATAGATGTACGGGTCTGCAGTCTACAGATGCATCTCGCTAATTAAGGTTGCTGGTGTTAGCTGATAACTTAGCAGTCCACTAGCCGAAATACCAAACTTGGGGCCTCGAAACAGTTATCCGGAACTAGTGGGATATGTAACCGTGGCTACATTGATCTTTGATATACAGTCTATGCCAGGATGCAGATTTGGAAGTGTTTTTCTAAACGCACAACACCAAGTATTGCAAGATAAGCACTCAGGCACAGATAAACCCAACTTATTCAAAACTCATTTTATTCAGCCTGCGTGTGCAGAGACGAGGGCAGGTACTGAAGGGTCAAGGAGAGGAATCACCCCACTGAGTGTCTGAACATCTGGCCTCTTCACTGGACAAGATAGCGCTCTCTATATGCTCACACTCACACGCAGAGCTCCTCGCGACACTTGTTTCCGCTGCCACCGTGGGAAGATTGCTGGCGCAGATTGCCATGGAAACATGAGACCCAGGCGCCGGTTGTTAGGAGAGATGCCTAAGTGACCCGGCAGTGTGTGCATATGTGTATGTGAAAGACTGAGAGAGGCCAAGTGGCATGCCCTCTTGCACACAATGCCCAGCTGAGTGTGTCTCTTCCTGCCTGGCAGACTGGAAGGGTGTGTTAGTTTAAACATAGGCTGCTGCAATGAATGAGTGCGAGGTCTTTGTGTATACTGGTTGAACAAGTAAAGTCTTTTTAAAACTTAATTCGGTCATCTTTGGCATACAATCTAATTCCTAAAATCAGCTACATTTTAATTTTATTTCCAGTAGTCTTTTTTTCTGGCTTCATCTTGCTCACATTGACTGTAATTAAGCCTTTCCTGCAATCATTTTTGTCATATCACATGTGTAAAGTAGTAAAATAACCTAAAACATGTGCATTTGCAAGACCCAAGTGTGAGTAATCAGTGTGACGGTCACCAGGGGGCTCGCAGTGTGGTGGATATGAGTCAGGACTAAAAGAGAAGAGAAATCCCTTTTCTCTCCCACTAAACAACCCCCACTACCCCGTTCGTTTATCCTTTCATTACTAATCATTCTCTAATTCAGATCTGGATTTCATTTCAGCATCAGAAACCTGGGGGGAAAAAGAGAGAGATAAAAAGACATCTATGAAGTCAGCTTTCAGTGTACTATATTGTTATTTTTAACACCCATCCACCCACCCTTTACTTCTTCTTCAAAGATTAACTTTGTCATTTGTGCCACAAAAAAAAAAGAGAGCGAGCGAGAGAGAGAGAGATCACTCTGGTTTGCCAGCCATACCACCCAGCTGTTCCAAGATGAGGCAAGTTGCAGAAAAAGAAAAAAAAGGAATTAAATGGAAAGTAATTAAGGAGATAAATGAATAAATAGATACATTAATTATGAAAATGGTTTCATGGTGGGTGTGTGTGTGTGTGTGAAGGAACGGTAAAACCAACATAAGAGGGAGAAAAGAGCTGGCGCTGGATGGTGGGATGGAATTCTGGGAGATTTCTGGCGATCTTGGTCAGCCACTTCAAGTATTCTCCCTCCCATCCCACCAAACCACAACAAGGCAAAGTCCCTTATTGAAATTAACAAGCTCATACTTTTACAATTTGCATACACACGCACACATGCGCAACTCAAATATGAACGTGTGAACGCACAAGGACACACACACACACACACACACACACACACACACACACACACACACACACACACACACACACACACACAC